>OX352772.1:141647743-142040085 GCA_947095535.1 Poecilobothrus nobilitatus | reverse complement strand
TTTTTAAAATTCAAGAACTTGAATGTTCTTTGCTAACCTATGACAACAAATTAATTTTTGTACCTGAAATGAGCAATTCAATATAAAATAATTCCTGTTTCTAATTCTAAAATTGAAGAAATTAATATAAATATTTCAGATGTTATAAAATTCAAAAATAAAACTTATTAGCAAATTAAATATGAATAAAATTTTAATACAATTCTGTTTTATTCAAAAACTTTCATATTAATTCTCTTGATGACTATTTTTATAATTCTATTAGTTTTTAAATATTGTAAGTCAAGAAATCACATAGATATAAAAAACAATACAGGAAATTATATTATTCAGAAGTAGAATATTTCTAAAGGAGGGGGTGTTACTTATCTGAAGGACACACCCTGTAAATTCAATCCATAATTCTTCTTCTTCAGCTGCTAATCCACTACTGGATGGTAAGCGATCACATGTTATTGTAGTTTGCAATGATGTTGGCATACTCTTCTCTACATTTTGCACTATGTACTAATTCTTCTATTGTGTTAATATCTGTCCAGTTTCGGATGTTTCTAAGCCACGACATTTGTTTTCTACCTATGTTTCCCTTACCTTCTTTTTTACCTTGTATTATTAGCTGCAGTAGTTCATATTTAGGACCTCGTATTATGTGACCAAAGTAACTTAGTTTTCTGCGCTTGATAATTAGAAGTAGTTCTCTATTTATATTTAGCCTCCCGAGAACTTCTTTGTTTGTAACTCTGTCTGTGTATTAAATTTTCAATATTCTTCTATAACACCACATTTCAAACGCCTCTAATTTGTTTAATTTGTTTAACGCCACCACTTTTGGTGTCCACGTTTCTACTCCATATAAGAGCACAGACCATACATAACATTTTAGGTATCTCAATCGGAGTTTGATGTTTATCTCACGATTACACAGTACTTTTTTATTTTTAACAAAGGAACTTCTTGCCATTTCAATTCTACATCTTGCTTCCTTATCTGAGGTCCAACCCTCATCAAGTTGGCAACCCAAAAATCTAAAACTGACAACGCGTTCGATATGTTCGTTATTAATTGCGATAACACCGTCATTGACTAAGTTGTTGCGTCTGCTAACTTTCATGAATTTTGTCTTTTCGATGTTCATATAAAGACCGTAGTTATTGCTATGCACATTGACCTTGTCAACCAGATACTGTAGATCACTTAAGTTGTCAGATATTAGAGTCGTGTCATTTGCATATCGAATCTTGTTTATGTAGATTCTGTTTACTTTAATTACTTTATTAATTAAGCTAACTGCCTCTTGGAAAATATGTTCAGAGTACAAATTGAATAGTAATGGTGACAAAATGCAACCATGTCGGACACCTCTACTTATTTGCAGGTTACCTGGTGTCAAATCGTTAATTTTAATCGCTGCAGTCTGGTTCCAATAGAGATTTTTGATACACTGAATGTCTTTGCCATCGAGTTGCATATTTCCGAAAATATCTAACATTTTGTCGTGTTGTACTCGGTCGAACGCTTTTTCATAGTCTATGAAGCACAAATATACGTCCTTTTCTACATCCTTGCAATTTTGCACTAGAGTCTGTAGACTAAATAAGGCTTCTCGTGTTCCCATTCCTTCTTTGAACTCGAATTGTGTGCTTCCCATTGCTGCCTCGCATTTTCTGTGCAATCGATTATGTATAATTTTAAGGAATATTTTTAAAGCGTGACTCATTAAGCTTATTAGTCTGTACTAGTTGCATCTCTTGGCGCTAGGTTTTTTCGGAAGAGCTATGAAGGTTGATTTAACCAGTCTATAGGAAAAGCTCCACTATCATAAATATTGTTAAATACTTTGACCAAAATATTTATAATAACATCGCTGATTAACTTAATTATTTCAGTCGGTAATTCATCAGGGTCAACCGCCTTGCTGATTTTTGATGATTCTATCGCTTTTATAATTTCATGTTTGGTGATAGGATGACCAGATAATTGTGCTGATGACATTTCGATGATAGTAGATCGTGCATTGTCTGAAAACAGCTGGTTTATGTAGTTCCGAGATTGAAAGCTTACAACATCGCCACGACGATTTTAATGTGCACAAAAAGATCAAACAAGCCTCTGAATCTGTCTATTTCTGGATCGAATCACTTTTTGAAGACGACTGTATTGTACTCGATCGATGTGGCGGTATCTTCTTCTTTCCTGCATAAGATTAAGTATTTCCTCTGTCTTCCACCTTTGCTTGGCCTTGCACTTTTTTGTTCCTAATTTTCGTTTCGCCACACATTTTAAAATATCACTTGTTTGATTCCACAAGGATGTTATATTATTTTCATGATGGTTAAGAGAACGAAGTTGGTTGTTTATTTCTGTTTCGAAATTGGCTCTTATTTTGTTATTTTTCAGCTTGTCTAGATCAAGTTTTTGTTGTGTTTGTTGCCTACGAGTTGAAGCTAATTTGATTTTTATTTTAGCAAGAAGTAGATTGTGATCCGATGGAACGTCAGCCCCTGGAAAAGTGTTGACTTTTTTTACTAATGTGATAAATCTTTTGTTTACTAGTATAAAGTCAATTTGATTCCTGATAATATGTTCCTTGGTATCTCTAGGGGAAATCCAGGTATATAGTCTTCTAGATGGTAAGTAGAAACAAGTATTGACACTTGACATTTTTCCTCTTGGCAGAACTGTACTAGCCGATCACCCCTTTCATTTCTAGTTCGAAGACCATAATACCCTACAACTTCACCAGTTTTTCCTTAGCCGATCTTAGCGTTGAAGTCACGCATTATAATATTGAGTTCATGTGGCTTTGTGTTTTTAAGTAGATTTTTTTTTTATACGTAGAAACTTTCGACTTCTTCGTCGCTTGCATCAGCTGTTGGGGCATAAACCTGAATGACATTTAAATTGATTGGTGTCGTGTTATATTTCAGAAGCATCGTTCTGTCGGAATAAGGTATAAAATCTAATACAGAATATATTAGTTTTCCTGAAACAATTATGCCTACTACTTTTGTTGTGCAGTGTTGTCCTGTGTTTGCAGTGTCGTTGCCTGAGTAGAACATTTTTACACCATCGGTTTGACAGTTTGACCACTATTCGGCCAGAAGGTTTCACGAATATGTCTATATTTAGTCTTTTGATTTCGCCGATAGTGTTGACAAGTTTTCCAGCTTCGAAAAGACTACATACATTCCAAGTACCAATTTGAAGATGCTTTGGTTTACCTTCGGGGATTTTTAGCACCCTCTTGTTGCTGGTGACTGAGGGCCGTGTTTTTTCTGTAGTTTTCATGTAATTTTTCTAGGGATGGTAGTACTTCAGTGGTTGCCCATTGCCTTCCGAAGCGTTTTCGGTAGTTTTCTTTCTTTGTAACACAGCCGCCCCTTAGAGAACAGACGCTGTTTGAAGCCGCCTACTCTAGGACAGACGCTACTATAAATTAAACTTCGAGTATACGCTCGGAAGCTTAACCCACCAATCTCGTTTGTTTGTTGACCTCAACTACACCACCTGGGTTGGATACCAGATCTTTCGTTGGGGTTACTCAGCGTAACAGGAGGGACCACGTGAAGGTGAGATTTGTTGTTGAAGTAGTAGAGGCTAGGTTGATGTATCTGGTTACCTATCAACTATAATCGAATACTGCTCCGTTAACCTTCCATAATTATTTTATAATATTTATCTTTATTAAAATAAATGCAATCTAGGTCAAGTATATTTTATTTTTTTTAGTTTCTTTTAAAATTCTTTTTAAAAATAAATTTCTAAATAAAAATATTGTTATCACAAACATTTTTCGGTAAAAGAATAAGAATAAGGTTACTAATTTTAATTTATAGTATTTATTTAAACCAGACTAAGAATTTATTTATCTTAGCCATAAATGAATGCATTTATTTCTTCATATATTGATTTGTAGGCATTATCTATATTTGTAAGATTTAATATTAGTTTTAGTTTTTTAACAAGATTCAATAGAGATTCGTTGTGCTGTCCATTAAGAAATTTGTGTTTTGCAATAAATAAATTACGCACCTTTCGATTGCATACACTTCACCTTAAAATATGCTAGGGAATTTTTAGATATAATTCTTAATATAAACTGCTCCGAAGAACCCTCTACTCTGAGAATTATCTAAAGTTTGATTTTTCCAAAAATAATTTTACATATTTAAAGTCACTTCATCAAATCAATTACAATTATCTTATCACTTCATTAAACTCAAATCATCTATCTTAAACGGTTTTATGAGATGCTAACAACATGTTTACGCTTAGCAATTTCTACAAAATCTTATGAATACTTTAACTACTCAGCTTCATGGTCATCTAAGGAATTGGAAAAATATGACAGAATTAAAATATGGAAATGGAATGGAAAAAATATGACAGAATTAAATCGCAATTTTCTTCCAATCCGCGACGTGTTTTTGATTAATAGTAAACCTAGATTTGATTAATTAAACTGAGAGACTGCTTCCAACGTTTTTGCCATATTATTCTACAGAACTTACCAGAACAGGGTTTATGAAAACACAAGAAAGGGCTTGTTGCGATGTAGGCAATTATAGACCCATTGTTAAACAGTCAAATATTCCCAAATAATTTAAAAAAAAAAATGTGCTAGGTGCAAATTATTTAAAAAAAGAAAATTCTACAACGTGGTTTTCAAAAAAGCAGTTAACAGTTACTAATATGACTGAATTAGTCTCTGATATTTTAAATACTATGGAAACTAAAAAACAAGTTGCTGTGGTATTTACCAATATTTGTAAGGCCTTCGATCTAAGTCGTGTAAAATTATCCTTGAAGAGCATAAAACAGTAAAGTTTTCAAGTCATAGCCTTTAATGGTTATCGGCTTATTTGTTATGTAGGTCATACCAAGTTCTTTTTAGATCTACTATTTTTGTTGCAAATTCAAAAGAACAGAAAAACATCCATTAACCTCTTCTTAGTTTAGCTGATGATACCAAAATCTACAATGATTGTGAGGTTCTCAAGCTTACGAGCTAACTTAACAATCAGTTATCATTACTTTCTCAACAATCAACCTATTAAAAGAACAAACCTTCTGATTTGGGACTGATCCTTGATAGTAGATTACATTATTACATATTCAAGCCAAATATGATCTCCAGGCATTTCAAAAATTGATATTTTGTACTGTTATAGACATTTCACGCATTAAATCAGCCCAAAAAAGATTTCTTCTTTTCGCTTTACGCAACCAAGCTTGGGCTGATCCATACGTTTTCCTCAATATGAAGCTAGACTTTCTTTAATTAATTTGAACTCCCCTCTAGTCACGCCGTCTAGTAGCAGATATCATATTTGTTCAGCAGATTGTTCGAGATGATATCAACTCTCTTCTATTCGCGACCAAATGAGGTATAGAGAAAATCTGAATAAATTGAGACCGATCAAGCTTTTTAATGTGTCA
Source organism: Poecilobothrus nobilitatus (assembly GCA_947095535.1). Classification (NCBI taxonomy): domain Eukaryota; kingdom Metazoa; phylum Arthropoda; class Insecta; order Diptera; family Dolichopodidae; genus Poecilobothrus; species Poecilobothrus nobilitatus. The sequence continues at coordinate 142,034,646 of OX352772.1, read as the reverse complement.
CAGCATTCTACAGATTAGGACAAATTTGAGCTTATTTCGCGCATGTTGAGGGAGACTAACTCAAGTTCTGAGCTCTTCGATATTAACGTTAACAAATTGACACTGAGGGTCAGACTTAACGGCAGCATGGTTAATTCTCGTAGTGTGCAAAATTGACCTCTCATTGCAATTTAAAAATCTTATGTTTTTTCTAGTTTCTTTACACCTAATTATATAATTTACCATTAATAACATATCACAAACATTAATAAGTAGTTAGAAGCAGTGATAATAACCAATAAATATTAAGTTTTTCTAACATCTAACATCATTTACTAGCATACTAACCCTACTAAATGATGGCTTTCTCAGTTAATTGTGATAGTTCATTAAATGAACAACATAACTGATGTTTTTTTTTGCTTTTCTACTCCCTTTGGGACCACCCTTTGGGCTTCCCCAAATCCTTTCTTATTATGTTTCTTATGTTTCTTTCTTATTAGCCAAGTTTCACTACCATACAAGAGGACAGATTTTATACATGCTTCCATCTGTTTCTATTTAGTGCTATGACTTTCATTTGTGACCATGTTTTATTTAGTTCTGTTATTTCTCGCTCTACTGTTCTACGCCATGTATTTCTATGTCAACCAACATTTCTCTTTCCTTCAGGGTTCCATTCTAGGATTTGCCTGGCTATGCAGTTTGGCAGTCTTCTAAGAATGTGACCTATCCACCTATATTTTCGTTTCTTAATTTCTATTTCGAAAGGTTCTTGATCGGTAGCTTCCCATAGATCTCCATTTCGTATTGTTCTTGGCCAGTATATTCTGCATATAATCCGGAGGCACTTGTTTACAAATACATATTTTTTCTATTATGGGTTGCATAATAGAAAAAATATTCTTTTATGGGTTGGTTCCATTATTTGGTTGAGTACGTCTTGCACTTTGTAGAGTGTCTACTTTGACCAGCCCAGCTCCTATGCCATCTGTACCTTCAGCCTTATTATTTTTAGGTTTGTTTATTGTTTCCGCTGTCTCCTGTACTGTTGGAGTACTGATGTTGATATTTGTATTTGTACTCCCAATGTGCCCCCACGGGCTAGGGCGCCATGCATAAACTTTATTTGTGCTGAAATGCTCTTTCCATCTATCCAATTGTTCTTTAGCCGATGTTAGTAGTTCATCGTTCCTGTTTTTGATTGGGTGATGCCTACTTGAATTCTGGTTGGATAGAATTTTTATTTTAGTGAATAGTAGTTTTGAGTTGTGTTAATCAGCTGCTTGTTGAGTTTCTAAAGCGATATTGCTTATGAATTTTCTTTTACCCCTTCTTGTAAGCTTCTCTATCTTCTTCTTTTATCTCTCTGCATATGGTATTATGATGTTCTTTCGTTTCGGTACTATTATTTGTTAGTAGTGAAGTTTTAATGTTTCTTCTCAGAAGTATTTTCTTCCATGTTTCATCTGAGATCCATTCTTTTCTGTTGTGCTCTTTAGTTCCCAAGATTTCTTTACCAGTCTTTCTATATATCTCTAGCAATTTTTCCTCACTTATTTGGGGTTCCTCTTCTATATTATTTCTAATTTTGTCTATTACTTAATTTTTCTTATTATTTATATTGAGTTTGGCAATATTTATGATTTTTTTTCTTCTGGATTTTGGTTGAATACGTCTTTGCTTAATTATTAAGTCGGCTGTAAGTAGCATATGGTCTGTTTGTGCATCTGCACCCCGCCAAGTTCTTACATCGATTAATGATGATCGTCAATTTCTGCTGATGCATATATGCTCAATTTGGTTTTGCGTTCTTCCATCAGGTAATATCCAAGTATACATGTGTATTTCCTTATGTGGGAATAGTGTGCCTCCAATTACCAAGCCAAATTCATATTCATATGGCATATATCTATTAGCCTTTCCTCATTGCTGTACTTGATTCCTATTCCATGTAACCCTGTAACTTGATATTCTTCGCTTGGATTTCTCTTTCCAACTTTTGCGTTGAAGTCACCCATCATTATTACTATATCTTCTCGAGGTGTTCTCCATAGTACTGATGTTAATTGAGCATAGAATTCAACCTTACTTTCATCCTCTGCAACTTCTGTTGACGCGCAACCTTGTATTATTTATATATTATTGTACTTGGTAGCTAGCCTTACAGTCATTAATATTTCTGAGACAGCCTCCCAATTTATTACGCTGTTCTTATGTTTCTTGTCTATCAGTATTGCAACTCTATATCTTTGCATTTCTTTTTTGACTTGGGCTAATCTAGAATGTTCTCTTAATGTTCTAATATTCCATTGTGCAAATCTTGTCCGTAAACGTGTGCCAATTGTCGATATCGTATTTTGAATCCTATTTCTATTCCGAGGTTCGGTTTCAGTTTGGCTAATCATTTTTCGATGTTAGACTGATTGGCCTGAAGGCTGTAGGGTTGGTGGTGTCCGAATTGTCCATCTTCGTTAAGAATATTATCCTATCCTTTCTCCAAGTTCTTAATATGTAGTGCTATGCTACTTCTTACTATTTTCAGTAAGTGATGAGTTAATTCAGTTTCCCCCTTTTTTTTTTTATAGCACAGGGTATATTCCGTCCACTGTTTCTTTTTCTGTGGTCTTTTGATCTGTACAGATTTCTGTTACATTTTTCCACTCCTGTGCTGTAGGTTTTATACGTCTTTAGTCAACACTATGTTTCACATCCGGTTCTGAGCTCAGCAGTGTCCGTATCGGATAACGAGACTTAACTGGTCTTTGATTGCGTCAGTAAATTGATTTTTTATTTCATCGGTTTTTAGCTTTCCAATATCCAATTTCGGTTGCTGGTTACTTCTTCTAGCTCTGGATAATTTTATATTTACTCTTGCTAAAAGAAAATTGTGGTCAGAGGGTACATTAGCTCCTAGATATGTACAAACTTTTCTAATAAATGAACTCAAGCGTTTTTTGACCAGAATGTAATCAATTTGATTGCGAACAATATTTGCACTGCTGTCCTGTGGAGATTTCGAGGTGTTCAACCTCCATGATGGTAAACAAAAACATGTATTAGTAATTTTAAAGCCTTCATCTGGACCAAATTGTATGAGATGATCACCTGTTTCGTTTCTGGAACCTAGAGCAAATGGTCCAACTATTTCATCTACTTTTCCGGTGGCTATGTTAACATTAAAATCTCCAATTATTTTGGCTAACTCATGCAGTTTTCTTTGTTTTTTAAGATATGATATTTGTTGATATAATTCTTCTATTTCATCATCGGGTTGATCAGCAGTGGGCGCATATATTTATATGATTTAAGTTCTACAGGCTTTCTATTAATCTTTATCAACATTACTCTATCAGAATGTGGTACAAATACAGTTATCTGATATTTATGTGTTCGGCAACTATAATGCCCACGCTATTTCGGTGGTTTGGTGTATCTTTCCCTGAATAATAAAATTATGCATCATTTATATGGCAGAAAATCGATTTTTAGGCGATGCATTTCTTGGAGTGCGTTTGCTAGTTTATCTGCTTTAAATAGGCTATTAAAATTCCTGCTACCAAAATTTTATGTATTTTTTTTTTTACTTCCGGGCATTCTTGCCATCCTCTTTTTGGCGGAGACTGAGGGCCGTTTTCTATTTGACTTATCATATGATTTTAGCCGACCTTCGCATAGGGAACAAACACTGTTCGTATTATAGGACAGACGCTACAAATATCTATGACAGACGCTATCGAAATAACCCAGAAAAATCCACCAGTGTTGTCTGTTTATTGACCCATTTATTCCACCAGAGTTGGTTACCTAATCTTTCGATTGGGTTGTTCAGCGTAACAGACAGGATCTAATGTAAATAAAACTTGGTGTTGAGAAGCAGAGGCTAGGCTAGCATATATTGAACCTGCCAGCTATATTTCGCTTGCTATGTTTTTGTTGGATCTACTTCTATAAATAAACTATGTGCGTTTTTCCACATTTATCATCGATAAGCGGATTCGTAACACCGCTTTATTTTCATACTGTTCTTCAAAACGTAGATTATTTTTATATGTATGTAGATATGTGTATTTGTGAATAAATTTTGAAGGGAAAAGTATATAAAATAGATGCGCATACATCTTTTTGTTGAATTTTGATGTTTTTTTTATTCCATGTTAAATACAATTGAATTTTGAAAGCGAAAGTTGATATTTTTAGTAGGTAATTTTTTGAAAATTTAAAAATATATATATTTATACTATTTTCCTTAGAATATAAAATAAATGTGCGTACATTTTGTTTTTGTTGAGGTTTTTTTAATTCACAGGTATTTATAGAATTGTATTTTTATATTTATACAATTAGTTTTTTAATTTTTTCCAAAATGGAAAGATAAGCATTATTTTATATTAGTTTTTAATTTGTACAATACGGGCAGGATTGTATAACAACAGATATTCTCGCAATTCAGTAATTAAAGTACGGTATCACTCTTTTTCCACGTTTCATTTAAATTTCTTTTTTTCATATTCTCTAGTTAGTTTAGTGTTCGTTTAATGTATAAACTAGATATAAATAAAATACATTTGGAAGATGTTTTCTTTATAATTTTTTGTCGAACCAACAAAAAAAAACTAGCAGAGTTAGATATTTTGATAAATAATTAAAAATTTTTTAATGCGCAAATTCTGATATAAATTTTAACTTGAATATTATGTAATGGGAAACCAATTTTATTCTTTTACTGATCATAACAAGAACTTTACGTACCTGCATACATATATAAAGTTAAATTTTTAATTTTGAAATCTATCTCCTCATATTAAAATTATTTTGTTTAGGATAAAAAAATTAAGAAAACTTTTACGTATCGCGAATATAAAAAAAATTCGTAACTATCCTTTTCATTAATTTTTACCGCTTACTCTTATGTTTATTTTTCGTTGAATTCTAAAATAATAATAAATCATGTAGATACATAAAAATTTTTTACCACCATTAAAATTTTTATGTAATTTTTTCTTTGTATTAGTAGATTACCTCGTTCACCCCCAAAAATTTGAGTTCAAAAAGAATGAACGAAAATCGTCTCCACAAATTAGTCTTTCTATTATTTATATCACGTTGACAGATAAATTTTATTACAATGATAAAATGTTTTTTTCAATTCAGCAAAATGTTTTTGTTGAACCTAACTAATAACAGAAATTATACTTATATATATAACGCAAGCAGTACAAAAATGTCAATAAGAATTCTTCAAATTTTTTCAGATTTTAAGTGACCCATTTGCTGTCGAATTTTTTCCTATGCTTTTCTCCTCTTTCTCAATAGTTATTTCAAAAAAATGTACTCGTGAATATTTGATTCTATTTTGATTTTAGATAGGTTTTCTTCTCTTTTAAAACTTTTTTTTAGAAGAATGCATTTGAATAAAATACAATATTGCCATATCTACTCATATCTATTAAGTTTGTATGATTCACGAATTTTTTTTTTCAAAGTAAAGTTTTAAAATTTTTTTAAGTATTTATTTTTATGTATAATTTGTACAACTCGAAACCATTATTAGATTATTTACCATTATAAAATTATTTTTAAAATTATTAAGGTAGTACTCGAATTTAGCAAAAATACACGATAAAAAATCTTGAATACATGCATTCTTCGTTTCACCCCAGACTAAATAATATATACAGACGAACAGTTTCATGTAAACATTTTAAGTTTTTTTTTGTGGTGCAAAATACAAAAATTCGCTGGCTCCACTATTAAAATCCATTTAAATCTACAGAAAAATCAAAATAAAAATTCTTATCCATATTCCATTCCATACTCAAATTTTACTGTTTGCAGATTTTTTCTTTTCGATGAGATCAAATATTTACATGTTTGTATGTATCTATGTATTTATAACAAAATATAAAAGTATACACATGCTTATACATAACATTAATAATATTGTTTTGTTAGTATTAAATTTACACAAGAATAATTTTTTAGGCAGCTATATATGTACATATTTTTACACAAGAAATTACAATTACTATTCTATTATTTTTAATTTTTTAATTGAATTTCCAGATTTTTTTATCATTTTTTTCTAGCATTTTTTCTTTTTTCGAATTCAGCATTACATAATTTTTCTTTCAGCCATGTTGCATGCTTCCGTAGTAAAACTAAAATAAGGTAGTCAAAAATTCTTTTCGGTGGATAAAGCATTCTTTTTTCTCGACCCAGTTGGCACATTTTTCTGACTTATTCGTTTCTTGCAAACTCAAATCAACTATATTTTGTTTAATTTTGGAGCTAAAAGTACTCAATTCGAAAAATTATCAAAAATTTTCATATGAAATTTGCATATCTGGAAAGAAAAGAGTATGTAATGCTATAGATATATTAATCGTTTAATTTGTATTAAATTCTATACACTTTTATTATTAATTTTATTAAATTTTATACACTTAATAAAAAAACAATAACAAGCACCTATTAAACGTTTTAATAATAATATTTAATTATTGATATTTTTTTATTTATTAATATTTCGAATACGAAATGTAGCAAAAAAAAAATTTTAGACTTTCTTTAATTAATTTAAACTCTCCTCTAGCCACGCCGTCTAGTAGCAGATATCATATTTGTTCAGCAGATTGTTCGAGATGATATCAACTCTCTTCTATTCGCGACCAAATGAGGTATAGAGAAAATCTAAATAAATTGAGACCGATCAAGCTTTTTAATGTGTCACAGCATTCTACAGATTAGGACAAATTTGAGCTTATTTCGCGCATGTTGAGGGAGGCTAACTCAAGTTCTGAGCTCTTCGATATTAATGTTAACAAATTGACACTGAGGGTCAGACTTAACGACAGCATGGTTAATTCTCGTAGTGTGCAAAATTGACCTCTCATTGCAATTTAAAAATCTTATGTTTTTTCTAGTTTCTTTACACCTAATTATATAATTTACCATTAATAACATATCACAAACATTAATAAGTAGTTAGAAGCAGTGATAATAACCAATAAATATTAAGTTTTTCTAACATCTAACATCATTTACTAGCATACTAACCCTACTAAATGATGGCTTTCTCAGTTAATTGTGATAGTTCATTAAATGAACAACATAACTGATGCTTTTTGTTTTTTCCTTTCTACTCCCTTTGGGACCATAAGGCTTCCACAAAGCCTTTCCATCTGTTTCTATTTAGTGCTATGACTTTCATTTGTGACCATGTTTTATTTAGTTCTCTTATTTCTCGCTCTACTGTTGTACGCCATGTATTTCGATGTCAACCAACATTTCTCTTTCCTTCAGGGTTCCATTCCAGAATTTGCCTGGCTATGCAGTTTGGCAGTCTTCTAAGAATGTGACCTATCCACCTATATTTTCGTTTCTTAATTTCTATTTCGAAAGGTTCTTGATGGGTAGCTTCCCATAGATCTTCATAGATCTTTCGTATTGTTCTTGGCCAGTATATTCTGCATATAATCTGGAGGCACTTGTTTACAAATACTTGTAGTTTGTATGTTTCTTTCTTATTAACTAGCCAAGTTTCACTACCATAGAAGAGGACAGATTTTATACATGCTTGGAATATTTTAAGTTTGGTTTTTCTTGCAATTTGGGATGACCTCCATATTCTCCACATTCTTCCAAATGTTGCTCTGGTTTTCGTTAGTTTATTATTAATGTCCTCTTTTGTACCACCTTCTTTAGTAATAATACTGCCTAGGTAATTTAATTTATCTACATCTTCTACTAATGTATCATCAATTGTATTGGTCTTGTCTTGTTCGTATTCCCTCTTATAATTTTTGTTTTGCTAACGTTTATTTCCAAGTCAACTTCCGCAACACATTCCGCTAGCTTATTGAGTTTTTGTTGCATATCTTCGTGTGTTTGTGTAAGTTGGCTAATGTCATCAGCGTAGTCCAAATCTTCCAGCTTTTGTGTGAGGTACCAGTTTATACCTCTGGATGAGTTGTTATTGGTCTTTCGTCAATTGTCATATTGAATAGTAGAGGAGATAGCGGACAGCCTTGTCTTACTCCATTTATAATTATTACAGGGTCGCTTAGAATTTCCTTATGGAGAATTTGGGCTTCTGTGTTGCTATACATTATCTAATGATCCTGATGATTTTTTCTGGAATGTTCTTCCTTTTAAGTGCTTCCCATATTGCGTTTCTATCTATCTCATCGAATGCTCTCTTGAAATCGACAAATGCTATGTAAATTGGTGCATTGAATTCTTTTGATTGTTCCAGGATTATTCTTAAAGTGTTTGCATGTTCTGTACCACTTCGTTCTTTACGCAAATCCGCTTGTTCTTTTCGTAAGACACTTTCAATATGTTCCTCAATTCTACTAAGAACAACTAGGGCCAGTATCTTGTGTACAGTATTGAATAATGTTATTTCTCTCCAGTTATTACAGCTACTTAGGTTGCCTTTCTTGGGGATCTTTACAATGATACCTTTTTTCCATTGGGAACTTATTTCTTCATTTTGCCATATTTTTTCTATTATGGGTTGCATAATTCTATTATGGGTTGCATAATAGAAAAAATATTCTTTTATGGGTTGGTTCTATTATTTGGTTGAATCTTGCACTTTGTAGAGTGTCTACTTTGACCAGCTCAGCTCCTATGTCATCTGTACCTTCAGCCTTATTATTTTTAACTTTGTTTATTGTTTCCGCTGTATCCCGTTCTGTTGGAGTACTGATGTTGATATTTATACTTGTACTCCCCCCCCCCAATTGTGTGCCCCCAATTTATTACGCTGTTCTTATGTTTCTTGTCTATTAGTATTGCAACTCTATATTCCCCCAAAATATTACTATTTCCTGAGTATATGAACATGTTATTATTTGCTGTAATCAACTCCCCGTAGTTATTCCATCTAACTTCGCTCAAGCCCAAGCATCTCAATTCCATATCTTTGCATTTCTTTTTCGACTTGGGCTAATCTAGAATTTTCTCTTAATGTTCTAATATTCCATTCTGCAAATCTTGTTTTTAAACGTGTGCCAATTGTCGATATCGTATTTTCAATCCTATTTCTATTCCGAGGCTCTGTTTCAGTTTGGCTAATCATTTTTCTTCACAAAGTAGGTGATTGGTCTACTGTTGCTATCCACAAGATGTCATCTTCTAACTTTTCCATAGTGTCATCTATCGGTCAAGTGGAGAAACCGTGTCATGTGGGTGGTGCGTGTTGCCATTGTAATTGTGTATGACAATTCAATTACATTGATCATACCTGTCACTTGTGCCGTCTTCATTTGACATATGCACATGTATGTATCATAGGTTATTATTATTCTTATTTAGTATTCATTATAAAGTTATAGAATATAGCAGGAACCACGGTTATAGGTATATTTTTTTTATATTTATTTGTTACTATATATTTGTGTTATTTTTAGTTTTAGGTATGGTATATTATGATATAATAATATTGAATATAAGGATATATATTTGATATTATTTATATATTATGGTATCTCCCACCGGGAATCAAACCCGGGAACCACCACAGTGGTTATACTAGTAAATCAAATATCTGATACTTTAAATTTCACCAACAATTCTGAGTATTTGGTTCTCCCGGCTCTTTTACTTCAGACTTAGTTCCCTCTGAGATTTTTGAACCATCAGTAAACTTTGTCAATACATGTCATCCAAGGGTATTGCCGGCAGAGCCATTACTCCACTGTCTCTTGGTACTTAGTTTTATCACAACATTTTTGTAAAACTGTATATCGTAGCCATTCTGGGGAATCCTGGGGAAATTCAATAAGGGGTTCACATTTCATGAGCAGAGTATAGTAAATCTTTTTTGACTCATTTATAAAATGGCTGATTTTTCTGCTTCCTTCACTAGTGGTGTGATCCTAGGATAACCTCTATAGCTGCAGTAAGATTTACATCTACCTCAGATCCGTAGGGCTGCAACCCCACTTTTTTCCTGTGGTATTTCGGCATTACATGAGTGCTTTTTTGGCCTTTATCACTGTTTCTTCAATGCATTTATTCCACACCATCAATGTCGAATGTTGGACCTAAATACTTAACTTAATTTTTTTGTTCCACCCATGTACGGTCGTTTATATTTCTTTGTGAATGATACTATGGTTGCTTTAGTGGGGTTGATGTTTAGCCCAATCAACAAGCATCATTTTAGTACATGTAGTACCAATAAGTACATTTAGTTATTCCCAGTCTTATTTACATAATATAATAAAGGGTTTTCTCAAATTTGCCTCTTGCAATTAAAAATATATGATCTGCATAGGCTTGACAATCAATGCCATTGTTGACATTAAGGAAGATAAAACTCAGTCTTATGGACAGTCTCGTGTTGTTATTACTCTGATGGTATTTTGTAACACCATTGTTTCAGCTGCTCTTGTTCATGCAGACTTTGATTTTGTTATTTACATTTCTGTTATATCTACCATCTTCTGTTTTATGAGAAGTCTTCCTGAGAAAGGTTCCTTACATTCAAATACCCTACTTATAGTATTGCTTAATGTATATAGTTTAATTTTAGTTGATATTCCTACTCGGTATGCGTGCAGACACCAATATAGAGGTATTATCTCCAACACTATTGCTCGAATACAATTATCAACAATTTTTGCCATCGTTTTCAGCAAGCAACTTATTGACCTGAAGGCTGTAGGGTTGGTGGTGTCCGATTTGTCCATCTTCGTTAAGAATATTATCCTATCCCTTCTCCAAGTTCTTAATATGTAGTGCTATGCTACTTCTTACTATCTTCAGTAAGTGATGAGTTAATTCAGTTTTCCCTTTTTTTTTATAGCACAGGGTATATTCCGTCCACTGTTTCTTTTTCTGTGGTCTTTTGATCTGTACAGATTTCTGTTACATTTTTCCACTTCTGTGCTGTAGGTTTTATACGTCTTTAGTCAACACTATGTTTCACATCCGGTTCTGAGCTCAGCAGTGTCCGTATCGGATAACGAGACTTAACTGGTCTTTGATTGCGTCAGTAAATTGATTTTTTATTTCATCGGTTTTTAGCTTTCCAATATCCAATTTCGGTTGCTGGTTACTTCTTCTAGCTCTGGATAATTTTATATTTACTCTTGCTAAAAGAAAATTGTGGTCAGAGGGTACATTAGCTCCTAGATATGTACAAACTTTTCTAATAAATGAACTCAAGCGTTTTTTGACCAGAATGTAATCAATTTGATTGCGAACAATATTTGCACTGCTGTCCTGTGGAGATTTCGAGGTGTTCAACCTTCATGGTGGTAAACAAAAACATGTATTAGCAATTTTAAAGCCTTCATCTTGACCAAATTGTATGAGATGATCACCTGTTTCGTTTCTGGAACCTAGAGCAAATGGTCCAACTATTTCATCTACTTTTCCGGTGGCTATGTTATCATTAAAATCTTCAATTATTTTGGCTAACTCATGCAGTTTTCTTTGTTTTTTAAGATATGATACTTGTTGATATAATTCTTCTATTTCATCATCGGGTTGATCAGTAGTGAGCGCATATATTTGTATGATTTAAATTCTACAGGCTTTCTATTAATCTTTATCAACATTACTCTGTCAGAATGTGGTACAAATACAGTTATGTGATATTTGTGTGTTCGGCAACTATAATGCCCACGCTATTTCGGTGGTTTGGTGTATCGTTTCCTGAATAATAAAATTATGCATCATTTATATGGCAGAAACTCGATTTTTAGGCGATGCATTTCTTGGAGTGCGTTTACTAGTTTATCTGCTTTAAATAGGCTATTAACGTTCCTGGTACCAATATTTTATGTAGTTTTTTTTTACCTCCGGGCATTCTTGCCATCCTCTTTTTGGCAGAGACTGAGGGCCGTTTTCTATTTGACTTCTCATATGAATTTAGCGGACCTTCGCATAGGGAACAGACGCTGTTCGTATTATAGGACAGACGCTACAAATATCTATGACAGACGCTATCGAAATAACCCAGAAAAACCCACCAGTGTTGTCTGTTTACTGATCCATTTATTCCACCAGTGTTGGTTCCCTAATCTTTCGATTGGGTTGCTCAGCGTAACAGGCAGGATCTCGTGTAAATAAAACTTGGTGTTGAGAAGTAGAGGCTAGACTAGCATAGTAGATAGGTAGGCACTTGGGCCAGACAGGTCAGTAGGTCAAGGTCGCCCGGAAGTAGGTCAAGGTCACCCAGAAGTAGGTCAAGGCCACCCGGAAGGCCAGACAGGAAGTATGTCAAGGTCATTTTAAAAGTAAGTCAGACTGGCGGCGATCGTCAGTTGTTTATAAAAATTGTATACTTGGTTTAAGTAATAGGTATACAGGAAAATAGTAGGGAAAAAAAAAATGCTTTTTCATACAATGTAAAGAGAAAAAAAATGTACCTATACGTTTCTTTAAAATTAAAAAAAAGTGTAAACTGGTTTTTTAAATCTTAGATAAAGGATCAACAAAATTAATGCAATTTTGAATGCATTCTTTTTTCTTTTTTTCTTGTTTTTTCTTTTTTTTTTATGAAGTATTTACAGAAAAGGAAATAAAAACCATTAATTAATTTCGAGTATTACCGTATAAGATTTTATTGTTATGTAAGAATGTTGACAAAAATATGAATAAAAAGAAAACAAACAGGAAATCAAAAATATCTAACATTTGGTTTAAGTAATAGGCGTGAATGGAAATAGTAAGAAAAAATGCGTTTTTATAAAATGTAAAGAGAAAAATTTAAACAAATTAAGTGTACCTATGCGAATTTTTAAAATTAAAAGAAAAAAGTGCAAAGCTGGTTTTTAAATCTGAATTTTTTTCTTTCCTTTTTTGTTCTAATGAAATATTTAAAGAAGAGGAAAGAAAAAATTATTAGTATTTTTCAGATTTTATTGATATGTAAGAATGTAGAACAAAAAAGATGTATTCTTATGTTGTGTTAAAAAAAATATAAAACAAATATATTTATATGTTTGAAATATTTTTTTCTTATTATGTATAAGCATTGATTAAGGATTATATAGTATATGTAATTGTAAAATGTAAAAAAATTGTTAATAGAGAAAAATTCGAAGATTAGAAACGTTCGCAGTCGGTTCTTTCAAAATAAGAATTGAAAAATATAAAATTATAATAATAATTAATAAAAATGTAATAAAAAATACAAAAATGAATACAGAAAAATTCAATATTATATCAATTAAATCAGTGAATGTAAAAAGATTCAACATTTTTGGAAAAAATTTGGAGTTTGCAATAAATTCAGTACCAGACAACAAAGATCCAATATTTTGGATTAAAACTGGTATTGAAGAATTATTTAACAATTTACTTGAAAATGTTGATCCTGGTGATAAAATTGGAGTTACTTTTGGATGCCAAAGTTTTCATGAACGTGGTCCAGCCTGGATCAATTTTAAAGATGCAAAAGATTTTGACATCGGAAATTTGGGACGTCATTTCAAAAATTTTTCAAAGTAACTCCGAAGGATTATCTACAGATACATTCTGCATAATTGTAACGTATGTACGACTTCCAGCAGGAAGAGGTAGGGGAAAAAGATACAACAATTTTGAAGAGGAATGTAATAAAAGAAGAGGCATAATTACAATTAAAAACAATGATAATTTATGCTTACCACTTGCGTTAGTTGTTGCTATCTCTTTCATAGAAAAAGAAATTGACTACTGTAAAATTCGAAAAGATATAGGTCAACTTCAATTGAAAGGGGCGTTACAACTAATAAGAAATTCAAATGTATGTATTCCAGCAAGTATCAATGAGGTCAAAAAATTTCAACTTTACCTCCCAAAATATCAAATTGTAGTTTTTGATTTCAGAGGAAAAGGAAAACGGATTATTTTTCAAGGTGAAGAACCTAAGGAAAAAAGATTAAATTTGATATACAATGAAGGTCACTTCAATGTAATTACATCACTAACAGCAGCATTTAGTTGTGATTACTTTTGCCAAACATGCAATGTTCCATATAAGAATAGATTGTCTCACCGATGTGCACAGTCATGTTTCTTCTGTAAATCATCTCCGGCGTGTGACGTAAGTTTTCCAAACATTAAATGTGATGTATGTAATCGAATTTTTAAAGGTCAAACTGTTTTGATAATCATAAAGCAACATCATCTACAAATAAAAAATCTATTTGTACTCTTATAAATTCCTGTAAAAAATGCTTTAAAGTATACAGAGCTGATGTAAATCATATATGCTATGGACATTTGCGTAAAAATTGTAATACAAATGTAGCTTCAGATCACCAATGCTTTATTACACCATGTAAAGAATTAGCTGAACTGAAGAATATATTATATATTTTCTACGATCTCGAAACAACTCAAGATGATATTATTGGGGAGAAACTTCATGAAGGTGTTGCAATAGGAGATATAATTGAACATCAGCCTGATTTATGTATTTTTGAACAACGTTGCACCCATTGTATATTATCTATTGTTGAAAGATGCAATTTTTGCGGACTTCGTCAACATGTGTTAAAACAGAATCCAATACAAATATTTTAAGAATATATACTCAACCAAAGAAAAATATTTGATAAAGTTATAGTTATTGCACATAATGGGCAAGCATTTGATAATCAGTTTTTATTAAACTATATCTTAGAGAAAACAATCATAAAACCAAAATTAATTATGAGAGGAACAAAGATAATTTTAATGCTTCTAGATAACGTGAAATTTAGTGATTCATTAAACTATTTTCCAATGCCGTTGTCTAGTTTACCGAAAGCGTTTGATTTAGACATAAATTTTAAAAAAGGAAATTTTCCTCATATGTTTAATCGTAAAAACAATATAAATTATAATGGAAAGCTGCCCGAAAAATCAATCAATTATTGCCATAAAATGGTTAATGTGGGAAGAAAAACAAAGAAAAATAAGTATTCAACATAGTGGTAATGGAAAAGAAAAAGTTATTTTGGTCTCCGTGTTGACGGATTTTGTACAGACACAAAACAAATATTTGAGTTTTATGGTTGTTATTACCATGGTCATCCAAAATGTTGCAAAAATAACAATGATAAAAAATATGAAACACGTTATGACGCTACACTATCCAAAGTCAATAAATTACGATCTTTAGGTTATCAAGTTTAAAAAAAATAAGAATGTGGCTATTCAGCTTTGATCACTTGCGGATTGAAATAATCACTAATATTCAGTCCTAACTCAGTTTGGTTCTCTTTTCAAGTAATTATCTCAAGCTTTTAATGTTCTATGCACTATTTTGATTGCTATGCTCTTTTGAATACTTATTTGTTTTTTTTTTAATCTTCAGCATAGTTAATTTTGCCTTTTTTGACTTCTTAATAATTTTTACATGTACTTAATTTAATATTCAGATTGTTAACTTTTGTTGTTACATATTTCTTTTGCTAATTCCATCTTTAGTTAGTTACCCCACAATTAAATTATGCTCCTGGAATATGTTTTTGCATTATCTTTCGCTTCTTGTTCTTTTTTGAACAACAGATTGATAGTACTTATTGTTCATGTTTATGCAATTTAATATTTTTTTTTATTTTAATTAAATTTCTATATTTACTATTAGGATTAATAAAAGCTATTGTAAAAATTTTTTCTTTTAAATAATATTTTAATTGTATATTCATGAAAATAAATGAAAATAAAAATGAAAATGAAGTAATTGAAAAGTGGGAGTGTGAATTTCAAAAAGAAATGAGATCAAAAGAATATATAGCATTTTTCTCAAAATTGGAGACTCAAAGTTTGATACCACTAACACCACATGATGCGTTTTATGGCGGTAGAACAGGAAACACAAGAACATATTATAAATGTGCACCTGGTGAGAAAATAATGTACATAGATATATGTTCATTATATTCTTGGGTGTGTAAATACGGAAAATTTCCAGTGGGGCATCCAAAAGTCCATGTTGGACAAATTGAGCGCAACAAATTAAATTTAAATAATACTGAAGGATTAATAAAAGCATTGATACTTCCTCCAGAAAAACTCTACCACCCGGTTTTGCCTATAAATCAAAATAATAAGCTAATGTTTTCCTGTTGTCGAACATGTAGCATGGAAATGAATAACGATGACTGCTCTCATGACGATCGCAGTAGGTTAATTTTAGGAACATGGGTTATAGATGAAGTAAGAGAAGCTGTTAAACAGGGATACAAAATTGTGCAAATATACGAAGCATGGGAATATACTGTTAAACAATTTAATCCCCTTACATCACAAAAGAGGATTTTTACTGAAATGATGAACAAGTTCCTTAAAATTAAACAAGAAGCTTCAGGCTGGCCTAGCTTTTGTAGAACACCAAAGGAAAAGTGTAAATATTTAGAAAAATTTTCCAAAGTGGAAGGCATAAATTTACAGTTTAACGAAATAGAAAAAAATCCTCGATTAAGATCATTAGCTAAATTAATGTTGAACTCTTTCTGGGGTAAATTTGGCCAGAGAGAAAATCAATCAAAAACTGAAATCATAAATGAGCCTTTTGAATTATTTACTCTTCTTACTGATCCTTCCAAGAATGTGAACCAAATAACTCCAATAAATGAAAAAACAGTTTTGGTAAATTGGGAATACAAAGAAGAAACAGCTGAATCATTATTAACAGTTAACGTTTGTATAGCTGCTTACACTACCACACAAGCTCGTTTAAAATTGTATTCTTACCTAAACAATTTAAAAGAACGAGTTTTGTATTACGACACTGATTCAATAATATATGTAGCACGTGAAGGAGAATATAACCCTCCAACAGGAGTTTTCATAGGAGATATGACAGATGAGCTGGAAGAATATGGAATTGGAAGTTACATTACAGAATTTGTCAGTGGGGGCGGAAAGAACTATGCATACAAAATTTATAGTACCAAATCCAAATGCGAAAAAACTGTTTGCAAAGTCAAAGGTATTCGTTTAAATTATAACGCTTCACAAGAAATAAATTTCGGCTCTATGAAACAATTAGTTAAAAAATTAAACAATCTTCAGGAAATAAATATAACATTTCCTAGTATTCGTCGAAAATACGATCACAGAGTCATCACTGTTCCTGAATTAAAGACATATCGAATAAATTCCAGAAAACGAGTTTTTGCAGATGATTATACTTCAGTGCCTTATGGCTTCAAAAAAAAAATAAATTAATAATTATTGTTAATATATTGTTAAAATTTTGTATTAAACTATTAAATTAAAGTATTTTTTTAAAAAAAAAAAACTTTTAAATTTTCAGTTAACAGTTTTTAATTTTCAGAATGTAATCCAAAATATAAATGTATATGTATATATATATATATACTGATTTTATTCAAATTCACAGTTGCAGTTTAACTTTTCAATAATAATATCAAAAGCACAAATAGTCTCTGAAATTTATCGTCCAGTTAGACGTACATTTCGAAGACGAAAAATATCTCAAAGAGGGTTAAATGATACATGGGAAATTGATCTTGTAGATATGTCGGCCTATCAAAAAGTAAATAATGGATACAAGTTTCTTTTAACTGTTATCGATATATTTTTAAAATATGCATATGCGGAAAAAGTTAAATCAAAGGCAGCAGATGACGAAGTAAGAAGTATGGAAAGGATTTTTAAAAGAGAAGCGAAGTCTCCAAAAAATATTCATTCTGATCAGGGAAAAGAATTTTTCAACAAAAAATTCCAAAATTTAATGAAAAGCTATAAAATAAATCACTATCATACTTATTCAGAAATGAAGGCTAGTGTTTGTGAAAGATTTAACAGAACATTAAAATCAATTATGTGGAAACAATTTAGTTTACAAGGAAATTTTAAATGGATTGAACTTTTACCAAAAAAACTAATTGAAAAATATAATAACACAAAACATAGTACAAGTTAAAACCAAATCAAGTAACATCACAAAATGAAAAACAAATTCTTCGTTCAATTTACAATTACCCTAAAATATTTAATAAGGGAAAATTTAATGTTGGTGATTTTGTTAGAATTGCAAGATCTAAAGGTATTTTTCAAAAAGGTTATGAACCTAACTATTCAACTGAGGTTTTTAAAATACATTTCAAAAACAAGGATCTGTCTGATTACATATAGTTTAAAAGATTATAAAAATAATTTAGTTCGTGGTCGTTTCTATGAACAGGAATTAACTAGTGTCAAAGACCCCAATGCTTATTATTTGAAAAAATTTTAAAACGAAGAGGTAATAAACTATATATGTGAAATATTTAGGCTTTGATAATAGTCATAATCAATGGATAAGTAAATATGATATTCTTCCATAAAAAAGTATAATAATTGAATTTATGTGAAACATTTTTTTTATTAAATGCAACAATGTTGTAAAAATGCTAATAGAAAAATATTTACTAATGAAAATTAATAATTTAGGAATAGGTAAAAAATAAAAAATTATATTTTTTGATAAAAAGTATAATTAGAATTTACGTAAAAGATTTTTCCTAACTTTAGAGCACTGTTAAAAGCAACAACGTTGCAAAAATGCTAATAGAAAAATATTCCCTAATAAAAATAAATAATTTAGGAATAGGTAAAAAAAAAAATAAAAAATAATATTCTTTCATAAAAAATTATAATTAGAATTTATGTAACAGATTTTTTTTAACACTGAGCTCTGTTAAATGCAACAATGTTACAAAAAATCCTATTTAAAAAATTAAAGTTTCATTATTATCACTTAGAATTTATTACAGTAATAAATAATTTACTTTACAACTTTTTGTTTTTAAAAATTTTCTTAAGACTTTTGATTTTTACACAATTATTTAGAAGAAAAAATTAGTATAAATAAAGTAGGATCTGTCTTAAGATATATCAATTTAAAGAAATAGTTCAGATGGAAAACACCAAATCAGAAATGTATTCATATGGGATGGGACCGACACAAGAGTTGTCTTCTAATCAAAATAAGCGAAAAAGAGGATGAAGTCAACAAGAGCAGCCGCTCCATCCACAACAACATCATCCTCATCACCAACAGCAACAACAACAAGAACAACAACATTAACATGTTGATTAACAACAACAACAGACTCAACAACAACAACTTCAACAACAACTTCAACAACAAGAACAGGAACAGGAAATTATTTGTCTTCAGGAAGAAGAAGAAATACCAACAAAAAGGTCCTTCAAGAAAGCTTTCAATAAAAAAAATATTGAAAGCAAAAAAATTTTTTTTTAAATTAAAGAGATGGAGCAAGATGCTCTGTATCAAATTTTAAACATTAAACAAATTAAGACCATTTATGGTCTTAAGTGGGTCTTTGAGACTCGAAAGTTAATAATTTTTATACCACAAAAATATTCAGATATATTTGATGATGACAATTTTTTATTAGAAATAAAAGAAAAAGAACATTTTTTAACTAAAGATAAAAACCAAAATTTAAATATAATAGACTTATCTGAGTCTTTTGGAAAAATATATGCAAATTACCAATAAATTATGTAATTTGTTTCATAATCTAAGCTAGAACTTAAGTTATAAAACTTATAAAATTAATAAATAAACATAAAATTTAAAAAATAAATTTTTCTTTTTATTTATACAGTTTCTTAATTTTTCAGATTCAGGTTTAAATATTTTCAGATTCAGGTTTAAAATAAAAGAGATGGAGCAAGATGCTCTATATCAAATTAAATAAATTTTTCTTTTTATTTATACAGTTTCTTAATTTTCAGGTTTCAGATTCAGGTTTAAAATAATACAAATAAACATAAAATTTAAAAAAAAAAAATTTTCTTTTTTATTTATTTAGTTTCTTTATTTTTTCAGATTCAAATAAATATTCTTTTTATTTATTTTTCAGATTCAGGTTTAAAAAAAATTTTCATTTTTATTTATTTAGTTTCTTTATTTTTTCAGATTCAAATAAATTTTCTTTTTATTTATTTTTTCAGATTCAGGTTTATAAAAATTAAAATTACATGTATTAATGAAAATTAGTCTGAATTGTTTCTTTGACTGTCCTATTCTGCATTACATTAAAAAGTCCTCCATATCTCAACAACTTCGTATAAATATTGGGTTTTAATTTGTTTTTCATTCTTTCTTAACAAAACTCGACAGAAAGAATTTAAAAGAAAAAATGGACGCTGATTCAACAACATTTCCATTTACTGAGGGAACTGCAATAATCAGTATACCAAATGAGATTCAGGTTGATGAAATTCCATCTACTATAGATGATGAGGAATTAATTGAAACTGAAGAATTCATACCACCGTTTCAAATCTTAGAAGAAGATGCAGAGGAGCAATAAGTTTGGGAAATAAATAATCAAGAAGGTATTCCAGGAATTTGGGATACCAGTGATGAAGAAGGAGATCCAGATTATTTAGAACAAGTTTGGGAAATAAATAACCAAGAAGGTATTCCAGGAATTTGGGATATCAGTGATGAAGAAGGAGATTCAGATTATTTAGAAATTTTACCAAATTTATAAATAACAAATTATACCTCATTTATAAATAATGAAATAAATAACAAATTATATAGTTACAAAATTGTTTTATTTAATATCTTTTTTTGTAAAAATACAGGTATTTCATAAAAGAGTCGAGAAAAATTACATCGTATATTAAATTTTTGAACCGGAATATAAATCTCTTCTTTCAACTTTGCAACACAGGTCTCTTTTCTTCACAGGTCTTTATGTATTTTTTAACATATTCCTTTACATTTGGCTCTGCAGTTTTATTATATGCAATTACTGCATGTAGGAAATCAATCAAACTGTAAAACTCGTCAGCTTCCTCTTTGTTAATGATTCTGCTTCCTCTAAGATTCTGTCCTACTGTAGATTTTAATCCACTTTGTAAACATAATTTTGAATTTTTAATTGACTGCTTGGAAAATTTCTTATGAAATAGGTGATAAAATTTACACCATTCATGATATTTTAAAATAATTGGTTTCATTCCAATCCACTGAAAAACACTTGCAACTTCAAAAAAATCTGTGTCAAATCCGACAACTATTTTTAATGTGTGACTTCTGTTGAGAAAATATGTATAACTCAGCAACAAATTAATGCTAGGACCTTGCTCTTCTATTATTTTAATTACACTAAAGTTTATTATTAAATGTTATATCTCTTAGGAAGACATGATTGAGAAATATTATAATTTTCTAATATATGGTAAAAAGTATTTATTATATTTTTGTCATTTTCTATATGATTTTCTTTTTAAATTGTTTTAAAAAAGCGTTCATACTATAACCGCAACATCTATACCACGACAATATTGCCCACAAACATCTGAATAGTTACTTTGTAACTGTTTCTTATTAAAAATTATACATTGATTTTTTAAGTAACTTAAAATATCTAATTTATCTGGTTTTCTACCAAACGAATCAAAATATTCAACACAGCCATTCTTTGGCTTAAAAATAGCTAACCAATGTGTTCCCGGATCTTTTGATTTATCAGTGTTTACAATTAAAAAAGTTTGTTTTTCAATTATTCTGGGGAGTTGATCCAGAGCAAAAACTCCTTTAAAAAATTTACGTGTGTGTTTGTTACATCTTAATACGTCACTTATCTTTAGGGTATTCATCAATCAAATTGACTCAAGTCATATACTTTAGTTGTTTCTTTAATATAATTTGATGAAAACTCTTTTTTGATTTTTTTATTTGTTATAATAACATCAAATTTTTCTAGTATTTGACAGAGCTCTTTATTTATTTTATCGTTGTACACAGTTCCAAAAGAGTAATTATAAAAATTATCATTTATAAAATCCCTAGTTGGAAATTTATACTTGAGCTCTTTTACAAACTTTTTACAAGGTTATTTAAAACCAACTATACAAATATCTTTCGCAAACAAGGTATTATTGTCATCACTACAAAATGTTACATCCAGAAGTGCACAAGACAGTGACATTTTGTCAAATATTCAAATTTACTTTTATGTATGCTATTTATAGGTTTCAGAATATATTTCGGTTTTTATCAATTTGTAAACTTGCATCAAATTCTCCATAAACAATAGCAGTCAGTGTAGATGTAAGTGGTTTTGATAGCCTTGCCTCAATCCTAACTGTACCTTGATTTAGTAGACCTTGACACACTCCATTTCCTGATGCATCTGGAGTTAAATCAAAAGCTAGAATGAAAAACCCATTACTAAACATGGTTTTTGTTATCTGATGACCTTTATCATTATGGTAAATTCCAGTTCCTGAAAAAAGTGTACTGTATGCTCTTGTACAGCAATTATTTTCATCTGAAAAACTGGTTTCAATTGCTGAATTATGTATTTGAACACCATTTACGTTTAACACAAATTATGAAATATCAAAATGTTTAAAATTGTATGGGTTTTTTGACCTTTTTCCAGAGTAACCTGTATTTTCTGTCATGCAAAAAATGATTGTGTTTGGCAACTGTCCAATGAAAACATTATCAAGTGATATTGATGAACTATTCTGTGGAATGGTAAAAGTTTTTAACTCTACCAGTTTGTAATTGTATTTGGCATTAGTTTTTTCCAATACAGCATTATGTGCTAATAGCACACTAGGATTAATTGTTACATGTCTCATAAATAAAGTGGCTGCTAAAATTTTGAGTTGAGATTCATCAGTATCATCTGCAAAGAAGTAAAAATCTGGTTTTTCTAATGTTAGGATAACTCGAGCATCGACATTGTTTATGAGAAGTGTAGGTTGGTTAAACATATCTAAATGTAGTTTCCCCATAAGTTCCACTACATTGCTATTTTGGTATAATTTTTGACGTTCTTTTGAACCACTATTATCTGTTTTTGCTATATTTGGCTTTTCTAACATCCATCCACCACACTCCAAATGCGTTGTAGCGGCATCCGTACCATAATTTAACAATGATTCAATATAAGCTCTGTAATGATAATTGCCATCTGATGGAGATATATTCTTTCCATTTAGTTGAACATTGCATTGTTTTATTAATGAATGTAACATATTATTAACCACACTTGGTTGTTGTATAGGTGTTCCATCAGTTTTTTTATCTTTATTCCATTGAGTTCCATCTTTTTTTAAAATTTGTACTTTTAATTTTAGATATGTCGAAGACAAGTCTCTATATGTATCACCGTGCCCTAGTGAAACAAATTCTATGACAGACGGATTATCTAAAGAAGCAATAGGGTTATAGGAAACTTCTTCAGATCGTAAAATACTTGACTGAATAGGCTGTGTTTTAAAAATATCAAGCTCTGATTTTATACATTCAATCATAATTATTCAAAAATATCTTTTTGTTTGTTTTTGTTATTAACTTTGCGTCGCTTCGACGTAAAATAATTTAAATTATAATGAGAGGTCTTTTTATAGGTTTTCTTCGTTTTCTTTTGCCTTGTTCATACATTTCATTGAGTTTCCGAACTGCACCTCGTCTTACATTTTTCATTATCTCTTTACTTCAATCTTGAACCACTTCTTTTACATTTGCACCTCTGGCAATATCAGATAATGCATTAATACCAGAGTTAATAACCTCTTTTTTTAATATATTAGCTCCAGATATAAATATTGGTTTTAAATATCTAAAAAGACCACCGACAAAGCTCCCTAACCCTCGTCCCCTTTGGTAAGGTACAATTGAGTGTAACAAAGGACCAATATCCTCAAGACCTTTTCCTGATTGAACTAAACAATATTTGTAGTACGCTCTCTCCATAATGAATAAAATAAAATAATATATAGTTTTGTAAAATCGCTTTTATTTATACTTTTTAAAATGTAATACAATTTTTGTTGGAATTGAACTATTGGAAAAGTTTATTTTGTATCTATATTTATCACATAAAAGTAATGAGATGTTGTTAAAGGATTTCTCCACATTGCAATATTGAATATTACTGAATTCTTTTACAGTATCAGTGAAAGAATTTTAAATGTTAACAGATCTTAAACACCTTATATCTTTATCACCTATTTTTTGCGGTTCAATTATGTCTGTGTATATAAAAAACATATCTGGTTTACTAATGGGAATCAATTGTACACTATCTATAAAAGTTTTGAAAGCTTCTATTACACGTGATTTATATTTTTTAAAATCAGTAACTTTATAAGATACTTGATTGAAACATGTTGTCAAAAGTCCTTCGAGGGTATAAGCGTAATTTGCTCTTATTTTTATATCTATTTTAGGCTTAGTAACACATAATGTGGTGTAACTTAAATTAGGCATCTCCTCAGCTTTTGTTGGTTGTGTATAATGAACTTCATCGTTTATAAAATTAAAAATTCCTCAAATCAACTGTCGTTCAACTTCTTTTCTTGTAAACCTATTAAGTGGGCGTATATTTTGAATTAGTGTTGGTAGTAGAAAAACTTTCCAGTCGCATATCATTTGTTTTTTCTATGTATGGATTATATGATGTTCCAACTCCTATCATATCTTTCTGCATACCTTTAATAAATATTTGAGTACTTTTTTCCCATTCTTCACCATACACATTTGGAACGAAATCATTAACATACATTTCTGAAATACCGACTTTCCAACTTGAATCACACATGTATTTATTCATATTATTTGTAAAAGATGATAATAAATTTTCTGGATAATAGTTCATAGATGAATCACTGAGTAAAATGACATAAAATTAATCATTTACTTGTATGTTGTCCATGAGCTTGCGGATTTATTCTAACGAATTGGAAAATTAAGTTCTATTTGAGTATTACCTACTGCTGACCTTAAAACACGTCTTGATGAATTATTCAACTCTTTGCTATTTATAGTTTTTTCTTTTTTCGTTGGTGGGCTTGGGCTATCTAAAGGAACAGTTATAATGTCTCCTGTATCAGTTTCAAAAATTTGTACATTTTGATTTCTAATTGATTTTCTTTTTCTAAGACGTTCTCCAACTGAAGCAGCTGACAATGCTTTTGTTAAAACATTTTCCTGAATTTCATCATCAAATACTTCGTCATCAGCTTCTTTTTCATATACTTCTTCTTCTTCAGGAACAACTTGTATTCCTACATTCTTATATTCAGGAAAATGCGATTGAGCTTCCGCATCTATATACATTGGTTTTGCACGAGTTTGAGTACCTTTTGTTTCCGTAATTTTTACTTTCTCCTCTTTATTTCTAGGAAGTACTCTATTTTTGTTTCTTATTTTAAATAGATTTTGTCTGTATAAATACCATTTTTGAGTGTCTGTTAGAAAATCTCGGGTTTTAGTATAATCATTTTGTTAAATGTTGTATTATTCATTTTATAAAATTTCCGATTATCCCTGATAGTACTGCACCAAGAAGTGTAGGTAAAAATCCACCACGTTGAATAATGATTTTTCTTTTACTATTTATAGATTTTTGGCGGCAAATGAGGGATCTCAATTCCTTTTTATACTTTCGTAATTGAGTTGTTGATTTTTTACTTAGATTACAATTACCTTTTAAAATATTTAAAGCAATTTCACAAAATGTTTTGATTACTTCAGGCTCACAATGTTTTATAATTACTTTCTGAAATTTCGGTTTAGAGCGTTTTAATAGGTGCAATATATGACGGTTGACCTTCAAACGTTTCATATTTTTTGCCAAATTGTTCTAATTGATCTCTTGTACAAAAACACAAACCTTTTCCAAATATATCACTTCTTAATCGAAATATATCATTAAAGTCTTGAGTAAGATCTATTAATATATACCCGTACGGTTCTGACGTCACTTCATTATATACTTTTTCAAATGCTTTGATTTGATTGGGATATATTTGGCGAGCTAGAGGTAATATCTGCGATTTATCTCTTGGATTTTTGAAAATTACTAGATATTTACAGTTAAGCGAAATATCTCTTGAAAATTTACCCTGGTGAAAAACATTTTGTGTTACAAATATTACAAATAAATTTCTATGGTGTGATCCTCTAGTAAATAAATCACATACATACTTATCATGGGAATTTAACATCATATCATCGATAATAATTAACAAAGGTTCTTGATTGTCATTAAAATCCGGAATAGTGTTACTATATTCCACATCTTTTAAATATTTTGGAACGGCATTTTTGTCTGGATTACACCAAATAATTCTATTAATATGTGGTTGTATATTTTCTTTTTTATATTTTATTAAATTATGAATAAAAGTGGTTTTACCACAGCATGATGGCCCCGCTACCATCCATTTACGATGAAACAGCATAGTTGTATTAGTTAAAAATAGCACTGTTAACCTATATTTATATGAAAAGCTCTTTTGCTGAAGTGAATATAAATGTAAATTTATTTATTCTAATGAGTATTCTTACACAAACCGTCGACATGGTTAAACGAGTTCTTATAGTTGACCTACAATTTTTACACGGAAATGAAAAGCAATATTTCCTAAAAGGATTAGCCATACTTGAAAAAGGAAGTTTAATTCCAACTGTCTATCACTTCAAAGCACCGTACCCCTCAGAGGAACTTAGTCCGGATATGAAATATAATAACCAGTATTGCGAAAATAAAATAAATGGACTTAAATGGAATAACGGTCTAGTTGAATATTTAGATGTAAAATGTATATTAAAACACTATTTAGAGTCAGCGGAAAAAATTTATGTTAAAGGAGAACAAAAAAAACTATTCCTTCAAAAGTACATTGACAGTGATAAAATAGAAGAT
Organism: Poecilobothrus nobilitatus; assembly: GCA_947095535.1. NCBI lineage: Eukaryota > Metazoa > Arthropoda > Insecta > Diptera > Dolichopodidae > Poecilobothrus > Poecilobothrus nobilitatus. The sequence goes on along the minus strand of OX352772.1, from coordinate 142,008,007 downwards.
TTAAGCAGAAACTTTGAAAAAAGATTGATAACTTTAAATCAATTTGTCCTATACACTTATTAAACAACAATTTCAGATGTGCTGTTAAAAATTGTTATAATGTATATATGTATCTTTTAAAAGAAAAATGTTAGATTAAGACAGCACAGATTTCTATAAAATTGTAAAATATTTTTAAATAAAAAATTATTTCAAACATATAAATAAATTTGTTTTATTTTTTTTTTTAACACAACATAAGATTACATCTTTTTTTGTTCTACATTCTAACATATCAATAAAATCTAAAAATACTAATAATTTTTTCTTTCCTCCTCTTTAAATATTTCATCAGAACAAAAAAGAAAAGAAAAAAATTCATCTCAAAATATCAATTTGGTTAAGGTTGATTCAGATTTAAAAACCAGCTTTGCACTTTTTTCTTTTAATTTTAAAAATTCGCATAGGTACACTTAATTTGTTTAAATTTTTTCTCTTTACATTTTATAAAAGCATTTTTTCTTACTATTAACATTCATGCCTATTACTTAAACCACATGTTAGATATTTTTGATTTCCTGTTTGTTTTCTTTTTATTCATATTTTTGTCAACATTCTTATATAACAATAAAATCTTATACGGTGATACTCGCAATTAATTAATGGTTTTTATTTCCTCTTCTTTAAATACTTCATAAAAAAAAAAGAAAAAACAAGAAAAAAAGAAAAAAAAATGCATCTCAAAATTGCATTAATTTTGTTGATTCTTTATCTAAGATGTAAAAAACCAGTTTGCACTTTTTTTTAATTTTAAAGAAACGTATAGGTACATTTTTTTTTCTCTTTACATTGTATGAAAAAGCTTTTTTTTTTCCTACTATTTTCCTGCATACCTATTACTTAAACCAAGTATACAATCTTTGTACACAACTGACGATCGCCGCCAGTCTGATTTACTTTTAAAATGACCTTGACATACTTCCTGTCTGGCCTTCCGGGTGGCCTTGACCTACTTCTGGGTGACCTTGACCTACTTCCGGGCGACCTTGACCTACTGACCTGTCTGGCCCAAGTGCCTACCTATCTACTTAGCATATATTGAACTTGTCAGCTATATTTCGCTTGCTATGTTTTTGTTGGATCTACTTCTATAAATAAACTAAATGCGTTTTTCCACATTTGTCATCGATAAGCGGATTCGTAACACCGCTTTATTTTCATACTGTTCTTCAAAACGTAGATTCCTTTTTATATGTATGTGCATATGTGTATTTGTGAATAAATTTTGATGGGAAAAGAATATAAAATAGATGCGCATACATCTTTTTGTTGAAGTTTGATGTTTTTTTTATTCCATGTTAAATACAATTGAAATACGTTGATATTTTTAGTAGATAATTTTTTGAAAATTTAAAAATATATATATTATATACTATTTTGCTTAGAATATAAAATAAATGTGCGTACATTTTTTTTTGGTTGAGGTTTTTTTAATTCACAGGAATTTATAGAATTGTATTTTTATATTTATACAATTAGTTTTTTAATTTTTTCCAAAATGGAAAGATAAGCATTATTTTATATTAATTTTATTTGTACAATACGGGCAGGATTGTATAACAACAGATATTCTCGCAATTCAGTAATTAAAGTACGGTATCACTCTTTTTCCACGTTTCATTTAAATTTCTTTTTTTCATATTCTCTAGTTAGTTTAGTGTTCGTTTAATGTATAAACTAGATATAAATAAAATACATTTGGAAGATGTTTCCTTTATAATTTTTTGTCGAACCAACAAAAAAAAACTAGCAGAGTTAGATATTTTGATAAATAATTAAAAATTTTTTAATGCGCAAATTCTGATATAAATTTTAACTTGAATATTATGTAATGGGAAACCAATTTTATTCTTTTACTGATCATAACAAGAACTTTACGTATCTGCATACATATATAAAGTTAAATTTTTAATTTTTAAATCTATCTCCTTATATTCAAATTATTTTGTTTAGGATAAAAAAATTAAGAAAACTTTTACGTATCACGAATATAAAAAAAATTCGTAACTATCCTTTTCATTAATTTTTACCGCTTACTCTTATGTTTATTTTTCGTTGAATTCTAAAATAATAATAAATCATGTAGATACATAAAAATTTTTTACCACCATTAAAATTTTTATGTAATTTTTTCTTTGTATTAGTAGATTACCTCGTTCACCACCAAAAATTTGAGTTCAAAAAGAATGAACGAAAATCGTCGCCACAAATTAGTCTTTCTATTATTTATATCACGTTGACAGATAAATTTTATTACAATGATAAAATGTTTTTTTCAATTCAGCAAAATGTTTTTGTTGACTCTAACTAATAACAGAAATTATACATATATAAATAACGCAAGCAGAACCAAAATGCCAATAAGAATTCTTCAATTTTTTTCAGATTTTAAGTGACCCATTTGCTCTCGAACGTTTCCTATGCTTTTCTCCTCTTTCTCAATAGTTCTTTTAAAAAAATGTACTCGTGAATATTTGATTCTATTTTGATTTTAGATAGGTATACAATATATGTGATAAATATTTTTTTTTATTTTGTTTTTTTTTTTTCTTTTTTTCTTCAAAAACTTTAAAACTTTAAAACTTTTTCTTAGAAGAATGCATTTGAATAAAATACAATATTGCCATATCATTTGTATGATTCACGAATTTTTTTTTTGAAACTAAAGTATTAAAATTTTTTTAAGTATTTATTTTTATGTATAATTTGTACAACTCGAAACCATTATTAGATTATTTACCATTATAAAATTATTTTTAAAATTATTTAGGAAGTATTCGAATTTACCAAAAATACACGATAAAAAATCTTGAATACATGCATTCTTCATTTCACAGACTAAATAATATATACAGACGAACAGTTTCATATAAAAATTTTAAGTTTTTTTTTGTGGTACAAAATTGAAAAATTCTCTGGCTCCACTATTAAAATCCATTAAAATCTACAGAAAAATCAAAATAAAAATTCTTATCCATATTCCATTCCATACTCAAATTTTACAGTTTGCAGATTTTTTCTTTTCGATGAGATCAAATATTTACATGTTTGTATGTATCTATGTATTTATAACAAAATATAAAAGTATACACATGCTTATACATATATTAATAATATTGTTTTGTTAGTATTAAATTTACACAAGAATAATTTTTTAGGCAGCTATATATGTACATATATAGCATACACACAAGAAATTACAATTACGATTCTATTATTTTTAATTTTTTAATTGAATTTCCAGATGTTTTTATGATTCTAGCATTTTTTCTTTTTTCGAATTCAGCATTACATAATTTTTCTTTCAGCCATGTTGCATGCTTCCGTAGTAAAACTAAAATAAGGTAGTCAAGAATTCTTTTACGGTGGATAAAGCATTCTTTTTTCTCGACCCAGTTGGAACATTTTTCTGTCTTATTCGTTTCTTGCAAACACAAATCAACTATATTTTGTTTAATTTTGGAGCTAAAAGTACTCAATTCGAAAAATTATCAAAAATTTCCACATGAAATTTGCATATCTGGAAAGAAAAGAGTAGGTAATGCTATAGATATATTAATCGTTTAATTTGTTTTAAATTCTATACACTTTTATTATTAATTTTATTAAATTCCATACACTTTTTACCGGGTCTTAAGAATTTAATAGGAGCCCAGTTGTTTAAAGAAGTTTTTGACGGTAATTGGAAATGGAACGTACCGTCCAACGTTTTTTGTACGTTGTACGTTTTTTAAATATTTATATGTTCTAGCAGATTTTAAATTAATACTTTGCGCCAACGATTTTTCTTCCAAAGAATATTATTTGTGTTTCTTTCTTAACAGCATTTCGCAAAAAGTTTTTCTGCTAGAAAAAACATATTTTATAGTATCGATTTTGTTTTCAATATTCGGTTTGTTTTTCAACAATATTTCTTTTCTTATATGAAATTGGCTTTTATATTGCTTTATAATTTTTTTTTGATTTATCTAACAATTGACATTTTTGATTTAGAAGACGTTGGTATATTTTTTCAGTCTTTATTCGCTGGATACAATTATTACAAAAATCATTATCCGGGGCATCGGATTCGACATATTGGCTAGTCAAATTAAGTTCTTCATTTACTTCCTGATGCTCATATTTCTCAAATTCTGCCAAAGTCATAATCTGGGATAGCGAGTTATCTAATTCAAAATTGTACATATTTAAATTACTTTCATTAGGCTTTGAAATGTTTATATTTTCTTCTAGGAGAAGCGTAGGAATAGCCCCTTTATTTAAATATTTTTTTCCAAACCATTTTTTCTCAAAATGTTTCTCGAACTGCATATTCGCAGCTTATTGGCGTTTTTTTTTAACGTTTTGGTTGCTGACAACCAAAAGGGTAATGTTTCCGAATCTTTTGGAAATCGAAAGAATTTTAAATTTTCATTTTTCCTTCTAGTCATTCCGCAAGATAAAACTGCGCATTTGTTGCCTGGTAGTAATTTTTGTTTTTTTACGTTCTCATTTATATTTCATAGATTAATCTTTTAATTAAATTATTTTGAAAATTAAAATAAAACTAGAATTACAATAAGTTATTCAATTTATCTAATTTACCTACTTTAGGGTTTGTTCACAGTTTGTACCTAATAAAGGAAGACTTTAGACTCAATTTAAATTTTAATTTAATACCAATTTTCAACAATTATATTTTATAATTTGTTAATAACAAAAATTTTTAGTAGTTAAAAAAATAACGACGTTAAAAATGATAGAATACATTGTTATTAATATCAATTTTTTTTTTCAAAATAAAAGAATAAGTATACAAAAAATATTTAATGTGTTAGTATATTGTCATATCACTTTAAATGATCTATGTACACTGTACATGTACGCACATGTTTTGCTTTTTTTTATACAGAAATGATTTTTTTACAGAACTAAATTGAGATAAAACAAACAGAAAGAGAAATGTATAAAAATAAATGCAATGGAACCAGACTAAGCATTTTAGAATATTTGTATTGGAAAAATAAAAATGTATGAAACTGATCGTCTGTATGTATTATTTAGTCTGTGGTTTCACACAACTTTGGTTTAAAGTCGAAAAGAATTAAAATATTATAAAAAATTCTTTGTTTATAGATAACGAAAAAAAAGAATTCACTCTGAAAATATTACAAATGGTATAATAAAATCTATTTATAATATTTGTGTTTTTATATTTCAAAACTGGTTAGAAGAGTTGTATATCAATGATTTTGGTTGTATTTCTTTATTTTTAATTTTAAATATTTAATTTTTTGTTTACATTTATTTATTTAGTATTACTTTTTAAGTAGTACTTCATAAAACAATTTCACGAGCTTTTTAAATTAAAAAAATTTAAAAAAGAGCAATGATTCTTAAAAATAAATAATAAAAATTAAAAAATAAAAATTAAAAATGAAATCTCATATCAATTCAAGTATTTGTATTAAAAAATTAATATTTTTGAAATGCAAATTATAGAAATTAGTTATTTAAATTAATTGGAATTGAAAAGTATTTTATAATAATTTAAAATTTTATAGATTAGTTGATTAAGTTGACAAAATATATTCGGTAATATCATATTTGAATTTATTAAAATTGTTTTCCCCTTTGAGTTTACTTTGTAATTCGTTAAACATCTTAAGACCACCATACATTGATTGTTTTTTTGAATCTTCATTCCTAAAAAAATCAATTCTAAAGTTGAATATATTTCTTAGATTATAATGTTGAACATCCTCATATATAAGTCTGGAACTTAAATAATTTGGAAGTAGCCCATTCTTCATTTTATATACAAAAAGCAGTACTTTTAGACGAAGTCTTTACCTTAAGTTAAGTCATTTTAAAGTTCTAATCATAAGATTTATTGAAGCATATCTGTTTCATTTAAGTATGATCCTCATTCCACGATTTTGTAGCTTTTGGAGTCTATTTATCATTTCATCATTTACAAATGCTGTAATTCTCGCACAATATTCAAAATGTGGTTTGATCATAGTGTTGTAGACCCGTATAGTGCTAATAGTACAAAATTTATTTCTTATTCGGCTTAGAAAAACAAGCTTTTTAGCAATTTTCTTACACATAAAATCCATATGCGCTTTAAAATTTAATTTGTTGTCTATTATTAAGCCCAAATATTTAATTTGCTCGACGATTTCGATAAAGTTTTGATTTATTATAACATTTTGATTTATATTAACATTATTGTCAATATTAGACTTTATAACCATAGCTTTAGTTTTATTAATGTTAAGTCTTAGTTTGTTGTTCTTGTTCAGCTAGTTTTGCTAGGTCCAAATTAATTTTGTAAACGCATTCTTCCACAGACTCGCCTATTCTAAAAATCAACGTATCATCCGCAAACAAGATATTTGTACAAAATCAACAACTTTCTCCACATCATTTATATACAGCAAAAACCGTAAAACTCCTAGCACAGAACCTTGAGGTACTCCAATTGTAACTTTTCTGTATGTTGAAAATTGATTGTTGACTTTGGTTTTTTGGCTTCTGTTAATCATATGATTCAAACCATTTATTTTAATTTTCCTTTATACCATATCTTTCCATTTTTTGAAGATCAACTGTTTCGAAAGCCCGCCTTAGATCAAGAAATACCGCTACCACTACTTTTTTATTACTTTTTACTAGTTTCCAATTCGATATTACTAAATTTTGTTGAAAAAAATTAAGACTCACAGTTGTGTTTTTTCCGAAAGCCAGATTGATATTCATATAATAGATTATTTTTTTCCAAATAGTTCTCAAGCTGTTTGCTTACTAATTTCTCAAAGATTTTAGCTTCGGTTAAAATCATATTTACTGACCGAAATTCATTGTATTTTATTGTGCCTTTAACCTTTGGAACTGGTATAACTGGTTCTTTTTTTTCCATTTATCTGGGAACGTCATCGTTGCTAACGGTTGATTTAATAAATTAATTAGATAAAGCGCAACTAAATCCAAGTTATCCATAAATACTTTTTTATTAATTAAATTTATATCCTTTTTATTATTCATAGATTTTATAAATGATGTAAGATCTTGCAAATTAATATTTTAAAACTTAAAGCTGGTGTTAGAATGTTCTAAATTACTAAACTGACTTTGAGGTATACTTTCGTTGATATTTTTAATACTTTTTATAAAATATTGGTTAAATTTATTTGCCGTTCTTTTATCATCATCAATTATTCCATCTTCAAAAAGGATTTGCTGGATAACTTTGTGCTTGTTAGTTTTTAGTACCTGTATTTTTATAGTGTTCCACATACTTTTTCTAGTCATAATAATTTTCAACTTTGTGTTTTGAATAATTGTTTTTCCCTTCTTTCAAAAAGGATTTGCTGGATAACTTTGTGCTTGTTAGTTTTTAGTACCTGTATTTTTATAGTGTTCCACATACTTTTTCTAGTCATAATAATTTTCAACTTTGTGTTTTGAATAATTGTTTTTCCCTTCTTTAAGGTTAGTACTATATTGGTTTCTTAATTCTTTATATTTTGCCCACTCGCTTTGATTATTTATCCACAATGCATTTTTGTATTGAACAACTTTTGCATTTTTTAAAACACGTAGCTGCTCGGAAAACCATCCACTACTGTCATTAACTTTAATATTCCGTTCTATAACACATTTACCAATTATGTTTTTTAAATTTTCATTAAATATGTTTACCTTTAGATTATATGAACCATAAAATGTTGTTAAGAATTGGCTTTTCATAATAAGGTTTCTCACACCCTGTATGTTATATTTAAGAATTTTTGTTTTTCTGCAATCTTCTTTTTTATTTGGTATATCATTTATTCGAATGTGAATAGTTTCATGGTCACTAATTTTTAAGTTATGGTCTATTTTTGTTTAAATTTTATTCGTCGTTTTATTAATAATTACATAGTCCATCAATGCTTTACTATTAACCATTATTCGAGTTGGTCCTGATACTATTTGTTTATAACCAGCGTCTTTGATTATTTGTGCCATTTCTGTTCTGTTTGTACCACCTCTCAACCAATCTATATTAAAGTCTCCTGTAATAATAACATCATCATTAACTTCGGTGAGATCTTCCATTATTCTTTCAAAGGTTAGAGAAAACTCATTAAATGTATATGATTGATTTGGAGATTTATACAGCACTGCAAGTATAAGGGATGATTTTTTGTAACGTACTCTTATACTTAGGTACCACAGATTCAAACTAATTTTTATACTTTTAATAATCGTACACACTAATCTGCTTTTAGCATATATTAATACAGATCCAGTATATCGTGAGATTGTGTTAAGATATTATAACCATCAATATGTACCAAACTGTCGTCATCATCGTTAGTAAGATGTGTTTCTGACAGACAAACAAAATCAAACTTTTTAGGTGTTAATAGTTATATAGCAAACATTGAATTGCTTTTATTCAAAAAATAATGCAAAAAAAGTATTTTAACATTTTTCTTTCAATCTAACATTTTTGCATAAAGAATTTTTAATATCTTTTATAGGGTGTTCAAAATTGAGGTATATCTTTAAAAATTGAAGTAAATCAAATTATTATATATTACAACATGGCAACACTATATAAATAATTTACTTCTCATTTCTTAAGTATTTGCACAGCTAACAATATTTTCAGGCCATGACTCATGACATGGAAAAATTTGAATGGTTCAGTGCATACATTCAAACAAATGAGAGGAAAATTTCATTGTAAAATTTTTTTTTTGTTCTTATTATTTTGTTTTTTTTTGTCGAAAATATGCCCATTTTTACCAATTTTCATTATGAGTTTTCGTTATGAAATATTTCCCAAAATAAGTATGTCAAATTTTATATTAAAATAAAATTTGGAATTTTTCATATAACATATTATTATCAAAATTTAGCTTTCAACTCGTAATTTTGATTTAATGTTTAATAAAATTACTTTTAAGCCTTTTTAGTTATTTTTTTCCGCTTGCTTTTTGACATTTGTAAAATTTGATAAGAGATTTTTTTCTCAAAAAATTGAAAGTTTTGTTTGAAAGTTTTTTAACATAACCTAAAATTTATTAAAATTTATCGTGCATCGCAAGTAAGAAATTTTAAATTAATATCGAGTTTCATGTTTTTAGCTTCATTAAAAGTATATAAATTATATATCAAAATAAAATTTGGAATTTTTTTACTGTAAAAAAATTAAATTTCAATTCGTATTTTTTAAATAAAAAAAAAACTGGTAGTTTAAAAAAAAAACTGCCAAAACATTATTTAAAAATACGAATTGAAATTTAATTTTTTTACAGTTAAAAAATTCCAAATTTTATTTGGATATATAATTTATAAGCCAATAAAATTAGTAAAACATTCCTGATATTTTTGATGCAGTCATTCAAAAAAAGCAAGTCTTTGACTGCTTTAATATTTTAAAGTACATATTGTTTATTCATTTAAGTTTTAAAATATGTTTTTATTATTATTAGTTAACACTTAATTTTTATTTAATATTTTATTTACTATTAACTTCATGTTTAATATATTTCAATACTTTGTGTTTCAACAATTCATTTAATAATAAGAATTATATTGTAGGTACACTTTATGTAAATAATTAAAAATAATTTTTTTTTATATTTTAAAATTTAAATGAATTATTCGAGTTGGCCACGAAATCCCAATTACAAAAGCTTAAATTCAAAATCTCAAAATCTCAAAGCAGTTTTCTTATCATAACTCCCTTTAATTTTTTTATTTCTAATATGAGTCGATTCATTGAAAACAAAAATATTGAATGCAAAAATTGTAGAAAACAAACTTTAAACAAAAAGTCTGTTGAATGCGAAAAGTATTGGAAAAAATACAATGTAAAACGGAATATATGCCTACATCTTTATATTTCTTTTTCTAATTCATAATTGCCGACGTATTTTCAAAATTAAAATTGTTATTAAAATTAGTTTTGTTAACTTTTTTGTTGCCTCAACTGTACTATATTTATTGTCTCTTTAAAAGTTCTTTCAAGAAGTTTTTATAGTGATACAGAAAATGGAGAATTTTTTTTAATAAGGTATTTTTATATTAAAATATTAATATTTTTTAAATATTAATATATCAAAAGATCCACGACTGATTGAATTTTATGTCCACGTTTGAACGAAATTTAAAAAAAATTATAGTTTTTGAGTTATAAGCATTTTACAAAGCCTCCTAAGCAAAGCTTCATATGAATACGTGTAAATTTTTCTAAGCTTTTTCCAAAATTAGTCTCCTAAAACGCTTTCGCTCTCTTCATGTCATGGCCTGAAAAAAACTATTGTCAACTGTGCTTATCATAATATTAAGAATTAAAAAATATTGTTTTACATTATTATTAAGAAATTCAATTTCTTTTCAATTTCTTTACGAATATCTTTTTATTGTATAATTACATAAAATAATAAAATTTTAATTTTTTAAAATAAATTTTGAACAAAAACATTCGTAACAATAACGAGCTAAACTCTACTCTTCATATTAGATATTTAACTGAACTAAATTCTTTTTTTTATCACTAACTATTCCTATTTTGAATTGGAGTCTTCTTTGCTGTGTGTTGATCCACCGCGACTCAAATCTACAAATCTGACTAAATTACCTTTAACAAATTTGCAATTTACGCAGTTTTTTATTTGTGTTGTTAGTTATGCATAAATTTAGTTGTTACTTTTTTATTTAATTTATGTAATATTGGATTTTAAAGTTTCATTTTATTTAAAAAAAAGATTAATTAAAAAAAAATAGTTCCTTTTTTTCTCCACCAAAGGACCGACCACCACTACACGAAAAGTACATTGCCAAAATTTATAGATTTTTTACATAATAATTTATATCAAAGCAAAATAACTTCTAATAATTTAACAACATTTTCTTTTACTTAATAACAATAATAAGCAATGAAATCGAAAATATATATGTGCATTCTTTCATACATCCATTTACCTACATGATTTTTTTTTTTCATTCAAAAATATTAGAACTAAAAAAAACGAGGAAGAATACACTTGCCTTTGTCAACTCTTAGATACCCGTACGAACCGTTAGTAAGTTCATAGCCTTCCACTCTGCTTATAATATTATTATACCTGTACGATAGGATCGGGTATAATAAAATTACTCCTCCGTTTGTAACACCTCGAAATAAGCGAGCTAGATATACCTTCAAAGGTATGGATCGGATCAGAAAAAAATTCTAAGACTTTTGAGCCATGTCCGTCCGTCCGTCCGTCCGTCCGTCAGCACGCTAACTCAAAAACTAAGAAAGCTAGAATCTTGAAATTTACACAAAATATTCTTGGAGTAATTTGTAGGTTCCCTATTTTTTTTGGTTGAGTTTGGACCAAAACTTAGGGTAGCTCTCGAACACCTAACTTTTAGATCCCGACATTTTTTTTGAAATAGAGCTATGAAATTTTAACTACTGATAGATTTCACAAAAATATTAATTTTATTTTTTATAACTTTTTTTTGTAGCCCCACCCATTACGGAGCTACAGCTCCCCAAAGGTTCAAAAAAGCTCTATATTTAAATTATTATAGCACAAGTTGTATAAGGTATATCTTCATTTTGAAAACGCCAAACGATTACTACTTTCATTAGCTTTAAAAGTGTATATACAATAAATATATATTTGTGGCATACGGTGTCTTAATTTACCGTTATGCGAAACTAAAATTTTGCAAAATCCTTTAACCCTCTATCTTCTAAACGGTTAAAGTTGGAAATTTTGACAGAAGTTAGATCTTTGAAAATAAGTATGAGTCATTTCAGAAATTTTTTTTGTATCATTCTCCGTTTAGGAGCTGTAAGGGGTCAAAAACTGAAAATTTCCTATTTTTAAACACCTGTAACTTGAACACCTGTTAAAATTTTTTTCAAGTGATACACAAATAATTTCTTATAAGTACAATAAAATACATATATGTATGTATGTAAATACGGCGCAATATAATATACATCTATACTCTTATCATTCATTCATCAGTGACATATACGATATGTAAATAAACATGATATTATATAAGTATGTATGTATATCAATATCATATAAATAAAAACTCTTCAAGCAACCGTTATGTTGTTTATTTATTTACATTTTTTTACTACGCATTATATCCCCAACAATTTCAAATTATCGAGTAAATCCAAATTCAAAAAATTCGTTAAAGAAATTTGTTAGAAAATTTGAAAAAATCAAGTAACACTTTCGTCAATTATAAAGGAACTCTATATTATTAAAAAAAGTTGTTAACAGAAATAACAGTATAATGTTGAAGCTTTAATTTTTATGTATTTCATCAAAAAAATGTTAACAGATGATCAAGTTACAAGTGTTTAAAAATAGCAACTTTTCAGTTTTTGACCCCTTACAGCTCCTAAACGGTGGGTGATACAAAAAAATTTTCTGAAATGACTCATACTTATTTTCAAAAATCTAACTACTGTCAAAATTTCAACTTAAACCATTTAGAAGATAGAAGAGCTAAAGGATGTTGCAATAATTCAGTTTCGCATAACGGTAAATTAAGACACCGTATAGCACAAGTATATATTTATTATATACATGTTTGTAAAGCTCATAATAGCACCTATCGTTTGGAATTTTCAGTTTGAAGATATACCTTACAAAGCTTGTGTTATAACAATTTAAATATAGAGATTTTTCGAACTTTGGGGGGCTGTAGCTCCTTAACGGTTGGGGCTAGAGAAAAATTATTATTAATACAAAATTAATATTTTTATGATATCTATCAGCAGTTGAAATTTCATGGCTCTATTTCAAAAAAATTGTGGGGATCTAAAAGTTAGTTGTTCGGGAGCTACCCGAAGTTTTGGTCGGAACTCAACCAAAAAAAAAATGGAACCTATAAATTGCTCCCAAAATATTTTGTGTAAATTTCAAGATTCTAGCTTTCTTAGTTTTTGAGTTAGCGTGCTGACGGACGGACGGACGGACGGACGGACATGGCTTAATCGACTCAGAATTTGATTCTGATCCGATCCATACCTTTGAAGGTATATCTAGCTCGCTTATTTCGAGGTGTTAAAAACGGAGAAGAAATTTTATTATACCCGATATTTATCGTACAGGTATAATAAAAACTGTAAACAAATATAAAACAAACATAAGATTAATATTGAATCTGCTAACAAAAATTTTACCATTTTAATTTTATGTCATCAACAAAAGAATAATATGCATAGATATAAGTACATATATATGTACATAAATTTTTAGAAATATAAAAAAACGAGAAAGAATACAGTTGCCTTTGTCAACTCTTAGATACCCGCACGAACCGTTAGTATGTTCACAGCCTGTCACTGTGCTTACAATATTATTTTTTTAATATTTTAGAATTTTAAAATAATTTGGGTGAATTTTATAATTTCTAGTACTATGGGTTGTACATATATTCAAACTATATGTTTATACATTCTTCAAAAGCAGATTTTAACCTTCCACATAACGATTATTAATCCAAAACTTTTTCAAATATTCTATAGTACCATTTAATACTAAGCGGTAAATGTATATTAAATTACAAAATAGTAAATATAATTTTAAATATTCTATTATATTAATGCACACATAGTATATTTATATTGTTATAAGTATATCGCCATACATTGCCATATTTCTTTAAAAATATTTCCATTCATAGAATAATTTCTTATAAGTACATATACTTATGTATGTATGTAAATACGGCGCTATATAATATACATCTATACTCTTATCATTCATTCACCAGCGACATATACGATATGTAAATAAACATGATATTATATAAGTATGTATGTATATCAATATCATATAAATAAAAATTCTTCAAGCAACCGTTATGTTGTTTATTTATTTACATTTTTTTGTACTACGCATTATATCCTCAACAATTTCAAATTATCGAGTAAAACAAAATGCAAAAAATTCGTTAAAGAAATTTGTTAGAAAATTTGAAAAAATCTAGTAACACTTTCGTCAATTATAAAGTAACCCTATATTATTAAAAAAAGTTGTTAACAGAAATAACAGCACAATGTTGAAGCTTTAAATTTTAGGTATTATTTCAAAAAAATGTTAACAGGTTTTCAAGTTACAGGTGTTTAAAAATAGGAAATTTTCTGTTTTTGACCCCTTACAGCTTCTAAATGGGGGGTGATACAAAAAAAATTTCTGAAATGACTCAAACTTATTTTCAAAGATCTAACTTTTGTCAACATTTCAAGTTTCCAACTTAAACTGCTTAGAAGATAGAAGGGTTAAAGGATTTTACAATAATTCAGTTAAGTTTCCAACTTAAATCGTTTAGAAGATAGAAGGGTTAAAGGATTTTACAATAATTCAGTTTTGCATAACGGTAAATTAAGACACCGTATAGCATAAGTATATATTTATTATATACATGTTTGTAAAGTTCATAATAGCACATATCGTTTGCAAATTTCAGATTGAAGATATACCTTAAAGAGCTTGTGTTATAACAATTTAAATATAGAGATTTTTTGAACTTTGGGGAGCTGTAGCTCTTTAATGGGTGGGGCTACAGAAAAATTCATGTTAATATAAAATTAATATTTTTATGATATCTATCAGCAGTGAAAATTTCATGGCTCTATTTTAAAAAAATTGCGGAGATCTAAAAGTTAGTTGTTCGGGAGCTACTCGAAGTATGCGAAACTGAATTATTGCAAAATCCTTTAACCCTTCTATCTTCTAAACGGTTTAAGTTGGAAACTTGAAATTTTGACAGAAGTTAGATCTTTGAAAATAATGAGTATGAGTCATTTCAGAAATTTTTTTTGTATCACCCCCCGTTTAGGAGCTGTAAAGGGTCAAAAACTGAAAATTTCCTATTTTTAAACACCTTTAACTTGAACACCTGTTAACATTTTTTTGAAATAATACATCAAAATTAAAGCTTCAACATTATACTGTTATTTCTGTTAACAACTTTTTTTAATAATATAGGCTTACTTTATAACTGAAGAAAGTGTTACTAGATTTTTTCAAATTTTCTAACAAATTTGTTTAAGGAATTTTTTGCATTTTGTTTTACTCAATAATTTGAAATTGTTGAGGATATAATGCGTAGTACAAAAAAATGTAAATAAATAAACAACATAACGGTTGCTTGAAGAATTTTTATTTATATGATATTGATATACATACATACTTACATAATATCATGTTTATTATACCCTACACATTAAGTATAGGGTATATTAACTTTGGTATGGTGTTTGTAACCACCAAAAGGAAGTGAGTTAAGTATAGACATGTATATATATTCTGAATCAGGATCACCGCCGGAGTCGACTTAGCGATGTCCTTCCGTCCGTCCGTCCGTCCGTACGCACGATAATTCAAAAAATAATGATGCTATCTTGATGAAATTTATGCTGTAGGTTAACAATGACTAAGGTAAGGCGGGGATTGTAAATGGGCGAAATCGGACCATGCGTTTGAGTACCTCCCATACAACTTCCAAAACCTAATACGCATATTTTCGAAATTAATAAAGATAGAAACTTAAAATTTTGTACGAGGGTGTGTTTTTCTGAATCCCTGATATCCCCAAAATTTGAGATGAAGTGGAGTGGTTGTTCGGGTACCTCCCATACAACTCCCAAAACCGAACATGCATATCTTCGAAATTAATAAAGATAGGAACTTCACATTTGATAGGAGGGTGCTGTTTCCTAAATCCCTGATTTGTTTTAAATTTTAGAGGAATTGGAGTGGTGGTTAGGGTACCTCCCATACAACTCCTAAAACCAAACAAGCATATCTTCGAAATTAATAAAGACAGAAACTTCAAATTTGGTACAAGGGTGTTGTTTCCTGAATCCCTGATTTGTCCAAAATTTGAGATGAATTGGTGGAGCTGTTCGGGGTACCTCCCATACAACTCCCAAAACCGAACATGCATATCTTCGAAATTAATAAAGATAAGAACTTCAAATTTGATACGAGGGTGCTGTTTCCTAAATCCCTGATTTGCCTAAAATTTGAGATGAATTGGAGTGGTCGTTCGGGTACCTCCCATACAACTCCCAAAACCAAACAAGCATATCTTCGAAATTAATAAAGACAGAAACTTCAAATTTGGTACAAGGGTGTTGTTTCCTGAATCCCTGATTTGTCCAAAATTTAAGATGAATTACAATGGTTGTTCGGGTATCTGTCACACAACTCCTAAGACCAAACAAGCATATCTTCGAAATTAATAAATATATAAACTTGAAATTTGATATAAGAATGTTCTACCCTGTTGATGTCTCTAAAATTTGAGATGAATTGGGGTGGTGGTCCGCGTGCCTTCACACACTTCCCAAGACCTAACAATCATATTTTCGAATTTAATAAACATAGAAACCTGAAATTTTGTACAAAGGTTGTAACAGCATTTATTTTTTTTAGCTTGTATTAAATACCTAACTAAAATAACTTATGGATTTTTAATTTAATTTGAATGTTTTAGGTGTAGGGTATAAATAAGTCGGTTGCATCGACTTACTGTTATTTTTACTTGTTTACATATCGTATATGTCACTGATGAATGAATGATAAGAGTATGATGTATATTATATAGCACCGTATTTACATACATATATGTATTTTATTGTACTTATAAGAAATTGTTCTATGAATGGAAATATTTTTAAAGAAATATTGCAATGAATGGCGATATACTTATAACAATATAAATATACTATGTGTGCATTAATATAATAGAATATTTAAAATTATATTTACTATTTTGTAATTTAATATACATTTACCGCTTAGTATTAAATGGTACTATAGAATATTTGAAAACGTTTTGGATTGATAATCGTTATGTGGAAGGTTAGAATATGCTTTTGAAGAATGTATAAACATATAGTTTGAATATATGTACAACCCATAGTTCTAGAAATTATAAAATTCATCCAAATTGTTTTAAAATACTAAAATATTAAAAAAATAATATTGTAAGCAGAGTGACAGGCTGTGAACATACTAACGGTTTGTACGGGTATCTAAGAGTTCACAAAGGCAACTGTATTCTTCCTCGTTTTCAAACCACGTTTTGTTGTTTTCTTCTGTGGCCAGTATCATTGAGTAAGATAATATTTATATAGAGAGTCAAAGCTAAAACAAAAACTAGAGATAGACATTTTTTCAAACTGCTTCTTTAAAAAGCAAGAAAAACTTCGTCTATGGTAAAAAAATTTAGTCACCACTCACCGTATAATTATTATTTACGTATTGCATACTACCAAAAGCATTAATATTTGTGGGTGACACGTAGATGGAAGTTATATGATAATATCAATATTGAAAATAATTCAAATAAATTTATATATGAATATTGTACACAATTGTGATACTATTTGTTAGCATGTTTAGATAGGGATAAGCGTTGTTATTGTTATACCCGTTCGATAGTATCGGTAATAATAAAATTGTTCCTCCGTTTAGTACACATCGAAATAAGCAAGCTAGATATACCTTCAAAGGTATGGATCGAATCAGAATCAAATTCTGAATCGATTAAGCTTTGTCCGTCCGTCAGCACGGTAACTCAAAAACTTAGAAAGCTGGAGTCTTGCAATTAACACAAAGTATTGTTCGATCAATTTGTAGGTTTCCTATTTGTTTTGGTTAAGATCCGATCAAAACTTGGGGTAGCTCTCGACCAACTAACTTTTTGAACTCCACATTTTTGATAAAAATTTTTTAAAAGTTCTACATCAATTGATGTAATGCAATTGAGAGTTGTAGCAATGATAAAAGCGAATATATATCCCAAAAAAATTCTGCAGCCAAAGTTCGAAAAAGCTCCATTTTTAAATTGTTATAACACAAGTTCTATAAGGTATATATTCAACGTAAAAACTTTAAACTGTTGCTTTAATGAGCTTTACAACTACATATGTAATAAATATATATTTGGGCCATACGGTGTCTTAATTTACCGTTATGTGAAACTGAATTATTGCAAAATTCTTTAACCCTTCTAACTTCTAAACGATTTAAGTTAGAAACAGAAATTTTGATAGGAGTTCGATTTTTAAAAATAAGTATGAGTCATTTCAGAATATATTTTTTTATCACCCTCCGTTTAGAAGCTGTAAGGATTCAAAAACTGAGAATTTCCTATTTTTAAACACTTGTAACTTGAACATCTGTTTTGAAGTAACATATAATAATTAAAGCTCCAACATTATACTTTTGTTTCTGTTAGCAACTTTTCTTAATAATATAGGATTACCTTAAAATTGGAGAAAGTGTGACTTGGATTTTCTCAATTTTTCTAACAAATTTCTTTAACAATTTTTTTTTTTTTTTACTTTTTTTATTTAAAATTGTTAAGAATGATGATGCGTAGTACAAAAAAAATTTAATAAATAAAAGCAAAACGGTTTCTTGAAGAATTTATATTTATATGAATGTTTATTTACATATATTTCACTAATGAATTGATATAATATATATTATTTATAGCGACGAATGTACGTATTTTGTAGTATTCATAAGAAATTATTCTATGAATCAAATATTTTTAAAGAAATAATGTGTGGCGAATGGCGATATTGATGTATAATAATATACATACTTACATATATGAATATATATGTATATTAATATATGTACATTATACATATATATGGAATTTTGTATAACTTACTAACTGGTTCATACAGGGTATACAGAGTTGGCAAATGCAACTGTATTCTTCCTCGTTTTATATAAAATCGTTAAAGAAAAAAGTTCCTTTTAGAGTACAGTTTATACAGTTTATTTGAAAAGATTTAACAGTTACATCATGACAAATTTTTGTTTTATGTTCAGTAATTAAAGTGAAAAACGAGGAAGAATACAGTTGCCTTTGTCAACTCTTAGATACCCGTACGAACCGTTAGTATGTTCACAGCCTGTCACTTTGCTTACAATATTATTTTTTTAATATTTTAGTACTTTGCTTCCACATAACGATTATCAATCCAAAACTTTTTCAAATATTCTATAGTACCATTTAATACTAAGCGGTAAATGTATATTAAATTTACTTAGTACAAAATAATACATATAATTTTAAATATTATATTATATTATATTTAAATATTCCATTGACAGAATAATTTCTTATAAGTACAATAAAATACATATATGTATGTAAATGCGGCAGTATATAATATACATATATACTCTTATCATTTATTCACTAGTGACATATACGATATGTAAATAAACATGATATTATATAAGTATGTATATATATCAATATTATATAAATAATAATAATAAAAATTCTTCAAGCAACCGTTATGTTGTTTATTTATTTACATTTTTTTATACTACGCATTATATCCTCAACAATTTCAAATTAGCGAGTAAAACAAAATGGAAAAAATTCGTTTTAAAGAAATTTGTTAGAAAATTTGAAAAAATCAAGTAACACTTTCGTCAATTATAAAGTAACCCTATATTATTAAAAAAAGTTGTTAACAGAAATAAGAGTATAATGTTGAAGCTTTAATTTTTGTGTATTACTTCAAAAAAATTTTAACAGGTGTTCAAGTTACAGGTGTTTAAAAATAGGAAATTTTCAGTTTTTGACCCCTTACAGCTCCTAAACGGGGGGTGATACAAAAAAAATTTCTAAATTGACTCATACTTATTTTTAAAGATCTAACTTCTGTCAAAATTTCAAGTTCCCAACTGAAACCGTTTAGAAGATAGAAGGGTTAAAGGATTTTGCAAAATTTGAGTTTCGCATAACGGTAAATTAAGACACCGTATGTCACAAATATATATTTATTGTATATACACTTTTAAAGCTAATGAAAGTAGTAATTGTTTGGCGTTTTCAAAATGAAAATATACCTTATACAACTTGTGCTATAACAATTTAAATATGGAGCTTTTTTGAACCTTTGGGGAGCTGTAGCTCCGCAACGGGTGGGGCTACAAAAAAAAGTTATTAAAAATAAAATAAATATTTTTGTGAGATCTATCAGTAGTTAAAATTTCATAGCTCTATTGCAAAAAAAATGTGGGGATCTAAAAGTTAGTTGTTCGAGCTACCCTAAGGCTTGGTCCAAACTTAACCAAAAAAAATAGGGAACCTACAAATTACTCCCAGAATATTTTGTGTAAATTTCAAGATTCTAGCTTTCTTAGTTTTTGAGTTAGCGTGCTGACGGACGGACGGACGGACGGACATGGCTCAAAAGTCTTAGAATTTTTTTCTGATCCGATCCATACCTTTGAAGGTATATCTAGCTCGCTTATTTCGAGGTGTTACAAACGGAGGAGTAATTTTATTATACCCGATCCTATCGTACGGGTATAAAGAAATGGTTTTTTAAAGTCCACTGTAAATTTTTGTAAATACATATTTCAATTTAAATGTTAAGGGGTAAATTTATTTTTTTTGGAGTTTAAAATTCTTATGTACTTATATGAAACATAAATTAAAGTGAAAAAGGAAATGGGTTTTTGGAGTCCACTGTAAATTTTTGTAAATGTTGCAAATTTAAATTTTAAGCAGTAAATTTTTTTTTGAGTTTAAAATACTTATGCATGTGCAACACACTTGTACCTTCGACCATTTTGACATCAAAGGAAAAACGGATTTATTTCACCCTTTAACGAAGAGTAATTTTTTTTAATTTTTTCGTACGGTTTAGCTATTTAATCAAATAAATGAATAGTAAAATCAGAATATTATATTTCCAGTTAATATTTCAGAAGTTATTAATAATTTATTCGAAAACAGTCCAAGGTATATGCACTTCCCCTACATAAAATTAAAATAAATGAAAATTAAATAAAAAATTCAATTTATTCAAGTATTGTCAAAATTTGTTTTTGAAAAGAATTCGAGAAAAAGGGGCCTCGGTGGCCTAGTCGGTAAGAACGTAAAAAATACGCTGCAAACACCGAGGAAGTGTGGGTTCGAATCCCACACACGTCGTAAGATTTATTACCTCTTACGACATTTACAGCCACGCCTGAACAGGAAAGGCCCGAAAGTATCCGAAACAATTGTTTTCTTATTTCGATTTCTCGTAACATCTATAAATAAATGTTCTGGTTGATTCAATTCAGATTCATTATCTACTAAGTTTTTTTTTGCAGAATATTTATTTATATGTATTCTGTGAAAGGTGTATAATAAAAAATCCCTCCTAACTTAGAATCTCACATATACATATATATAAATATTCTGGAAAAGGCGTAATATCTCTGAAAAAATAAGATTTTATTCACATTTTTATATGAAAAATTGACTTTTTTATCATTCTACCCAAATTTTTTTTTCCATAACTCAAAAACAGAAAGGACCAAAGCAACCAATGAGGGTTTCTTTTTTTTTGTAACACTCTGTACTTAAATGAGACTACTTGTACTAATTATATGTATATCATACTAAAGTTTTGTTTACAGACCTATATTTTGGGACTATAACGGTTTTTCTTAATCTAACAGTTTTTGAGATATTTTCCGTTATTTAAGCATGTAAAGTATGAAATTGCATGTTTTATTAAAATTCTTATTGTTGTTTTGATTTCGCATTTCTAACCTCTGGTGAGACTATATACAGAGTCGTACCATACTTATTATACATCGTTGCAAAGGGTGTAAAGAGACCTTTCTAACTGTGTAAAAATAATATAGGGTGTCTTCGAACATTTTCAAAGTATAGTGGTTTCTATAAACTCTGAAAAAAATTTTATTTCCTACTAAAGTTTTAACGTTTAACTGCAATATCTAAGAAATAGCACCGATTAAGATGAAACAATAACGCAGTTGACAATTCGTTCCTGTATCTTATTGTAAAGGAAATATATAACGGTTTAAGTAAATAATTCGAAATGTTGAAAAAAAATTAGAATAATAAATTTAACCTTTCAAATGACCTTACCGATCAAAGTCGTGTTCTATGAACTATAGATTACCTAACTGGGTACCGTTATGTAAAATTTCGAGGCAATCGAAAGCGATATCTAAAGGAAAGTAAAGCCTAATTTTTAGCAAAAATTAGAAGTTCTGAGGAAGAAGTAAGAACTTTTTCTTTCTTTCTGATTAGATCAGAACATTTAGTACAATTTATTTTAGAGAGTATTTAAAAAATTATGTAGCCAATAAAATATCTCATTGAGGAAAATTCAGTGGCAATGTTCATATTACTAATAACTTCTTCTGCAAAAATTTAACAATTCTTTGAATCTATTTCTGTTAACATGTTTTGGATATCAATATATGAATATGGGTGTACTAAATTTATTTCTTCTTCATAAGTATGTTCTTCTTGTACATTGATTTCAAGCATGGGCTGCTTATTTTCTTCACAATTACTCGTTTTACTAAATTGACATAAATTTGTAGAAATTATTTTCGCTAATAAATAATTTATCACGTGCAGAGATGGTTTTGTATTATTGCCACCTTTTGCTCGAACTTGTGAAAACAAATTTTCAACTAAATCTTGGTTAGACGTTTTGTAATTATAAAGTTTACATCAGGATTGTTATTAAATAGACTTTCACTGAGTTGAAGAGTTCCATTGAGAGTTTGCTGAATTCCCTTCAAAAAATAAACATTAATTTTTATAGCCGTACGCTAAGGATCGGGTATATTAAAATTGCTCCTCCGTTTGTAACACCTCGAAATAAGCTAGCGAGATATACTTTGAAAGGTATGGATCGGATCAGAAAAAAATTGTAAGACGATTGAGCTTTGTCCGTCTGTCCGTCCGTCCGTCCGTCAGCAAGATAACTCAAAAACCAAGAAAGCTAGAGTCTTGAAATTAACACAAAATATTCTGAGAGAAATTTGTAGATTCCTCATTTTTTTGGTTGAGATCCGACCACAACATCGGGTAGCTGATAGATATCATAAAATTTTAACTGCTGATAGATATCATAAAAATATTAATTTTATTATTAACAACTTTTTTCTGTAGCTCCACCCGTTACGGAGCTACTTTGAAAAAACCCTATTTTTAAATGCATATATCTCAAGTTCTGCTTAAGATTTTTTCAATCAGAAAGCGTCATTCGACAGGTATTTTTTTTAAATTTGTAAATTAGTATCGAAATTATACAATTTTTTTAAATTTAGTATGTGAAAACCAAATTTTGCATGATTTTTCAACCTTCATAACTCCGGCACGCTTCCAGATAGAGACTTGAGATTTTGAGGCAAGAAAGAACTTTTATAATTAGTATAAGTTTGCTCAGAAATGTCTTAATAAAGTT
This sequence comes from Poecilobothrus nobilitatus, assembly GCA_947095535.1. Lineage (NCBI taxonomy): Eukaryota > Metazoa > Arthropoda > Insecta > Diptera > Dolichopodidae > Poecilobothrus > Poecilobothrus nobilitatus. The sequence goes on along the minus strand of OX352772.1, from coordinate 141,984,687 downwards.
TGCTCAGAAATTTGTACCACCACCTGTTTATGAGCTATAAGGGCTCAAAAAATGAAAATTTTCTATTTTTAAACACCTTTAACTTACACCTGTGCTCATTGTTCTTCGGGAAGACAAAAAAATTAAAGCTCCAGTAATATATTTTTATGTGTGATAATGGTTTCTTTTAATTGTATAGCGTTTCTAAGTTGCAGCTTGCCAAATTTGCCATAAAACCCCTATTTTCAGATGTGTATATCTCAGGCTTTGCGTAGTAGATTTACAATCTAAAAACACTAGAAGACCGAAAATTTTCTTGTCTCTGTAAAACAATATCAAAATTATGCAATATTTTTTAATTTACTATTTAAAGTTACCATTATGTTAAAACCAAATTTTGCATGATATTTCTTTTTTCATAACTCCGGCATGTTTTGAGATAGGAATCTGAAATTTTGAGACAAGGAAGAACTTTTAGAATTAGTATAAGTTGCTTTAGAAATTTTTTTTGTACCACCCCCTGTTTAAGAACTATTAGAGCTGAAAAAATGATAATTTGCTATTTTTAGGCATCTGTAACTTAAGCACCTGTACAACGTTTTCTTCGGCAAGACGACATACAAATTAAAGTTCCAGTAACATATTTTTACGTGTGTTAACGGTTTTTTTTAGTTATATCACGTTCCGGACTTACAGCCCCTCAAAATTCCAGAATAGTCATATTTTCACATTTTTTTTTATTTATTTAGTTTTTATTTAATTGTTGAGGATGATGCATAGTAAATAAAAAATTAAATAAATAAAAAATATAACGGTTGCTTGAAGAATTTATATTTATATGATACTAGCAGAGTACCCGGCGTTGCCCGGAGTATTTGATCGGCTTTATAAAATAAAATTTTCAGATACTGGTAGTTAATTCTATTTTTATTACATTTAGTTAAATTGAATAAACAGAGCGAAGACTTAGAGATAATTTGTCTACAAAAAATTTTTAAAGGAATCAATAATCTATTGAGTACATAATATATTCGTTAATACCAAAACATAAAATCGTATTTAAATTATAAAAGGCCATAATGTAATAATTTTTTTTCGTAAGTAATGTCACTTCATGTTTTTGTGCATTATCCGTCAATCCTTCTGTTTACAAAACTTATATACTGTTTAATAAGGGGCAATGAAATATTAACTATGCATAGGTCTCTTAAAAGAGTATTGTTGTAGAATAACTTTTTTATGTACCCTCACCGTTGGAGATCCTACAGCACCGACAACTCTTCAAATTTTGAAAAAACTTCTTTTTAAATGCGTACATTTCAGGTTCTGTTTAACATATTTTCAATATAAAAAATACATGATGGTTTTTTACCTTTATAAATCAACCAGAATTTCTTTACGTTTAGTTTTTCTAATTATGTTTCCAAATTGATTGGCTAAAAATATGTGTAAAAATTGTATATGGATAAGAATGTAATGAATTTTGTGTTCGTTAAATATGTATGTACTCATTTTTGATTAAATGCTGTACAGAAATGTGAATATGTTTTCTAATTTAATTGATTAAGTTTATAGTATTTTTAAATATACGGATATTATACATATTATATGTATATATTATTTCAATGATATTTTATGGGAAATATGTTATACACATGCATCTTATATAGATGGACTACATCCAAAGGCCACATTTAAGTAATGCATTTCTGAATGATGACATGATGATTGTTTAATGTAGGAGATTGTTTCTGTATTTTAACAGCGGCCGAAAATATTATGTTGTTAAGACTTAAACACAGTATTCTTAAGATACTGAATAAGAATACTTTAATTACTGTTCTATATTGAAAGGTTTTTATGGAACATTAGAAACAGTATAGATAAAAGTAAAGAGTGTTGGAAATATCTTTTTAATAATAATAACAATACACAAAATTATGCAAAATATTATTAATAAGTGCTCGTGCGGAATTGAGTTAACAAACGTTAACAAACATTTTGTCACAGGCTCTATTTAGAACCATAAATTCATCCTGCCAAATTAAACAGAAATTAGAAAAAAAAATGTTTTTTGACAGTCTATCGTGTCGAAATGTGTTAATGTATCACAACAAAATTTATTGAATGAGTTTGTCTGCCAAAGTGCAATACTTGTACAAATTTTCAATTGGTCAAATCGTTTAAGCACAACAGCAAAAAATTAGAATTTCATGGTCTGAAGCCTGATGGGTTAATATATCGTAACCAAATCAACTCGGAAAGCTTTTGTTATAAAGACCTACACTTTTGTAAATTTTCAACTCAATTAGTAAAACCGTTTAAGTGCAACAACAAAGAAATTAAAAAATTTTATTGGGCCCTGGTGCCTAAACGGGTTAATGAATCGTAGCCAAATCACCTCAGAGCGCTCCTGTGGTAAAGAACTACACTTTTGTAAATTTTCAATTCAATTGGCAAAACCGTTTAAACGCGACAAGAAAGAAATTGAAAAATTTCATTGAGTCCTGGTGCCGAAACGGGTTAATCGGTCGTAACCAAATCAAGTCAGTAAGCTCCTGTGGTAAAGAGTTACAGTTTTATAAATTTTTAACTCAATTGGTCAATCAGTTTAATTGCGACAACTAAGTAAATTACAAAACTTCACTGACTCCTGGTGCCGAAACGGGTTAATGGATCGTAACCAAATCAACTCAGTCAGCTCCTGTGCTAAAGAGCTACACTATTGCAAATATTCAACTCAATTGGTCAAACCGGTTAAGCAGGACAACAGAAAAATTTAATGAACTTCGTTCGGCTCTCCTGCCCAAACGGGTTAAGGGAACTTTTTTTCGGACCATAAAACCACCATACAAAATTGGGACATAAATCGGAAACAAAAATTTTTTTGGAAGCCCGCCGGGCCAAATCCGGGTAACATATTGTATCCAAATTTCTTCGGCACCCGTCCAAAGCTAAGAAGAACATTTGTACAAATTTTCAACTCAATCGATCAAACCGTTTGGCAGAACAACGAAAAAACGAAAAATGGCTCTCAGGCTGCAATGGGTTAATGAACCAAAACACCATATAGCCTATAAAACTTTCCCAGGTCGTAGAAATGTTCCTGCAAAATTTGGTGGCAATCGGACTGGTGGTTTTTACGTGAAAAGGGCACAAATAAACAAACAAACAAACAAACAGAATTTCTGCTTTATATATTAGATTAGTATACAACTAGCAGAGTACCCGGCGTTGCCCGGAGTATTTTATTGGCTTTATGAAAAAAAAATTATTAACTTTTGTTTCTGTGTTAATATAATTTAATTAATATAGTTAAACTTATTACTATGCATTTACAGATGCTGGTAGTTAATATTCTATTTTTATTACATTTAGTTAAATTGAATAAACAGAGCGAAGAATTAGAGACAATTTGTCTACAAAAAATCTTTAAAGGAATCAATAATCTATTGAGTACGCAATTACGGCGAAGTGAGTTTTCATAATATATTCGTTAATACCGAAACATAAAATCGCATTTCAATTATAAAAGACAATAATATAATAAATTGTTTTTCCTAAGTAATGTCACTTCATGTTTTGTGAATTATCCTTTTAAGCACATTTTGAAAAATTTGCTATTAGGTTCACTCTTTCCCTGCGTCTGTTTACAAAACTTATATACTGTTTAATAAGGGGCAATGAAATATTAACCATGCATAGGTATCTTAAAAGAGTAATGTTATAGAACAACTTTTTTATGTACCCTCACCGTTAGAAATTCTACAGCTCTTCAAATTTTGAAAAAACTTCTTTTTAAATGCATACATCTTAGGTTCTGTTTAACATATTATTTTTAATATAAAAACTACATGATTCTGTTTTACCTTTATAAATCTACCAGAATTTTTTTACGTTTACTTTTCTAATTATGTTTTCAAATTGATTGTCTAAAAATATGTGTAAAATTTGTATATGGATAAGAATGTAAGGTTTTCTTTTCCTTAAATATGTATGTACTCATTTTTGATTAAATACTATACAGAAATGTGAATATGTTTTCTAATTTAATTGATTATGTTTATAGTATTTTTAAATATACGCACATTATACATAATATATGTACATATTTCAATGATATTTTATGGGAAATATGTTATACACATGCATCTTATCTAGGTAGACCACACGCAAATGATGCATTTCTGAATGATAACATGATTATTGTCGTATGTAGGAGATTGTTTCGGTTTTTTAAGTGCCAAAAATGTTATGTTGTTAAGACTTAAACACAGTATTCTTAAGATACTTAATAAGGTTCTTTTAATTATTTTTATATATTAGAAATTTGCATTGAAAGGTTTTTATGGAATATTAAAAACAGTGTAGATAAAAGTAAAGAGTGGTGGAAATATCTTTTTAATAATAATAACAATACCAAAAATTGAGCAGAATATTTTTAAAAGGTATTCGTGCGGAAATGGGCTAACGAACGTTAACAAAAATTTGTCACAGACTTTATTTAGAATCGTAAATTCATCCTGCCAAATTAGACAAAAATTAGAAACAAAATTTTCTTTTGAAAGTCTATCGTGCTGAAATGGGTTAATGTATCACCACAGAATTAATTAAATGAGCATCTGTCTTAAAGTGCAATAATTGTGCCAATGTTCAATTGGTCAAACAGTTTTAGCACGACAACAAAAAAATTAAAAACTTCATTGAGGCTTGATGCTGAAATGGGTTAATGTATCGTAACCAAATCAACTCAGTAAGCTTCTATGGTAAAGAGCTAGAGCATTTGTGAATTTTCAACTCAGTTGGTCAAACCGTTTAAGCGCGACAATAAAAAAATTAAAATACTTCATTGGGCTCTGGTGCCGAAACGGGTTAACGGATCGTAACCAAGTCAACTGAGTGAGCTTCTGGGGTGAAGAGCTACACTTTTATAAATTTTCAATTTAATTGGTCAAACCGTTTAAGAGTAAGAGTTTAAGAGAATTGGTCAACCGTTTTGTTTCGGTTCATTAACCCATTGCGGCCCGAGAGCCATTTAAAGCGTTTTTGTTTTTTCGTTGTCCTGCCTAAACGGTTTGATCGACATTAAGGTAAATTAAGAAATTTCACTGAGCCCTGGTGCCGAAACGAGTTAATGGATCATAACCAAATTAGCTCACTAGCTTTTCTGCTAAAGAGCAACAGTTTTGCAAGTTTTCAAATCAATTGATGAAACCGTTTAAGCAGGACAGCAATAAAATTTAATGAACTTCGTTCGGCTCTCGTGCCCAAACGGGTTATCGGAACTTTACAAAAATTTGTCTCAGGGGTTTTTCAGACCATAAAACCGCCACACAAAATTGGACATAAATCGGAAACAAAAAATTTTTTGGAAGCCCGCCGGGCCGAACCCGGGTGAGATATGGCAACCCAATTTTTATAAGTTTTAACAGACGGAGGGACAGAGCGAACCTAATAACAAATTTTTCAAAATGTGCTTAAAAGGTTAATTCACCAAAACATGAAGTGACTTTACTTACAAAAAAAATTGATTACATTATGGCCTTTTATAATTTAAATACGATTTTATGTTTTGGTATTAACGAATATATTATGTACTGAATAGATTATTGATTCCTTTAATTGATTTATTATTGTTTAATTTAATTTTTATTTTTTGGGTACACCACTAAAGATGAGAAGAACATTTGTGCAAATTTTCAACTCAATCGGTCAAACCGTTTAGGCAGAACAACGAAAAAACCAAAACGCTTTAAAACACTCTCGGGCCGCAATGGGTTAATGAACCGAAACGAGATATAGCCTATAACTCCTTCCGGGGTCGTAGAAATGTTCCTGCAAAATTTGGTTGCAATCGGACTGGTGGTTTTTACGTGAATCCGTACCAAACAAACAAACAAACAGAATTTCTTCCTTATATATTAGATCTAATATATAAAGCAGAAATTATGTTTGTTTGTTTGTGCCCTTTTCACGTAAAAACCACCAGTCCGATTGCAACCAAATTTTGCAGGAACATTTCTACGGCCCCGGAAAGTGTCATCGACTATATGGTGTTTCGGTTCATTAACCCATTGAGGCCCGAGAGCCATTTAAAGCGTTTTCGTTTTTGCGTTGTCCTAACTAAACGGTTTGATTGATTGAGTTGAAAATTTGTACAAATGTTCTTTTTAGCTTTGGACGGGTGCCGAAGATTTGGATACAATATGTTACCCGGATTCGGCCCGGCGGGCTTCCAAACAAATTTTTATTTCCGATTTATTCCAATTTTGTATGGAGGTTTTATGATTCGAAAAAAAGCCTGTGACAAATTTTTATGAAGTTCCGTTAACCCGTTTGGACAGGAGAGCCGAACGAAGTTCATTAAATTTTTCTGTTGTCCTGCTTAAACGGTTTGACCAATTGAGTTGAAAATTTACAATAGGGTAGCACTTTACCACAGGAGCTCACTGAGTTGATTTGGTTACGATCCATTAACCCGTTTTGGCACCAGGGGCCAGTGAAGTTTTGTAATTTACTTAATTGTCGCACTCGAACTGTTTGACTAATTGAGTTAAAAATTTATCAAAGTATAGCTCTTTACCACAGGAGCTCACTGAGTTGATTTGGTTACGCTCCCTTAACCCGTTTAGGCACCAGGGCTCAATGAAGTTTTTCAATTTCTTTGTTGTCGCACTTAAACGGTTTTACCAATTGAGTTGAAAATTTACAAAATTGTAGGTCTTTATAACAACAGCTTTCTGAGTTGATTTGGTTACGATACATAAACCCATCAGGCTTCAGGCCATGAAATTCTCATTTTTTGTTGTTGTACTTAAACGATTTGACCAATTGAAAATTTGCACAAGTATTGCACTTTGGCACACAAACTCGTTCAATAAATTTTCTTGTGATACATTAACACATTTCGACACGATAGACTGTCAAAAAAATTTTTTTTTTCTAATTTCTGTCTAATTTGGCAGGATGAATTTATGGTTCTAAATAGAGCCTGTGACAAAATGTTTGTTAACGTTTGTTAACTCAATTCCGCACGAGCACTTATTAATAATATTTTGCCTAACTTTGTGTATTGTTATTATTATTAAAAAGATATTTCCAACCTCTTTACTTTTATCTATACTGTTTCTAATATTCCATAAAAACCTTTCAATATAGAACAGTAATTAAAGTAGCCTTATTAAGTATCTTAAGAATACTGTGTTTAAGTCTTAACAACATATCATTTTCGACCATTGTTAAAAAACAGAAACAATCTCCTACGTTAAACAATCATCATGTCATCATTCAGAAATACATTACTTACATGTGGTCTTTACATGTGGTCTACCTACATAAGATGCATGTGTATAACATATTTCCCATAAAATATCATTGAAATAATATATACATATAGTATGTATAATATCCGTGTATTTAAAAATACTATAAACATAATCAATTAAATTAAAAAACATATTCACATTTCTGTACAGTGTACAGCATTTAATCAAAAACGAGTACATACATATTTAAAGAACAGAAAACCTTATATTCTTATCCATATACAATTTTTACACATATTTTTAGCCAATCAATTTGGAAACATAATTAGAAAAACTAAACGTAAAGAAATTCTGGTTGATTTATAAAGGTAAAAAACAATCATGTATTTTTTATATTGAAAATATGTTAAACAGAATCTGAAATGTACGCATTTAAAAAGAAGTTTTTTCAAAATTTGAAGAGCTGTCGGTGCTGTAAGGTGCATAAAAAAGTTGTTCTACAACATTACTCTTTTAAGAGACCTATACATAGTTAATATTTCATTGCTCTTTATTAAGCAGTGTATAAGTTTTAACAGACGGGGGGACAGAGCGAACCTAATAACAAAATTTTCAAAATGTGGTTAAAAGGTTAATTCACCAAAACATGAAGTGACATTACTTACAAAAAAAAATTGATTACATTATGGCCTTTTATAATTTAAATACGATTTTATGTTTTGGTATTAACGAATATATTATGTACTCAATAGATTATTGATTCCTTTAAAGATTTTTTGTAGACAAATTATCTCTAAATCTTCGCTCTGTTTATTCAATTTAACTAAATGTAATAAAAATATAATATTCACTACCAGTATCTGAAAATGCATAGTAATACGTGAACTATATAAATTAAATTATATTAACTCAAAAGCAAAAGTTAATAATTTTTATTTCATAAAACCGGTCAAATACTGCGGGCAACGTCGGGTACTCTGCTAGTATGCTTATATAACTCATGTTTATTTACATATCGTATATGTCACTGATGAATGAATGATATACAATACATTATGTATATTATAAATTATTATATAGTATTAAATGGTACTATAGCATATTTAGAAAAGTTTTGGATTGATAATCGTTATGGGGAAGGTTAGAATATGCTTTTGAAGAATGTATAAACATATAGTTTGAATATATGTACAACCCATAGTTCTAGATAATATAAAATTCTCCCAAATTATTATAAAATACTAAAAAATTAAAAAAATAATATTATAAGCAGAGTGACAGGCTATGAACATACTAACGTATCGTACGGGTATCTAAGAGTTGACAAAGGCAACTGTATTCTTCGTCGTTTTTATTAATGTAACTTTTTTGAAATAATCAAAGAATTCTAATGTAACTCAAATTAAAGGCTGTTTATAAATATTCTTGTCATAAAGTGATCCTCTGTTCATACAGTCGAATATTGTATCTATTTTTTTAATAAAAATTGATGTTGCGAAAGCTATTTATTTTTTTCATTTAGTTATTAAAGTCGTTAGGATAATTATGTTTTTCTGTGAGTTTGGGACAATTTTTTACCACAGAAAACTTTTCAATTTCTCACAATTCTCGTATAAAAAACTATTGTCAGTTGGTATTCTGTAATGTTTTGGATGGACTGATCATATTGTTTTGTTGATAAAGTGTATAATGTTTATCTATGTATGTGTTAGCATTTAATATTTTTTACATCAATAGAAATGTTTCAATGGTTTCAATAGTTATTTATTTAAAATGAAAAAAATTATGTGTTAATCTTATTTGAGATGAGATTTTTTTGTAAAATTACCTTTCAAATATAGTTTCTGGTATTATAGGTTAAAAGAATTTTAACGTAAGAAATTTATAAAGAAAATAGAAATTTAAATTTAAGCGGTAAGTTATCCAATGTGCATTATTGAATTTTTTAATAAAATAAGCTATTTTTTTTTAATAGAAGTGGGAAATTAAAAATTGTTTTTCAAGTTTAATAAAAAGTTAAAGTTAAGTTCATATACATATGCGAAATCTATATTTTACTATTAGTGCACAGATTCTTTTGTGTTTAATTATTCAAGAATTGGGAACGTAATTTCAAACAAGAATTTGGAACGTAATTTCTATTAAAAAAGTAAGAAAGATATATTTTTTTTATTATTGCTTAGAATTTGTTTCCAAATTTATTTGATTGTTTCAATTATTTATTTATTACCTCGTTGCAAAACGTATATGTTAAAAAAATTTTCTATTTTTCTAATGCTTTATTTATTTACATGCTTTTATTATCTCTTTTATATATCTTTTGCTTTCATTAATGCTGGTTTTTTGCATGAACATATAATATCCACCTCTGATTACAATGTTTTAAAATATAAAATCAGATTCCCGTAAATCAGGTAAAAGCTGCGCCATATGCAAAAATAGTAGGCGGAATTTTAATGGAAGGCTTTACAGATTTCCAAAGGATAGCGCCTTGTTTGATATATGGACTTCAAAATGTATATATTTCTCTTATAATAATTTTGTTTAACAAGAGTTTTTTATGCCGACTTGAACGTTTAATTGAATTGTATATATTTTTTTATACCCTACACCTAAAGTATAGAGTATATTAACTTTGGTATGGTGTTTGCAACCACCAAAAGGAAGCGAGTTAGATATGGACATGTATATATATTCTGAATCAGGATCACCTCCTGAGTCGATTTAACGATGTCCTTCAGTCCGTCCGTCCGCCCATCCGTCCGTTCGCATGATAACTCAAAAACTAATAAAGCTATCTTGATGAAATTTATATAGTAGGTTACTAATTACGAAAGGAAAGCTAAGTTCGAATCTGGACAAAATCGGTCCATGGGTTCGGATTCTGGAAGCTTCCGAATGATTCCGGAGCAAACGAGATTATCTCCAAAACCAACAAAGATAGAATCTTTAAATTTTGTACAAAGATGTTCATTCCCATTCGACTTATGTCTCTGAAATTTAAGAGGATTTCGTCCATGGGTTTGGATTTTGGGTACTTCCCAACGAGCACCAGAGCAAATGAGATTATCTCCAAAACCAATAAAGATATAACCTTCAAATTTGACAGAGTGGTGTTCTTTCATGTTTAATTTAAGTCTCTAAAATTTGAGAGAATTTGGTCCATGGGTCCGGAACTTGGAAGCTTCCGAACGAGCCCCAGAGTAAATGAGATTATCTCCAAAACCAACTAAGATATAACCTTTAAATTTTGCAGAGTGGTGTTCTTTCATGCTTTATTTAAGTCTCTGAAATTTGAGAGGATTTGGTTCATGGGTCCGGATCTTGGAAGCTTCCGAACGAGCCCCAGAGCAAACGATTATATCTCCACAACCAACAAAGATGGAACCTTTATTTTTAGTACAAGAGTGTGCTGTTATGTTTCCTTTTCTATAATATTGGAAACTGACATTTGAAAAAATTTGAACCATAGATTCGTATATTGGAAGCTTCCGAACGAGCCCCAGAGCAAATGAGATTATCTCCAAAAACAACAAAGATATAACCTTTAAATTTAACAGAATGGTGTTCTCTCATGTTTGATTTAGGTCTCTAAAATTTGAGAGGATTTGGTCCATGGGTTCGGATTTTGGAAGCTTCCGAACGAGCCCCAGATCAAAGGAGATTATCTCCAAAATCAACAAAGATAGAACCTTTAAATTTTGTATAATGATGTTCCTTGCCGTTCGATTTATGTCTCTGAAATTTAAGAGGATTTGGTCTATGGGTTCTGATTTTGGAAGCTTCCGAACGAGCCCAAGTGCAAACGAGATTATCTCCAAAACCAACAGAGATAGAACCTTTAAATTTTTTACAATAATATTTTTTCCGTTTGATTTATGTCTCTGAAATTTAAGAGGATATGGTCCATGGGTTTGGATTTTGGAGCTTCCGAACCAGCCCCATAGAAAATGAGATTATCTCCAAAAACAACAAAGATATAACCTTTAAATTTGGCAGAATGGTGTTCTTTTATGTTTGATTTAGGTCTCTGAAATTGAAGAGGATTTGGTCCGTGGGTTCGGATTTTGGAAGCTTCCGGACGAGCCTCAGAGCAAATGATATTACAAAGGTGTTTTGTTATGTTTCCTTTTCTGTAAAATTGGAAACTGACATTTGAAAGAATTTGAACCATGGGTTCGTATTTTGGAAACTTCCCGACGAGCACAAGAGCAACGAGCATATCTCCAAAACTAACAAAAGTAGAACCTTTAAATTTAGTACAATGGTGTTCTGACATCTTTTCTTTACGTTCCAGAGATGGATTCGATGAATTGGAGTGGCAATTCGGGTACCTGACACACACCTCCCAAGGACTAACAATCTTCGAAATTAATAAAGATAGAAACTTAAAGTTTTTTGCAAAGGATGCGTATCCCAAGAGGATGACTCTTTTACATTCTTGAAATTCGAGTTTAATAAGACACAAAAGGGAAGAAGTTCAAGCAGCTGCTAAAAAAACTTATGGATTTTTAATTTAATTCGAATTATTCAGGTGTAGGGTGTTAATAAGTCGGTTGCATCGACTTACTGTTACATTTACTTGTTTTTATTTTAAAACTTCAATTCAGCTTTTTCCCATTTCTAAAAATATTACATCAATAAAAATTAAATTTTAAATTTAATTATGCATTTTTAATTATGACATAGTTTTCAGATAACTTTATAATTTTTTCATCCAGTATACAATTTTATACCGCACGTGAGTTTTTAATCTTACATACTTTATTTATAATCTGTTTGCAAAATTCCTAAGTTGATAAAAAAAAATAAAAAATTTACCCTCAGAGGTCAACATTTTCATTTGAATATTTATAAATAATGTAAAATGTTCTAACCAAAGAAAAAATTAATATGCATATAAATATATATATATATATATGGATGGCTATACTACTCTAGTCCTTCATTAATAATTTTTTACTTGGCTACTTCTTTTATAAAGTAACGTGACTGTAAATAAAAAAGAAATTTAAACTTTTCATAAATATGAAATAAATAAAAAGAAAATAAAATTAACACCCTAACACATACCATTAACATCTTAAATAAAAAAAAACCTTTACATTTGTGACTTGTTTGATTTTTCGTTAGAATAATAAAATAAATAAATTTGAAAGCTTGTCAGTGGTATTCCACTTTAACCTAATTACAATTATTTGCGCGAATTGCTTCTAGATACTCATTTATCTAAAAGAATAAAATTTAATTAATAAAATAATTTAAAAAAAATTGGTTTTAATATTATACCAAGATCTAATGAATGTTCTTCCTGAGAGGAAGAAGTTGTTGGTTGTTGTTGCTTTGTTAAAAGTTCACTATTTATCAATATCTTTAATTGGTTAAAATATTTGCAATCAATTTAACCCATTGGAGCGCGGCTGCGTTTTTTCGAAAAATATAATTCCTAAAAAATAAAAAGAATAAAATTTGTTTTCAAAAATATAGTCCAACAATAATATAAAATATATTTTAATTTTTACTAATAAGTACCTGAGATTTATTTGGAAAAATAGAAATAATTTATTTTGTTATGTTTTCTGCAAGACTTACAGACATTTTTGTATCATTTTAAAATAATGTATTGATGATCAAGTCAACTAAAACAGTCCGACATCCATGATTAAGTCCTTCAACGGCTTTGTATTTGTCAATTATTGATCTGCCTTGACTTGTTTTATTCAATATACTTTTGACATCGATGGTTCCTTTATCAACCTTTTTCAATTATGTGTTTTGTATTGAATATAATTGTGTATTATCGAAATTGCTAATCTACGACAGGTTTGAACAAATTGTGGTTTTTTCTTGCATTTGCCATATTTAAGTGATGTCAAACTTAACCAAAATAGCTAAGTTAGAATCTTTTGTTAACAATTCGCAATGTCGAACTGTCATGTACTTTAAAATTTCCAAGTGTAAATCCTATTCTACAAAATATTTGATTTAAATAAAATATTATAGGTAATTATATAATATACATATAGTATAATATATAGTATACCTAATACAAAAAATTCTGTATAATTTGCTTCAAATTATTTTTGTTAATTTCAATCTACTTGAAAAAAAAATTATTAAAAAAAAATTCTGCATCAAAGTAATGTGTTTTTAAATTCTTGAAGATTTTCTACTCTTTATGTTTCGCTTGAAATCGAAAACACCAATAATATTTTCGTTGGCCACATTGCATAATAATTGTTGAATGATGTATTGAGAAATGATTAGGTTTCAAGGTATCTTTGAAAAAAAGAAGATACTTTTCATGATAAGATTTTATATAGTTGCGAAGTAACGAAATGTAATTTTGTCTAAAACAACTACCAAGTAAAAGATCAATCATTTTGGAGCGTTTTTAAAAAAAACTCTATACTTAGTCATCTTCAGATATAAGATCTGCAACCATTAGTGCGAAATAATGGACAAAATATTTCATGTCACTGGCTCACATTTTCAAACGAAAGTTTTTAAAATTAATTTCCGACAATAAACGTTTGCTACGTGAATATTGCCATAATTGGAAAAAAATGTTTCTAGTGAAAATATTTTAACTTCTTTTGTGTAATATTTTATAATATGATATGAATGCTAATGGCAAACACCTTCAAAAAGGTGTTCATCAAATCAACTGAAGCACTGAAGAAATTTGTAACAAATGTGTATTATTTGACTCTGAAGAATTTGATCTAAGATCTAAAAAATTTTTAATAGAATAATAATATATATTCCTTGATATTTTTTAAATTACCTTTTAAATTAAAATTGTTGTAACTATATAAGTTTAAAGTTAATTTGCAAGCAGAATTATTTATTCATTCTTGCAATTGATCAAATTCCACAATTTTCTTTATTTTAATTATTATTAGAAAGGCTTTTTTATTTGAAAATTAATTTTCAATAACTAAGTCAAAATTGTTGGTATTGAAAGGGAAATATTTCCGATGAATATGCTTTTTGAAACTCTTCCGAAATATTGTATGCAAATATTTCCGAAAGATTGTAAGCATAACTGTTCATAATATCCGTATCAACTTCTTGGATGTAAAAAATGAGTAATTTTGTAATAAAATAAAAGTTTATCCAGCCATTGGTGCAGTGGTTGACGCACCGCTTCTCAAGGGAATGAGGAGTCTCGGGTTCGATTCCCGGCTGAGTACAATAATTATAATATAAAAAAAAAATATTCATATATCGGAATATATAAAATATTCATATATCGTAACATCTCGTACACCCCACATTCCTACCAGGAAACCTAGTGTCCTGGCACGTTTATGTACCACGGTACCTGGATATAAATAAAAAAATAAATAAAAATAAAAGTTTATAAGACAAAGTTTTTAGTTTACAAACAAATCATAATTGTAAATTGTAAAACAAATCTTAATTTTAAACTGCAGTTATTTTAAACTGAAATTAAATTTTAAACTGCACCAATTATACGCTGACGGCCGCACAAGCACGCGTGCTCTATCAAGCAGAATGCAGGAATTCGACGGTATCTAAGGATTTTATAGTTGGTTTCAAAGTCAGGTTTATTCCCCTTTTACAGAATACTTATATATATTTTTGTAATCGCTATATTAAATATTTAAATTGAGGAAAATGAACTAACCTCAAAAGAAGAAATAAACTAATCCCCAAAATAAGTGAACTAATCCCCAAGTAAAATGAACTATTCGCCAAAACAATTAACTAACCCCAAAAAGGTATGAACTAAACCCCAAACATTTTTTTCAATTTTTTGGGATTTAGTTCATATGAATTAATGCCAAATTCCAAAAATGAACTAGTTCATTTTTGTACTTGGGGGTTAGTTCATAGCACCTTTTTCTAAAATTAATTGGAAATTTTCTTTCAAGTCGTACGATTCTTGTTCTAGTCGATGAATATGCATCTGAATATGCATAGAGGTTTCAAGATGATGTAACACAGCTTATAGAAATTCGTTTGTCATGCGCACGTCGCAGATTTGGAGCCATATACAATCCTACATATGTGTTTTCCAAAATTAGTGATTCATATGTGTACGATATAAAAAAGTTTAAGAAAAACATTAATATCTTTCTTCGTGGTTCCCCTCCAAATTTTCATTCTCATCCACCTTAATCCCAAATTTCCTAATTCCGTTTTGTATTAAAGGTCCCATCCTAAAGTTAGGTTTAAAAGAGTGGTGGTGTTTAGTTGGTTGGTTTAGAGAAACTTCGTGCTGTTCTCTAGGTGGCTTTTGATGCTTCCCACTTCCCTCGAAAAAAAAAAGAAACACTCACCGTACCTAAAAACTTTTATATAAAAAATTTCCATAATGATCGGCTGAGCAGTTTAGAAGTCTATAAATCAGAAACAAATATTCGCTTTTATATATACGTGTATAAATTATAGTAAAATAAGATGCTTGTAAATATGTATGTATACGTATGCGTTATTATAATGAGCCTAGCAAAGATCACAATAACTGTAGAGATATCCTAATTCGACAATCTTAGTAAAAATAGAAAAAGTAATGTAAAATTTATTAAAATTTTCCGTATTTTTGAATAATTTTGTTTTATTATAGTTATTGTTTAAGGTTTTTGCAGCACAAAGGAGAAAAACCGAAGTTAATATACATAGATTATTTAAACATTTTACTAACCAATAATATTACGTATTTTTTTTAAATTTGTGTAAAGTTAATTTAATTACGAGTATTTTAAACAACAATATTTTTAAAAAAACAATTTGTAAAATATAATTCTTGGAAAACCAAAAACAAATCTTTTTTTAATTTTAATTTATATTCAAATTCAAATTTTTGTTGGAAATAAAAGAAAAAAGTTTTTGTTTCATTATTGTCATCTTTGTTCCTAGCTTAGATACTGAAAGTAGTTCATTTAAAAAAAAAATCGAATGCACGCACTTTCATTTATATTAAAATTAAGTAATAATTTTAATATAAGTGAAAGTAGTTTGTTTATTTTTTATCAAGCGGTATGTCCAAAATCCAGTGCTTTCACTTAATAAACAATTAAAAGTTACCTGAAGTTTTTGCCAAATTCATACTCGCTCCTTGAATAAAATTTCTACTTCAATGCGTAACTTATATTTGTTGAAAAAAATGTTCAAATGTGTTGATATTATTATTTTTAAAACTTTTCGGTTTATTTCACATTCTAAAATCAAATAAATATTTATTAAATTAGTACATATTCGTTTATATATTAGTATTTAAACAATATACTATAACACCTATATGCTATATTATATCTATATACAATATTATACAGGGTGTTTCCGACTCGATGGTCTTCTTTGAAAAGGGTGATCGAGACGAACAGAAAATTGTACTGGAGGAAGACGTTTATTTGGACCCTTTTCGAGATATGAGGTCTAAAAGATATTATAGCGACTTTTCATAAAAGAGATAAAAAAAAACGCGTTTTGTAGAGTAAGTTGTCAGCTTTTATTTTTGTGTATTAATGATCCCCATATACTCAACAGTTACAAAGTTATGAAGGTTTAGTTACAAAGTTATGACCCATTTCAAGGAAGACCATCGAGTCGGAGGCTCATTGTATATCTATTATACAATATTTATCAATAATCAATATATTATTATAATATTACAATATTAAACAATAATCAATATATAATATTCTTTGATGTATAAAATTTTTAATCAAATTAAAATGCTATTTTGAATTTTCGTCTAAGATGTACATACACACATATTTCAAAATACATATTACATCACAAAGTTTAAAACTAAATGATTGTTTTAATTTGCCCAATATAGCCCACTGCGACATATGTACATATAGTCGTTTAAAAATCGTTACTTCTATTATTCATTATTTTGCTGCAAATGCGTGCATCTACTACGTAGAATAGTTAATCACGAAAAAAAATTCATAATAAATAAAAAATCAAAACTTGATCAGTTGTATTTGTAATTTAGAGCAGTAAAGTTGTTTTTATAAAGTGAAAAATTTTTATTAGAAATAAAATTAATAATAGCGGTAGATTTTTTCTTTGTGATTTTTATGATCGCTCAGAAATATTTTTACACAGTTTTGTTAACAAATGTATAAAAAGTATTTTAGAAATAAAATCAAAGTTCTAAATCACAGGGTCTCTGGCCTGGACATGTTTTATTTTGGCTGTGTCACAGTGTGCCATTCCCAGAATTTTTTAGTTTTATTTATATGCATTTCTTCACATGATTATTTTTGTTTTTTAAACGAATTTTTCAAAAATATTTTATCTGATGAGGATTCCGTTGATGAACAAGGTGGAATAAAAGAAAATGTGTCAAAATCTCAATTGATAGTTTCTTGTGACTTGATGATAAGAACATGAAATACTTCAATTAGCTTTCGATGATGTAATTGAAAATTCTTATAAAATACTCTAAAAATTGCTAGAACCAAGTGCATCCACTATGAAACCGTTACCATCATCAAAAGTAGTTGTACCGGAAAAAACACCAAAAAAATTATTTAAAAGGTTATTTGAAATGAGTTAGTCTCAAACGCTATGCGTCGTATACAATTCGATGCAATTTTCCGTTATATTCATTTTATAGATAATAGCGAACAACAAGTAGATGATAAAATTTGGAAACTAACACCACTGACTGATACACTTGAAAATGCATGCACTTGAACTTGCACTTGAAATGCCCTATATTTTCATCCAGAATAAGATTTGTCTTACGATGAGTCCACGATTCAACACTTCGGTTGTCATCGATTGAAATAGTTTATGAAAGGCAAACCATTACGTTTCGGTTATAAAATTTGATGTTTAAATACTCCTTTGGGATGTTTGTTGAACTTCGAAATGTATCAAGGAAACAATCCACGGTTAAATCTTGAGTATCCTTCTAAGTATGAAAAAAACATCTCGCCTTTGTTCAATATGCAGGATGAATTTTCAGAATGTATAAAACCATTACCATTTTGCTTCTATTTCGATAATCTTTTTACATCGCCAGCTGCTTTGGTTGCAGTAGAAAAAGACAAATTACAAGAAGAAAAACGAGGTCACGTCGTCAGTACAAATAATGTGAGGGAGTGATATTCGTATAACGAAGTGTGTCGATAATGTTTACTTGTATACATTAATGTAATAATATATATATAGTTTCCTAATATAGTAAATACATGGGTGGCACATATAATATGGACTAAAATTGTAATGCTTATCTTGTATAATTGTAAATCCGGAGAAGCATTGCAATTCGATGTTGCAAACTTTTGTGGTACAACTCGACCACATCATGGATATCGTCGGCCTCAACAAGAGTCAGAACGTTCAAGTCACTGTGAGAACGTTGGGCATTACTTAATAAAAATTTTAAATAATAAAAGAAGGCACTGTGCGGGAAATAATTGCAACTCGGTTGTAAAAAGCATGTGCGTAAAATGTAACGTTGGATTATGTTTAGAATGTAATCACAACTATGATTTTGTTTCAATTTAAAAAATTTCTAGTTTTGTTATGCTTTTCAATTTCTTTTTTTTCTAAGTACTTTTGAATAATATATTTTGTTTTTATTTCATGTTTAATTTTTATTTTTTAAATTGTTTTGAAATGTTTTATTTATTTTTTTTTTTGTTATATTTTAGTTTTGTTTTTTATGAATTAGTAAATTTTATATTTAAATAATTTAAATTAATTATTTTATTTTAAATTAATGAACAAATTTTATTTTTACTTTATATAATAAATATAACACTCTAAATAAATATATATATTTTCAAAAGAAAAAAAATCCACAATGAGTTTCGTTTTTGTTCTTTTTGCGCAATATAACTGAATTATGTTCAAGGGTATAATAAATTTGCCATTAAGTTTGTGACACCTTAAAGCAGTCGAGCTAGATATAGTGTTAAAGGTATGGATAGGCTCAGAATCGAATTCTGAGTCGATTAAGCCAAGCACGTCCGTCCGTCCGCACGATAACTCAAAAAATAAAGGAGCTAGGAGGCTGAAATTTTCTTTACGTCACTTTTGCAAAATTGTTAGTTTTGCTATTTAAATCCAACATTTTCGGTCGGCGGGTTCGAGTAGCTGCCATACAACTTCTATCTTTATATAGAAATAACCCAGTGTCTATTCAATCTAGGTATCTGAAATTTTGCAAATGATGATCCAGTTTTATGGCAACAACTTCTGTGAAATTTCGTTGTGATGATATGACAAGTTCGGATAGTTGCCATACAATTTCTCTTTTTAAATGAAAATAACTCAGTGTCCGTCCGCACGATAACTCAAAAAATAAAGGAGCTAGGAGGCTGACATTTTTTTTACGTCACTTTTGCAAAATTGTTAGTTTTGCTATTTAACTCCAGCATTTTCAGCCACCGGGCTCGAGTAGCTACCATACAACTTCTTTCTTTAAATGGAAATAACCCAGTGTCTATCCAATCTAGGTATCTGAAATTTTGCGAATGATGATCAAGTTTTATGGCAACAACTTCTGCAAAATTTGGTTGTGGTGGTACGACGGGTTCGGGTAGCTGCCATACAACTTCTCTTTTTAAATTAAAATAACTCAGTGTCCGTCCGCACGATAACTCAAAAAATAAAGGAGCTAGGAGGCTGACATTTTTTTTACGTCACTTTTGCAAAATTGTTGGTTTTGCTATTTAACTCCAGCATTTTCAGCCACCGGGCTCGAGTAGCTGCCATACAACTTCTTTCTTTAAATGGAAATAACCCAGTGTCTATCCAATCTAGGTATCTGAAATTTTGCGAATGATGATCCAGTTTTATGGAAACAACTTCTGTAAAATTTCGTTGTGATGATATGACAAGTTCGGATAGTTGCCATACAACTTCTCTTTTTGAATGAAAATAACTCAGTGTCTATTGAAGGTAGCTATCTGCAATTTAGTGAAAAAGTGTCGAGTTGCATGCCAAAAACTTTTGTAAAATTTGATAGGCCTAAAGCAGCCGGTTCAGGCTTCTTGCATTTCTTGGAACTTAATAAAGCTAGCCGCAATAGATTCGGGTAGCTGTCATACAACTCCCCAATCTACATAAATATATCTCTGTAGTTCGGTACTAAAACATCTGAATGTTTTTAAAAGATGATCAAGTTTTATAGAAACAGGATATATTACGTTCATACGGGTATCCCAGAGTTGACACAGTCTACTCCACTGCACTCTTCCTCGTTTTTTCTATTAATACAAATAAATTTCAAATAATTTGTGATTGAATTTTATTCTTTTATTATATAATAGGATAATACTTTATATAACTATTTGCATACTAAAAACAAAAATAAACTTATATACATGAATCTTTTATTTTAGATGAATATCTTATAGTATTTTCTTTAAAAGAAAATATATGTTGGCTTCTTGATACCAATGCTGGTTCAGACGATATTGGTGCCATCCATGGAATTCGTTTTATAAATGCTGTCATGCTATTACTTTCTCATAAATCTATGGCAGCACTCTTTAACCCTTTTATAAATAGAACTCATTTAGCTGAAGTAAGTTGACATTAATTGAGAAAATTGTGATAAATTTTATTAGAACTATTTAGTAAAAAATTTAAAATTTAACATTAGAGCTTAGGACAAACATGGACTGTAATTGGAAGAGCAGCATCTTTGTATACTGATCCGTTTTTATTAATGAGCGCAATGCTTACTTCTTATTCAATAATTGGTCGCCTAGAAAAAGGACGTAGAATTAATATAATAAATGAATGGATCACTCGTTTAGTAAGGTAAATATAATACTTTTAATTTTTTAAGAATAATTATTTAATGTGTTGTCTTAGGATTCTTCCACCTTTACTAGCGTTAATGCTGTTGTGTACTTTTGTTATACCAAATATTGGTTCAGGACCACAATGGAATTTGGTCGTTGAATCACATTCTAATTTGTGTAAGAAAAATTGGTGGAGATTACTATTTTTTATACAAAACTATTTTGGATTTAGTGAAATGGTATGTATAGGTAATAAATGTGTTTATTTAATATGTGAGAGTTTTCCACTTTTCCCTGCTTTATTCAGTAAAACAAGATAGTGGGAGACAGTATAGTGATAGTGCAAGATCACTATAGTGTAAGACCACCACAGAACCGAACGCTATTACACGTAAAGTATAATGAGAAAATTTTATAGATTATTTACATAATAATTATATCAAAGCAAAATAACATCTAATTATTTAATAACATATTTTTTATTCAAAAATAATAATAGGCAATGAAATGAATTTAATCGTAAAAATATTTATATTCATACATACATCCATACATATGTACATGATTTTTTTTTTCAGACAAAAATATTAGAAGTAAAACATAAAAAAAACTGTAAACAAATAAAAATAAATATAACATTAATATTGAATCTACTAAGAGCTAACACATATTTTACAGTTTGAATTTTGCTTCAACAACAAGGAATATTTATACATAGGTACATATACATATATACATTTTTAGAGATATGTATAAAGAAGGAAAAAAACAACAATAAATTGTTCATATAATGCCTATGACGTGTTGTATAAAATTTGTAAAAAAATATGTTGTTTAATTAAAATAAACCTAAAGGTGGTCGATCAAAAAAATGTTCTATGGCAAAGTTTTTGCTCTTTACTTGCGTAATAACTTTTTCTTAATAATTTTTCTTATAATATTTTCCTCTTACGAAATATTCATACAAAACTTAAAAATTACACTAGTAAACTACCACTTGCAGTTGTCCGAATTGGGGGATATTCATTTATTATTTTAATAACATTTAATTTATCCAATTTTGCTAAGAGGATAGCAGAAAATCTATTGTATATAGAGTTCACGTAAACTAAGTTTCAAACAATATACAGTGAATAAATACAATAAAATAAGTTTAAATTGAAGTACCTACTTTTTTAATCTAATCACGTAAGGGGCAATATTTTTTATATTTAATCTATATAATCTTCCCATTTAAGTAAACTATCTATAATTAGACCTAGGTGTTTACACCATCAACGGTTCTCCTTTTAAAAATATTTTTATTATTATTTATTACATCGTTGATCCGTTTTAATCAATTTGTACTACTTAAACAAATGCCAATGCGTACACATTGGCTTCGATAAGATAAATATGTCTAAAAATAACTTAGTCAATTAAATTAAACTTTAACAGAAGAAGTTTATATTTTATTTTCAGTGTTTAACACATACACATCATCTTGGCATTGATACAGAATTATTTTTTATCTGTCCTCTAATTGTACTTAGTTTGTGGAAGTGGCCGAAGAGATCAATGTATATTTTAATGATATTAATTTGTATGGGGACTTTTGGTCGCTTTTATACGACTTATAAGAGCAAATTGGCGAACTATATTTATTTTGGAGCGAGGTACAGTATATAATATATTCTAATTGTAGTAAAAATATGTACATAAATTAAATATTATTTTAGCATAAAGCAGCTTTTTCGAACAGCTGATTTTGTGTACACATATCCACCATATCGATCTTCAGTATACATTATGGGAGTAATATTAGGATACGCTTTACGGAAATTTAAAAATGTATCTTTGTCAAAAAATCAACTTTTAATTGGATGGGTTTTTTCTTTTATTGGCCTTATTTTGACTTTAGCTTTACCGGCTCCAATGGGTAATACAACATATAAGTACAATGCAATGCACGCAGCCTTTTATTCAGCATTCGCACCTTTAAGTTGGTGTTCAGTATTCTCATGGATTGTATTTGTATCACATTTGGGCTACAAGAGTAAATAATACAATATATAATAGTTAAAAAGTTATTTTAAAACTACTAAAAATTCTTTTTCTGTAGATTTACTTACAAAAGTGTTATCATGGAAAGGATTTTATATATCAACTAAGCTGTCCTATTCATTGTATTTGACTCAATTTCCAGTATTTTTTTATAATGTTGGTAGAAGGAGACATCCAGATTTTTATTATAACTTTTATTCAATAATGGTGAGAAAATTGTGACTGTTTCTGATTTTTAAAGATGAAATAAGTTTCTGAATTAAAGCATTTAAAATTTATATAAAATTGACAACAAATACACTTTTTTATTTCTGATTTTATTAACTATAATATTTTTTTTATATATATATATTCCTGTCGCAGAAATAACTTAATAATTTTCTATTTCTATGGTCAGATATAAGAACAAGAGTCTATTTTGAATATAGCGAGCAGCGTACTATTTCATAAAACTACGTATTAGACTAATATTATTAGAGAAGTTACTAGTTTTTTGTAAAAGGAATTACGGTTTAATAATTATTATTAGTTATAAATAAAATTATATTTTATAAAACCAAATATTTTATTAGTGATGCACTATTAATTATTAATAAATTTTATTGCTGCAAAGTGGTTTCTGTTTTGTAAAACTACTAGCAGAGTACCTGGCGTTGCCCGAAGTATTTTATTGGCTTTATGAAATAAAAATTATTAACTTTTGTTTCTGCGTTAATATAATTTAATTAATATAGTTAACTTATTACTATGCATTTACAAATGCTGGTAGTTAATATTCTATTCTTTATTACATTTAGTTAAATTGAATAAACAGAGCGAAGAATTAGAGTAAGTTCGTTTACAAAAAATCTTTAAAGGAATCAAAAATCTATTGAGTACACAATTACGGTGAAGTGAGATTTCACAATATATTCGTTAATACCGAAACAAAATATCGTATTTCAATTATAAAAGACTATAATGTAATACATTTTTTTTGTAAGTAATATTACTTCATGTTTTTGTGAATTATCCTTTTAAGCCCATTTTAAAAAATTTGCTGTTAGGTTCGCTCTGTCCCTCCTTCTTTTGCAAAACTTATATACTGTTTAATAAAGTGCAATGAAACATTAACTATGCATAGATCTCTTAAAAGAGTAATGTTGTGGAACAACTTATTTTATGGGAAATATGTTATACACATGCATCTTATATAGGTATACCACATGTAAGTAATGAATTTCTGTATGATGACATGATGATTGTCGCATGTAGGAGATTGTTTCTGTTTTTTAACAATGGCCGAAAATGTTATGTTAAGACTTATGAGTTAAACACAGTATTCTTAAGATACTTAATAAGATTATTTTAATTACTGCTATATATTAGAAATTTGCATTGAAAGGTTTTTATGGAATATTAAAAACAGTATAGATAAAAGTAAAGAGTGTTGGAAATATATTTTTAATAATAATAACAATACAAAAATTAGGCAGAATATTTTTAATAGGTGCTCGTGCGGAAGTGGGTTAACAAACGTTAACAAACATTTTTTCACAGGCTTTATTTAGAACCATAAATTCATCCTGCCAAATTAGACACAAATTAGAAACAAAAATATTTTTGACAGTCTATCGTGCCGAAATGTGTTAATGTATCACGACAAAATTTATTGAAAGAGTTTGTGTGCGAAAGTGCAATACTTGTTCAAATTTTCAATTGGTCAAATCGTTTAAGCACAACAACAAAAAAATGAGAAACTTCATGGCCTGAAGCCTAAGGCTGAAACGAATTATGGTATCGTAACCAAATCAACTCAGAAAGCTTTTGTGATAAAGACCTACAAAATGTAGTTTTGTAAATTTTCAACTCAATTGGTGAAACCATTTAAGTGCGACAACAAAAAATTTAAAAAGCATCATTGGACCCTGGCGCCGAAACGGATTAACGAATTGTAATCAAACAAACTGAGTGAGGTTTTGGGGTGAAGAGCTACACTTTTGTAAATGTCTTTTTTTTTTTCTTTTTTTTTCGAGGGTTGTTGGAAAACTCGAAAGTCACCAAGAGGAACTGCACATGCTTCCTCAGGGTAGTGTTGGACTTTAACCAACCAAAACCACCCTCCTTTTAAAACCAAACTTTAGGATGGAACCTTTAATACGAATGTATAGTTTGGTTTTGGGGATAGGGATGTGGGAAGGATAATTGGGAAAATTGGAATTGGGAAATTTGGATTATGGGGGATAGGTAGGAAAATTTGGAGGGACATTTTGAAGAAAGATGTTAATGTTCTTCTTAAACTTAAGTAAATCGTACACATAAGAATTACCAACTTTAGGGAACACATGTGATGGTATATAGTTCCACAGACGGGACGTGCGCATGACAAACGAATTTCCATAAGCTGTATTTCGCCATCTTGAAATCTCTACATGGTAGGGATGAGCTTCTGCTGCCCGCCTTGTTTCTCGCTGGAAAACTTTGAGCGGAGGCATTAACTGTTTTATTTCATTCGAGCAGGTGTTAATCCCTACGAGATATCTATAAAACAAGGTTAGTGTCCCAACTGTGCGACGATGACTGAGTGGAGCAAGCATTGAAGTTACACTGGGGTCGTTGATAAGACGAATAGCTCTGTTTTGCACATTATCTAGGTAACCCAGTTCTGTTTGAGGGCCTGCAGCCCAAATGTGTGCATTATACTCCTATATTTCCTATACTCCTACTCCTACTACTCCTATATCCTATAGTTCCCTATCCCCAAAACCAAACTGTACATTCGTATTAAAAGTTCCATTCTAAAGTTTGGTTTTAAAAGGGGGGTGGTTTTGGTTGGTAAAAGTCCAACACTATCCTGAGGAAGCACGTGCAGTTCCTCTTGGTGACTTTCGAATTTTCCACCAACCCTCGTAAAAAAAAAAAAATACTCCATTTTCGGCCGAATGTACGTTTTATAGATATTGAGATGATCAGATGCAGAAAAGTAAGTTTTGCAGCGATACAAAAACCCAAACATTTAGCTGCATCCTTAGCTAAACCAAAAATGTGATTTGACCAAGTCAATTTTTGGTTTAACTCGATACCCAACATGTTTAAATCTGTTGAATGCTGCAAAACCTCTCCCTGAAATAATAGGTTGGGAATAGTAGTGGCAATTTTTCGCGAGATCAGACAGCATTGTGTTTTTTTCGTGTTGAAATCAACTCTGTTGACTTCACTCCATATTTGAATTTTGGCTAAATCGTTATTTAGCTCACTAATAGTAAAATTTTTTGCTGTTATATTAATCTGATGATTAGTGTTACAGCGGCTATGAAATTCATAGGAAGCTACAAGGGTGCTGTCGTCTGCGAAACTATGGATCGGATTGGAGGTTAAAGAAAGTAGGTCACTGATAAATATTAAGAAAAGAGTGGGGGATAAAACTGATCCTTGAGGGACACCAGCATTTATTTTGAATTTGTCAGATCAATATCCATCGACCAGTACACAAATCATACGATTCGAAAGGAAATTGCCAATCCATTTTAGAAAGACCCTACCTAGACCTATTGCTTTGCATTTTGCCAATAAAGCATCGTGCAAAACTCAATCGAAAGCCTTAGAAATATCAAGAGCCACAACATCCGACTCACCGGAATGATGAAGGCTGATACTTAGCTTCTCACAAAGGTAAGTCATGAGATCACCGGTTGAACAACGGGCTCTGAACCCGTATTGATGATCATGAAGCAGACCTTTGTGATCCAGGTATTTCAGAAGTTTTTGGTTCACAATTTTCTCCATTACTTTGGAGAGGAGCGAAGTTATAGCAATAGGGCGGTAGTTTGAGAGATCGCTTTTATTACCTTTTTTGGGAATTGGGAAAACATGTGCAACCTTCCATTGGGTAGGATGAATACCCGAAGTGAAGGGGAGGTAGAAAAGGTTGCGCAGAGGTTTTGAAATACTGGAGTAGGTATTTGTAAGCACCATGGTGGTTATACCATCTGGATAGGCTGACTTATTTGTATCAAGATTTTTCAAGATTTTCATCACCGCCCGCGTCCTAAAGTAAATTTTTCCAAAGGAGCAACCAACTCGAGGAACAGAAGGTGGCATCTGAGCTGACTGTGGCACTGTCGAATTAGAAGCGAACTGCTTGCCAAAATAAGTTTGCTTTCTCTCTAGAATCTGATACTGTTTTGTTATTATTATCAACAAGTGGTGGAAAAGAAGACCCTCTAACGTCTTCTTTTAGCCTTTTGGCAAGATGTCAAAATGTCCAAAAATGTTTGTCTCAATTGGCAAAACCGTTTAAACGCGACAACAAAGAAATTAAAAAACTCCATTGAGCCCTGGTGCCGAAACGGGTAATCAAATGAACTCACTAAGCTCCTGTGGTAAAGAGCTACACTTTTGTAAATTTTCAACTCAATTGGTAAAACCGTTTAAGCGCTACAAAAAGAAATTAAAAAACTTCATTGAGCCCTGATGTCTAAACGGGTTAATGGATCGTAACCAAATTAACTCAGTGAGCTTCTGTAGTAAAGAGCTGCACTTTGATAAATTTTCAACTCAATTGGTCAAACCGTTTAAGCGCGCCAACAAAGTAAATTATAAAATTTCACTAATCCCTGGTGGCGAAACGGGTTAATGGATCGTAACGAAATTAACTTAGTGAGCTTTTCTGCTAAAGAGCAAGAATTTTAAATCAACTGATTAAACCGTTTAAGCAGAACAACAGAAAAATTTAATGAACTTCGTTCGGCTCTCGTGCCCAAACGTGTTACCGAAACTTTATTCTAAACACAGGCCTTTTTTCAGACCATAAAACCACCATACAAAATTGGACATAAATCGGAAACAAAAATTTTTTTGGAAGCCCGCCGGGCCGAATCTGCGTAACATATTATATCCAAATTTCTTTTGTACCCGCCCAATGTTAGGAAGAACATTTGTAGAAATTTTCAACTCAATCCATCAAATCGTTTAGGCAGGACAACGAAAAATCGAAAAAGCTTTAAATGGCTCTTGGGTCGAAATGGATTAATGAACCGAAACGCGATATAGCCTATAACACTTTCGGGGTCGTAGATATGTTCCTGTAAAATTTTGGTTGCAATCGGACTGGTGGTTTTTATGTGAAAAGGGTATAAACAAACAAGCATAATATCTTTATACATTAGACTAGCAGAGAACCCGGTGTTATCCGAAGTATTTTATTGGCTTTATGAAATAAAAATTATTAACTTTTGTTTCTGCGTTAATATAATTTAATTTATATAGTTGAGTTATTACTATGCATTTACAGATGCTGGTAGTTTATATTCTATTTTTTATTACATTTAGTTAAATTGAATAAACAGAGCGAAGAATTAGAGTAAGTTCGTTTGCAAAAAATCTTTAAAGGAATCAATAATCTATTGAGTACACAATTACGGAGAAGTGAGTTTTCACAATATATTCGTTAATACCGAAACATAAAATCGCATTTCAATTATAAAAGCTTATAATGTAATACATTTTTTTCATTTTGCACTTCATAATTTTGTGAATTATCCCTTAAAGCACATTTTGAAAAATTTGCTATTAGGTTCGCTCTGTCCCTCCGTCTGTTTACAAAACTTATATACTGTTTAATAAAGAGCAATGAAATTTTACCAATGATTGGTCTCTTAACAGCGTAATGTTGTAGAACAACTTTTTTATGTACCCTCACTGTTGGAGATCCTACAGCACCGACAGCTCTTCAAATTTTGAAAAAACTTCTTTTTAGTTGCATACATCTCAGGTTCTGTTTAACATATTTTCAATATAAAAAATACATGATTGTTTTACCTTAATAAATCAACCAGAATTTTTTTGTTTACTTTTTCTAATTATGGTTTCAAATTGATTGGCTAAAAATATGTGTAAAATTTGTGTATGGATAACAATGTAAATTTTTCTGTTCTTTAAATATGTATGTACTCATTTTTGATTAAAGACTGTACAGAAATGTGAATATGTTTTCTAATTTCATTGTTTATGTTTATTGTATTTTTAAATATACGCACATTTTACATACTATATGTACATATTTCAATGATATTTTATGGGAAATATGTTATACACAATGCATCTTATATAGGTATACCACATGTAAGTAATGCATTTCTGAATAATGACATCTGAAACATTCTTATTTTGTTTTTTTTTTAAATTTGAAAATAAAGTTAATTTTGGAGTGTTTCGTCCATCCAAACAATACTAACCTCCTCAGTAGTAGTGTTTGGATGGATTATTCAGTAAACTCCTAACTTGTAGTGTTGCACTACCTAGACAACTACAACTAAATTTTTATCCACCGCAGTGCTTATGATGGCATGTATATAATGTTAAAACACATTCGCTCATAAATGAAAGTGTTTTCTTTTATTTGTATTTTGTGTAAAACCTTAAAGGTTTTATTATGAAAGGTTTAAAGGTGTTAAATTTTTTTGGTATATTCAAAAAATTACCTACTTAACTTATGATTACATTATATTTCTGAATATAGAGCTGTAATTTGTTGGTTGTGCACCAATCATATAATGATGATAAGCTTCATTGAAGTAAAGCTGCGTCAGAACTATCGCTTAGAACTTGATACATTTTTAGGTCGTCAGCAAACGCAATGTGAGGTACAGTACCCAAAAATTCTGAAAGATCAGAAATAAATATATTGAACAAAAGTGGCCCTAAATGACTACTTTGTGGTACACCAGAAGTAACCTCGATTATATTGGACAATACACCTAGAAATTTAATGTTTTGAGTCCTTTCTGATAAATAAGAGTTAAACCATGCAAGAAAAGAACCTGAGATACCAAAAGTTGTAAGTTTGTTTAGCAAAGTGTAGAGATCTACACGATCGAGGACCTTGCTAATATCAGTGTAAATTGCATGCATTGATATCCTTTCTCCATTTTATTCAGGATTTCAGATGTGTATAACATAAGGTTCGTGTTCTTGTAATTTATAAGGAGTAATTTTTCGACAACAATTTTTTCGAATAACTTTGCAACAGTCGATAGGATCTCTCGATAGTTTTCTACTGATGATCTCTCACCTTTTTTATAGATGGGAGTTAAATGAGAGGATTTTCACACATGTGGGAAAACACCATTCGAAAGCGATTTGTTTAAAATAAAATGAAGAGGTGTAATTAGATAATGAGCACAGTTTTATAAGAAGAGTGGAGGAGGGATTAAGTCAGGTCCAGCACCCTTCTTTATGTCCAGTCTCATAAAAGCTTCAAAAAAGTAACTTTTGGAAAGATGCAGATCTGTGACTAATGAATTTGAACTATTAAATAAAGAAGTAGCAGAGATATCGAATTGTTCTTTTGGACGATAAACTTTTTGAAAACTGTCGGAAAAAAAGTTACAAATTGTTTTTGAGCAAGAGAAAAAAGTATTGTCCTTGGACATTGAATTAAAGTAGCCGAATATTTTACGTTTTATGTTGGCAAATTGGGAAAGTTTTTGGGATTACTAATTAATTTGTTGGCTATACTATTGACATAGTTTTCGTAGGCTGTATGAGCTTTTAGTTTGAATTCATTTGCAAGTAGCTTATACGTATTCAATAAGTTATCACTTTGTACTATTGTGTGTTTAATTTTCCTGTGTATTTTATTACGCTGGTTACGCAAAGTCCTACGTTCTCTCTCTAATCACGGTTCCGTTGTTTTGTTTGTCGTACGGATATTAGGTACAAAAACATATATAATTTAAAAAATTTTTAAATGAAAGATAGAGATTAGTGAGTTAATATTCTATTGTGCTAACAAGTCATCACAGTTAGTAGATGATGAAGTATAATTAATGATTTGGTAGTCAGCATTACGGAAATCATATACAATTTCGTTATTGTAAGTTTTTCCCGAGAGTTGGATGATAGTAGAAAACTCAAAATTGCGTTATGATGATTAGTGTTAGTAAAAACATTATCTAATCATCAGCAAGCTATAGCACCACTGTATCATATGCATTTAAAAGGCAAGATCTAACCATTTATTCTTCCTGTTAATTACAATCTCGGACGTATAATCTCGTCCTGTAAGATAGTTGGTAATAACAAATCGTCAGAATCACCAACAACAAAAGAAAGAGCTGGGCGACTGAAATCGACAAAAACGAAAATCATGTCATCGTCATTCATATTTGAAATTATATTATGATATACACTATAAAATTCAGAGCATGAGGAATTGTCAGAGTTCGGAGGGAAATAAACAATACCTAGGTAAACATTTTTCGTATTCAAATTAATTTTAAAAAATTGGTGTTCCAATGACTGGAAAGTACCAGTGATTAATAGTACACTAGATAAGTCATTTCTTCGTTTCTAAACGATTCGTTAAGCCATGTTTCCGTTGGATCTAGTATATTAAAATTGCATGACTTAGCGCCAACATAAAGTTTTTTAAGCTTTCTTCTCATACCACTAATGTTATGATAATAAATTTTAATATTATTTAGCTGCTTAGTTTTTATTTTATTTTTCGAGTTAGATAAAAATATAAGATTTGCATATTTATTTGGAGTTCAAACGAAAAAATTTGTTGTAGTTCTCACAAGATTGATTTAAGTGATTATTGGAGTTACTGTCGCAGTGACTACTATAAGAATTAGGATCCTCTTCGACCTATTTTATTAAGAAGAAGAAAATTACAAAAATTTTGAAGTTCGATGGCAGGGCCTAATTGTGAATGAGAACAGATAAATGAAAAGGTACTATAATAGAAAATTTCATAGATAATTCTAACATTATTCCACAGAAAATCTTTCTAAACACACAAAAACACTTCTTCTGAATCCTTTTGCTGTTCCTTTTAAAAATAAAACTAATATATCATTTCCTTATTATACAAAATCAATTAGCAGTTCAAAATATCCCAACTTTATTCAAGGGACAACTTTCAAATCAGTATGTAACAAATTAACTAATATAATTAATAATAACAAAAATATAATATCAACCTAATTAAAATTGTATTTAAAGAACAAATTTTGTATTAAATTTTATCATTAATAAAAGCTGAATTACAAGAAAAACATTGTTTTTATTGTGAATCAAATATTAGTCCTTCGCGCCGGGTAATTCTATAGAAAAAGGTGTCTTTAGAATTTATAATAAAAAAAAAACTTTTAAACTAGTGTCTTAAGTTTATATAACTTTATTTATAAAACTAGCGTTTATAATTTTATCTATAGAACTAGGTTCTTTAGAGAAACAAAAAACAATTTAAAGTAATACTGTACAACTAGTGTTTACATCCAATAAAAAAAAATCGTTTACAGGCTATTTAGGCGGTCTTCAATCAAGTTTATTTCCAAGAATACAATACCTTTATACATCATTTTAACCACACTTTTAAGTTTAAAATATTGCTGAAAACCATTA
The DNA here is from genome assembly GCA_947095535.1 of Poecilobothrus nobilitatus. NCBI lineage: Eukaryota > Metazoa > Arthropoda > Insecta > Diptera > Dolichopodidae > Poecilobothrus > Poecilobothrus nobilitatus. The sequence continues at coordinate 141,952,259 of OX352772.1, read as the reverse complement.
CAAATCTCAAAACTCGTTTATAACATATACAATAGATGGAAGGCTTAACTAAACATCAGAAACAATTATATTCAAAAATTAAAAAAATCAAAGTAAATTTTAAAAAGTACTCTTTAGAGAGAAAAACTAAAAAGTATGTGCAAGCGCGCATAAAAACTTTAAATAACTATTGGAAATCGGCTGTTGAAAACAATGCAGAACGCAACCAATTGAAAGAGGGTGCTCCAGAACATTGGCCTTTATTTTGGCCTATGAATTTGGCCTATGAATTTGGCCTTTATTAATGTTAATTTCTAAAATATTTATTAATAAAACCATATGGACATCATTGGAGATAAGTCTATTCAACATGAGTATTTTGAAAATAACATGTTTAAAGAAGTTGAAACATTTTATGCCCAGACAATTATTGATTTCAACAACAAATTAACGAGGTTGTCTCCAGCTCCATCAGTTTGAGCCCAAATATAATTAAATCAAGATATGAATGTAAGCTGTGTAAGTGTAAGCAAAAAATTGACATTACAAAATTTTCAGGAAATTATTCTAACTGAAAATCTTTCAGAGATTTGTTTGTGGGAGTTGAAATTTGTTTATTGACAACAACGCAAGCATAGACAAAGCTCAAAAATTATATAATTTAGAGGCTAACATAATTGGAGAATTCGCAGAATTAATTAAACATTTAGAAGTAACAGCTGAAAATTATGATTTTGCTTCGAATATTTTAGGTAATAGACTCAATAATACGAGAACTCCTTTATTTGCTCAACTAAAATAATTTTTAAACCAAAGAACAATAAAAAAAGAATGAAGAATAGCCATAAGGAAACTGCATGATACATCAAAGGAATGTTTATTTGCTATTCAAAGTTTGTACGTTGATACTTCAAATTGAGATCCAATCTTGATACATCTGCTGATACAGAGATTGGACAAAAAACTCACCAGTTATACGAAAAAGAGAAGTGCAAAACATGGAGCATTTCTTTCAGTTTCTAGAACTTCGTTTTCAAACTCTAGAAGCCTTGGAAAACAATACAAGTACTACTGAAACAAATATTAAAACATGCTATGAGTCAGAAAATAACTTATGCATAATCAAGGAACACATAAAATTTATGCATGTGAAAAATATAAGCTTCTGAATATACAACAAAGCATAATTTATTGGAAACTGTTTACGGCCTGAAACTGAACTACGTGTTCAAGTTGATCAAAATGCGGGGTGTATAACAAAAAGCATCATGTCTTATTTCACCTAAAGTATCAAAACAACAATAATGAACCTGACAAGAAATTGTGAACTGCCAATACAAAGAGAATTAATATAATCACTCACTGTGCGACAAACTTAGCAAAACGAAGGATCATTTTACCCACAGCGGTGGTAAAACTACAAAGATTAACGTTTGTAACTGCCCAAACACAAGGTACATGCAACCGTATCTGGAATTGGCAATACAAAATCAAAATTTCGTAGAAATTACAATAAAATCTAGATTGAATACGTCATTTTTATGCTTGACTAAAGCATTAGTCTTACCAAAGTTGACCGGCTGTTTGCCATCAGAAAATTTAACTCTCTATCATAATTGGGAACATATCCGAAGTTTAGAACTAGCAAATCCAAATTTCTATACACTTAGTAGAATAGATATAATTTTGGGAGCTGATGTTTTTTGCCCAATATTTTAAAATAAGGTTATACCGGGAAAGCCGGGTACTGCTATTGTACAGAAAAGCTAGTTCGGCTATATCTTATGAGGTGTAGTAAAAAGTTAGGCTCCAGCAAATACAATTAACTGCTTCACTAGAGAAGCTGACATTAGCAAAAAACTTAGTAAATTTTGAAAGAGTGAAGAGCTTTAACCAGAGAGGACTGCGATAGCTGAAGAAATAGAGCGCGAAATTTATTTCAAATCCACACATCTGCGCCAAAAGAATAGAACATATACTGTACTATTACCGTTTCGCCAACATTCTCATTTTAACAAATTACAAGGATCTTGAGAATTAGCATTTACAAGACTATTTCAACTGTAGAGAAAATTTAAGTCTAACAGCTTGCTGGAAATGATGTACAAGAAATTTATAGCAGAATATATTCAGTTAGGTCATATAGTTCCAGCTTCTGAAAATACCAAAAGCAAATGTTATCTACCTCATCATGCAGAATTTAAACACGACTGCTGAACAACTAAATTGAGAGTAGTTTTTGATGCTTCGGCCAAAAGAAATTCATCTAAAAGTCTTAACGACTAATTGATGATTGGCGAAAACTTACAGCAAAATATTACTTTAAATGCGATTTTGATAAATTTTGATGAGATAGTGCAATCATAAGGTGGTATTTACAGCGGATATTGAAAAAAATTTATCATCAAATTCACATAAATGACCGAGATTAAGATTTTCAGAGAATTCTTTGGAGAAAATCTCCAAACCAGCCCATGAAGGAATATAAGTTAACATCCGTTATCTATGGAACTAGGCCAGCGCCTTTCTTAGATATAAGAACATTGCGTCAACTAGTATCAGATGATGGCTAATTACATCCTTTGGTGGAAAGGGCTATTTGTAAAGATACTTATATGGATGACGTTGTCTCAGAAGCACATAGTTACGAAGAAGCAGCTTCAGCAAGTATGCAAATAGTTAGATAACTTGTTAAAAGCATTATGTGAGTAATTTTTTGAAAGATAGAAAGATTTCAACTATAAAAAGTAGTATTACATCAAGCGAATAAGCTAAAAATTGAAATCCCCAAAGGATCTTTTCTGAATGTTTTGAGTTTTTCTAATATTTATATGTATTATCTTTAAGGAAATTAAAAAACGAAGAAATAGAATACTGTATGCAGAGGTTCTTCTAATTTTTCTACCAATGAAACAAGTGCATAAAATTGAAAAGTATTTACCAGCAACTTTGAATAGAGTGAATTAAATGAACTAAAATTCTCAACGTTCCAACACTTCTTCAATGCTATTTATTTGAAAAGGAAAATAAATAATTAAGGCTGTAGATAAGAATAAACCTATAAATATAAACCTAACAATATGAACAATAAACCTATAAACTAGTACCTATAAACTAGTAAAACTAGCAAAAGCTACTGGAAATCTGAATACCATTAAATTGTTGATGGATCTAACAGGAAACTATTAACAAAAATATTGAATCTCGTGGTTCTTCCAATTATAGATTACGAACCTTTTATTCATTATTCAGTAGACTCTGAAGTATATCCTTTAAAATTCAGCGGAACGAAACAAACACTAAATTATCACCAAATATTCTTTATAAGTATGGATCAAATATTAGAAAAGGTTACAAATTTTAAAACAGTACTAAATTATGAAAATATAGCTGTTCAAATTACTTTAGTTAATTTAAGTTACGATTTAAAATTTACCATTTTTAGTAATAAATAAAAATTTCTTTAACAGTTAAACGTTATGCAATGGTTTTCGCTGACGCTGCATTTTTATGCATAAAAATTAAATGGTTGAATGAAATACAATATTGTATTAAGTAAATTAACTTATGTTAAATCAAATGTATGTAATGTAAACTGTTGTTGTAAAATTTTAATGTAGATTTAAAGTAATGTAGGTCAGTATAAAAATATTTCAAGTTTATAATACGGAAAATAATTGTACTAAATTTGTAACGATATTCAAGGTGTAATTAATGCTGATTTTAGTATTTAATTTATATATAAAAAGATGTAAAATTATAATAATTAGACAGAACAAAATAAACAGTTTATCATTAAGCAAAACATTGGTCCTTCGAGCCGGATCATTTAACCATAAACGATCAAAAGATAATTGGACAAGCCGATTATATCAACAAAAAAAAAAAAAAAACAATGACTACTCTTTCTTGTGAAGAAACTCAAAGGGCTAATTTGGAAGAGCTTTTTAGAATCAACAGAAATTACAAGAAAGATAGCAAGGACAGGCATTCATTGGAATACTTCGAAAGTCGTCTGGAACGCGTTCACAGCATATGGAGACGCTGTGTTGAGAAGCATCCAGAAGTACTGGGGGGAAAAGCCCACAATAGTACCTTACTCAAGCAATATCAAGAAAGCTATGAAGAAGCAGAAGAACTTTCCTTAGACTTAATTACCAAATTTAAGGGGTTCATTAATGGATATAAGAACCAGAAAGTAAAACCGACAGCAAGACCATCCACGCCAGCTGGGGAAGAGTCTTAATCCACAAGAATTGTTACCAAGGATAACTTTCAATTAGAAAGAATAAAGATTCCTAGATTTGATGGCAACTATATGAAATGGACTACATTCTATGAATTATTTAAGGCAATGGTTCATGAAAATAACGAGATTTGCCAAGTCCAAAAAATGCAATATCTCCAATCTGTACTGACTGACGAAGCAAGCAATCTAATAAAACATTTGTCCGTAAGTGAAGAAAATTATAAAACAGCTTGGGAGTTGTTAATAAACCGATTTGCAAATATTCGAGTTATTCTAACATCACATTTGCATGCAATTACATCTGCTCCATTTACTAAAGCGGAAAATGCTAACAGCTATAAGGGGTTACTTGACGTTACAACCGAATCATTAGCGGGAATTAAAGGATTAGGGCACTCTACGGAATCGTGGGGACCTATAGTGGTCCACATTCTATCCCAAAAATTAGATATGGAAGCCAGGAAAAAATGGGAAGAGGGCCTAGGTTCTAGTAGAGAGTTTCCAACGTTAGCTCAATTAACAACATTTTTAGAACAACGATTTAGATCTATAGAAGCTATGAGCAGTATGAAGACATTAAATAAAACTCATGTACATGCTGTCAACATTGAAGGAAGATCGCATTGTATTATGTGCAACGATACGCAACGACTTTAAACGTTCAACAAAAACGATCTTTAGTGGAAAAACATAAACTATGTTTTAATTGCTTACAATATGGTCATGTCTCAAAGGGCTGCTTTTTTAAAATCTCGCTGTTTAAAATGTAAATCTGCACATCATACATCTTTGCACATTGAAAATAAAAACAGAAGGAAATTTTAACAGCCACTAATGCAGAAAGGGGAAACGACATCTAGTTAGCCACAGCATCAAGTAGAAAATAAGTATGGAGATTATGTTTCGTTTAGAGCTCTAATTGACCAAGGTTCTCAAAGATCATTTATAACTGAAGCTGCTGTGCAATGTTTGAAACTTCCTCGTAGTTATGACAGAACTATAATTAGCGGAATTGGGTCAACTGAAAGGGCTGTGTCTAGGGGTGTGGCTAACCTAAAAATAAAGGAAAAATGGACTCGTAATCATCACCTCATTCAAGCATTAATAATACCACAAATAACATGCGATTTACCACATAAAAATCTATCACTAAATTCAACAAGAATCAATCTGGATGATTTAACAGATCCAACTTTTAACATAAAGGGGAGAATTGACATTTTGTTGGGCGCTGATATATTCGGCAATATTATAAAAAATGGAGTAAAAGACACACAATCAAAATATCTAACTGCGCAAAAAACAGCATTGGGTTGCATATTGTCAGGGCCGGTACCAATCGAATCAAATTATAAGATATCAAGTAAGTTTACCGTTTAAATTGATGCCAGTTGCAGAGTTAGAAGCTACTCGTTCAAGAGCATTGCAGAGACTATATTAATTAGAGCGCAGGTTGAAATTAAATTCTGAGTTAAAGGATGAGTATAACAAGGTTATAGATGAATATATTCAGTTAGACCATATTGAAGAAGTACCACTAAATCAAATCAACAAGGTCAATTACTATCTTCCACATCATGCTGTATTGAAGGCTAGCAGTACAACAACCAAAACTAGAGTAGTTTTTGATGCATCTGCCACATCACCATCTGGAAAATCGCTGAACGATTTTTTATTAACTGGCCCAACCATACAAGAATCTATTTACGATATTTTAATGCGGTGGTGAAAATATAAATTTGCAATTACTGGCGATATTGAAAAAATGTACCGACAGATATGGTTGAAGCCAGAACATCGCGATTTTCACAGAATAGTGTGGAGAAAACATCCAACTGATGAAGTTAAAGATTATAGACTGAAGACTGTAACCTTTGGAGTCGCGTCAGCTCCATTCCTAGCAATAAGAACTTTACATGAAGTAGCACAGTCGGTAAAACTAGAAAACCCAAAAATTGCAGACATCATTCTTAACGATTTTTATGTAGATGATTTAATGACAGGTGCTCATATTCTGGAAGAAGCTCAGCATATTAGAGAAGATCTTAGCAAAATCCTGAAGGAGGCAGGATTTCCGTTACGGAAATGGGCAGCAAATGATAATAATTTATTATCAAAAATATTAGAAACAGATCGGGAATTACCACTAGATTCGCAAAAGGGAGCGCAAGTGAAAACATTAGGATTGTATTGGCTACCAGCAACTGGTGCCTCTTTTTATAAGGTGAGCCAACAAAAGCAGGAAATGAATCTTCATACGAAAAGATCAATATTTTCAGAAATATCTAAACTCTTTGATCCTCTTGGTTGGTTGCAACCAATACTTATACAGGGTAAATCATTATTGCAACAATTATGGCTAACTCAAATTGATTGGGATCGCCCTTTGCCAGATTATTTACAAGATCAATGGAACAACTTACGAAATGATCTTTATAATATTCAAGGAATTAATATACCCCGCTGGATAAACTACGAACTCGGAGATGTAATACAATTACATGGATTTGCAGACGCTTCTATGATAGCTTATGCTGCAGTTATCTACATTAGAATTGAAAAGCCAGATGGTAAAATCATAACCAATTCGTTATCTTCAAATTCGAAGGTAGCTCCGATAAAAACAGTGTCAATTCCACGCTTGGAGTTATGTGCAGCTCAACTTGTACTACAACTTATGGAGTAAATATTTAAGGCATTAAAATGGACAGATATAAACAAATTTTTTTGGGCTGACTCGACAATTGTCTTATCATGGCTTAGCCAACATACAAATAAATGGAAAACTTATGTAGCAAATAGAGTTAGTTATATTTTATCTAACTCAACACGTTCACAATGACGCCAAGTTCAAAGTAAGGATAATCCAGCTGTTATAACATCTCGAGGCATGAGTGCGAGTCAATTAGGACAACAGCAACTGTGGTGGAAAGGACCGGAGTGGCTAAGTCACACTAAAGCCTTTTGGCCACATATAAAAGACATGACGGCTCATACTAATTTTGAAGCAAGAACTGTAACTTTAAGCACTGTTGTCAATGTTCCAGAACCTGAATGGATCATCCAATATTCATCGTTTACTAGAATGATTAGAATAACGGCTTTGTGTTTGCGATTCAAGAACAATTCACTCATTCCAAGGGGAAACCCAACTAATTACTTATCAACGGAAGAATTAAGTACAGCTGAAAAAACTTGCGTACAACTCATGCAAAACCACTTTTTGAAAGCTGAAATTGAGCAATTAAAAGGTAATAAAGGGATAAAACTATCAAGTCGAATCAAAGCTCTTAATCCATTCTTAGATTCAAACGGAATCCTCAGGGTGGGCGGTAGATTAACACTCGCGCCAATATCATATGAACAAAAACATCCAATAATAATTGATGGACGCTCATATTTAACAATTTCGATCATCAGATACTATCACGAAAAATTGTTACATTCAGGCACGCAAGCTACACAAACTGCAATCCGTTTAAAATTTTGGATTATTGGTGGAATCACAGTAATCAAACACATACTTCGAAAGTGTTTGATATGTTTCCGGTCTAATCCTACAATTCAAAATCAAATCATGGGATCACTACCGGAGACCAGAGTATCACCTGGCAGACCTTTTTCATCTATAGGACTTGATTTTGGTGGTCCAATATTTATTAAATTTAGCCGTGGACTAGGAGCGAAATCGTGCAAGGCGTATATTGCACTTTTTGTTTGTCTTTCTACAAAGGCGATACATTTGGAGTTAGTAACAGATCTCACAAGTTATGCATCCTTAGCAGCAATACGTCGTCTCATTGCCAGGCGAGGATTATGTACAGACATTTACTCAGATCAAGGAACAAACTTCGTTGGTGCTAATAATATTCTAAAGAAAACATATCTTAATTCAAGAGATGTACTTGCAAATGAAAAAATTAATTGGCATTTTATTCCACCAGGAAGTCCCCATTTTGGTGGACTATGGTAGACTGGCATTAAATCAACAAAACGGCTTCTCAAAAAAGTTTTAGGTGAACAACTACTGACATATGAAGAGATGGTGACTCTTTTAACGCAAATAGAATCCTGTTTGAACTCTAGACCACTTTGCTCTTCGAGTAATGATTACAACGATTTAGAAGCACTTACACCAGGACATTTTCTAATAGGCCAACATTTGCATGCTGCTGCTGAAACACTTGGGTTACAAGGAGGGAAATGTAAATTATTACAACAACTAAAAAATTCCTTTTGGGAGCGTTGGACTAAGGAGTACATAAGTTCATTACAGGAACGAAATAAATGGAAACAATCAAAGGAAAACATAAAACTAGATCAAATAGTTCTTATAAAGGACGAAAGATTTTCATCAAACAAATGGCCATTAGGAAGAATCGTGGAAATACATCCAGGAGAAGACGGTATTGTAAGGGTAGTTTCAATAAAAATGAACAAATGAAAATGATTACACAGAGAAATATAACTAAAATATGTCCACTGCCAAATGATGAACCACATGATGATACAAGCAAGATTGTTATCAATAAATCTCAAACATCTTCTAAGGTCAATGTAAATTTATGGACAACAACTTGTTTCTTGTTATAATTATTCAGCTTAATTTTCGGACAAGATGTAAAGATCACACAATTTATCGGCAAACCCGGCATGTATTTTGAAAACAATGGCAAAAACAATAAGTTGGTTAGCTCAAAGTGGAAAATTCTTTTGTATTACAATCTAGAAACATACTGGTGGGAACTGAACGAAATTGATAAAGGCATTAAAAATTTAGAAACAATGTTTGCAGACCATTTAATAAAAAATTTAACATTTTGTCTGGTTCATGTAAATCTAGTCAATTTTCATCTTTCTAGTCAATTTCTTCGTCTTCAACAGAATAGTGAAATTTTGTTTACAAATCATGCATATCACCAAAGGAAAGCAAGAGGAGCTTTAAACATTGTGGGAAACATTGCAAATGGTTTATTTGGTATACTCACTCAAGAAGTCGCTCAGAAATATGATCTGCAAATATCAGCGTTATGGGAAAATGATCAACAAATATATTCATTATTGAAAGATCAAACATCAACAATAAATTCAACTCTTAAATTGATGAAATTAAAGGATTCTCTGATTCAAAATCAATTTAAAACATTAGAGAAACAACTGAACCAATTGCATAAAATGGAACAAAAGGAGATAGGAATACTGAGTTTAGTGTTACATTACTTAATGGCTATGAAAAGATACAAGGAAATTCAAGATGAACTTATAGCATCTTATATTAATGCAAAAACTCAAAAACATTATTTATTTTTAACAACCACCGAATTGATTCATCAACTTAATTTAATAAGTAAAAACATACCCTATGGGACACAACCTCCCATTAAAGAGATAGATCCAAATTTCTTAGATGATATATTCGCCATCTTGAATAGCAAAAAACATTATCAGGAAAACGGCTAATAATTGAATTCAGCATACCTTTAGTCGATTCAAAAATATTTACTTCTTATAATCTTATTCCGTTACTTACGATATATCAAACCAACCACATCATAATTCGACCCAACATTAAGAATCTAGCAATAACCAGTAGTAGAACTCATTACTTCGCAATATCAGAAACAGAAATTACTAAATGCTTACATACAACTGCATCAAGGATTTGCCAAATCTCCTCACCAATTTACGGATTAGAATCTCAGAAATATCGTTGCGAAGTTACTCTGCTCACACAACATCGAAATTTTAAAGAAGACTGTGAATTCAATATTGTTGAACAAAGTAACCAATGGATTCCTCTTTCTAATGAAGACAATGACAATATATTTTTGTTACAATAGTACCACAAAATGTTATGTTAGAATGCGGAGAGTATTCAAAGCCAATCAAATTAGAAAATGAAGGAATTATAATTATACTACCAGGCTGTGCAGTGATGCAGTGAACCCTCCAACATATACACAGATCTCGATTCAAAATGATGTTATACCTGTAATGAATATGTCAGAACTTGGAACTTTAGTTGGAAATTTGAATCTTAGTCAACCAACATCAACCTTTGATGGAGATATATCCGATATCCAGAGAATTCTAGAAAAGCAACGTAACAAATTGACTGAAATGTCAAATAACTCGATGTTATTTAAGCCTGAACATCATGAATACGTTTTGATTTCCATCATTATTTTCATATTATTGCTTTTAATAGGTATCACTGTATATAGCAAAATTTGGACTAAGATTTTTAAGTGCAATTCATCAGCAACCTCCAAACCAGAGTTTTCATTACACCAAAGATTAAGACGTTCAATACATTGGCCAAGGTTTACTGAAGAACCTATACCATCAGCAAGTCAAAGTACGGTTTTATAGGTTCTTGGTGGGCGGAATGTTCAGATTACTTTAGTCAATTTAAGTTACGATTTAAAATTTACCATTTTTAGTAATAAATAAAAATTTCTTTAACAATTAAACGTTATGCAATGGTTTTCGCTGACGCTGCATTTTTATGCATAAAAATTAAATGTTTGAATGAAATACAATATTGTATTAAGTAAATTAACTTATGTTAAATCAAATGTATGTAATGTAAACTGTTGTTATAAAATTGTAATGTAGATTTAAAGTAATGTAGGTCAGTATAAAAATATTTCAAGTTTATAATACGGAAAATAATTGTACTAAATTTGTAACGATATTCAAGGTGTAATTAATGCTGATTTTAGTATTTAATTAATATATAAAAAGATGTAAAATTATAATAATTAGACAGAACAAAATAAACAGTTTATCATTAAACAAAACAATAGCTAATAGAGGAATTTGGTCTGATCTTAAAACCTATAATAATGTTGATGGTTTAGTTTGTGATCTTAGTAATCTAATAAAGGAAAACGCTAAACGTGTTCCAATAAAAGATAAAAATAGGAAACAGGAATGGATGACATATACAATATTATCTAAAATGAAAATTCGGGACTCTTATTTTAAAATTAAGAAAAAATACGCAAATGATCTGCATGTTAAGAATTCGTACGAACAATCAAAATTGGAAGTAAAGTGGTTAGTAAGATAGGCTAAAATAAAATTTTGTTCTAACGAAATAGCCAAAGATCCCTCCAATAGACTGTGGAATCTATACAAGAAATGAATACTATCAAAATCCTATCAAAAGTATAAAATGCTATAATAAAATCTTTGCCAAAGAAGATGACATTGCTGAAAATTTGAATAACTTTTTCGATAATGTCACAGATGAGTTAAATTGTCCGACCGATTCAATAGATCATATATACATCCAAAATTTCCGACCAAATATTAACTGCCTCTTTCAATAAACACCCACAAACACAGATGAAGTAGATACGACAATTAGTAAATTACAATTGGCAGCAGCCACTGGTTATGACAACATATCGACCAAATTTATTAAACGATTTGCACAACAATTAAATTCAGTAGTAGAAAAATTTATCAATATATCATTTCAAACAAGTTCTTTTCCACAGTCACTAAAAGCTGCCATTATAAGCCCAATTTTCAAAAGTGGTGATGTGACAATTCGTTCAAGTTATCGCCCTGTTTCCGTATTAAGCGCTTTTTCAAAAATATTCGAAATTGTCATTAAAAATCGGTTGGATTCATTCATCACGAATAATAAAATTCTACACAAAGAATAATACGGATTCGAACGAAACTCAAATACTACAGGTGCTTGTATGGGTCTGACAGATTTTATTACAAGAAATTTAGACAATACAAAATATGTAGCCTGACATGTAGCCTGACAAAACATTGATTTACAGAAAGCGTTCGATTGTGTGGATCACGAAATTCTTTTATTAAAACTTGCTAAAATAAATCTCACACCAGATCAAGTCTCATTTTTCAGAACTTATTTAGATAATCGCAGACAATATGTTAAAAGAAACAAAGTCAAAGAACCATCAAAAAAGGCGTTCCACAGGGCTCTATCCTAGATCAAGATTCGTTTAAGATAGACATTAACGATATAGCCAACTTAAATCTGAATGGAACTATTCAACTTTATGCTGATGATATTGTTTTGAAGTATACCACAGCTAATGTAAATGAAATTAGAAACTTTATTGAAAATTATTTTAAAATTATTGATGAATGGCTTATTAAACATCGCCTTTTACTAAATATAAGAAAGACAAAAATAGTATTATTCGGATATAAAAATTTCACCAACCAAAAGTTTTACTACAATGGAACTAAAATCGAAGTAGTATCATCTTTTAATTACTTAGGATTAATATTAGATAGTAAATTAAAATGGGAAGATCATATAGATATGATAGTAAAACAAATTACACTGTACATCTTTATACTAAGATGGTTTAGGAAATTTTTTGATAATGAAACGTTATATGTTATTTACTCCACGTATATTTTATCTAATTTAACGTATTTAAACACAATTTGGAGCAGGGCTCCGCTTAGTGCGATAAATAAACTAATTGTGCTACACAAAAAATCTATCAAGGCAATTCATAATTATCCAATTAGCCACCCTATCAGCTTGTTAAATACAGATCGATATATGAGTTTTATGTACATTTGTAAACGTGAATTATATATGATTGGTTTCAAAATTGTCAATGACTATATTCAGCATAACTTCCTCATAAACAGAAATTATAAAATTCATACTCATAATACCAGAAATAAATCCAACTTATATTTGTTTTTATTCAAAACAAATAACCAAAAAATGCTTATTTAATTGTTTAAAAATATATAATGAATTGCCAGATTTTCATCTGGCATTACTATAAAAAATATAGTAAATATTGCTCATTTTAAGAAAGAAATTAAAAATATTTGGTAAATAATGTATAATACGAGATTGAAGTTAATTGTATATTTAGAATAATAAAGTTTTCTTTATTTTTTCTTAATATAAAATATAATATAGGTATATAATAAACTTTGATACCGCATAAATTAAAAGCACTATATAAGACCAGACAGCGTCAGGTTAGGTCATAACTATATAACATATGTTTCTTTTTTTATTTTTTTTTTGTTACTTTCATTTATTTAATATTTATTTATTTATTTAGAGAAACAAAAAAACAATTTAAAGTAATACTGTAGAGCTAGTGTTTACAGCCAATAACAAAAACACATCATTTACAGGCTATTTAGGCGGTCTTCAATCAAGTTTATTTCCAAGAATCCAGTACCTTAATACATAATTTTAACCACAATTTTAAGATTAAAACATAGCTAAAAATCATTAAAAATCTTAAAACTAGTTTATAACATAGAACAATAGAAGATTGAAGACTTAATTAAACATCAGAAAGAATTATATTCAAAGATTGAAAAGATCAAAGTAAATTTCAAAAAGGACCCTTTAGAAAACAAAACTAAAGAGGATCTGGAAGCCCGCATAAAAACTTTAAATGACTATTGGAAATCGGCTGTTGAAAACAATGCAGAACGCAATCAATTGAAAGAGGGTGCTCCAGAACATCATTATTTTAAAAACAACGATTTTTAAGGTTTAATAAATTTGGTAGGTGAACTAAAGGGAATTCTAGAAGCTGTTGAAATAAATGCCCCTGCAGTTAATATACCAACAAAACTATTAAAAGAACTATAGAAGCAATTGGAACTTATAAGGGCGATAGAGCGAATATCCAACTAGTGTTATAAATGAAAATAAGAACTCACTAAATTTTGGTCAAAAACAAATAGAATTTTAATGAATGATAAAAAAGTTAGTAATTATAATAAAAATAAAAGCATTATTGTTAAAAATTATAATAAGGATAATAATGTTAGGAATAATAGTAATAAAAACATTAACTGTAGGAATGAATCTTGTAATAAGAGAGATGAAATTAATAATAGTAATAATAATAATGATAATATTATAACAGTAATGTTAAAAATAGTGGAAATAACAATATTAGTAAAAATAAAATTGATGAAATAGATGAAATTAATGATAGTAAAAAAATAGTAAATTAATGATAGTAAAGAAAACGTTAGCACTAGAGACAATTTGAATGTAACAAAGGTACCCAAATATCACTACTGGAACAAAGGAGAAACACTATATCCGCGAAACGAAGAAGTGGAAAATGTTTCATATAATAGCAGTTCAGATTTTTAAATAAAACTTTTTTAAATCCAAAGGTTCCTCCAATAGTTAAACTTTTAGTAAGTTTGAAAAGTTTGAGCGGTTGAAAATGGTGACAGTATATATATTTTCAAGATTGCGAGATTATAGAATATATAGTAATATAAGATTATATTTATCATTTTTCCATGACCAAGAAGATATTTGTTATAAAGATATAACGAAAACAAATATCAAAGTATTAATAAATCAGGAAGGATTACCAACAAATTATCAGGAACTGAGTGAATTATATTACCAATATCATAAAAGTATAGGATTCTCCAGTTAAGAGGTACAAAAAGACCTAGGAGCATATAGGCAACACACCTACAATAAATACAGAGAACACCTTCAAAAAATTAGGGATTCCTGGCAAAATTATTTGATTGGTAGGCCGTAATGACAGTTCATGCTAAAAATAATATACAAATCGGTAATTTAAAAATTTTGTTTTTAAATATATGCAGCTTGAGAAATAAGATGTTTGAATTAGAAACAGTAATTAATTAATATAAAGCAATTGATATAGTAATCCTTACAGAAGTATGGATATACAGCAATGAAATCATGACTTATATTCTTCCAAACTATAAGGCAGTTTTCAATTGCAGTGATGAAAAAAGAGGTGGGGGAACGGTCATCTTTATAAAAGATAATATATGCTTTACTGAAGTATTAAAAGATGAAAATTATAATAGCAACATATTTATAGATTATTTGGAAAATAAACTAAGGAATAAAGGAAACTACATGTTTTTTGCTGATACCAATTTAAATCTGTTCGATAACTTTAATGTAGTAATTAAGTATAAAGATATGATAGCCACATCTGGTTATAGCATAGTAAACACAACAAAAACTACCAGAAATACAGTTCACTTCAATACCTTAATTGATCACATTATAACAAACTTTACCGATAAATATAATATTAGTTTTTCAACAGAAAACAATAATCTATCTGATCACCAATTGGCAATAGTATCACTAATAAAAACAGTTAGGATTATGAAAACTACAATGAAAAAACATACTATAAGTAAAGCTGATTATGACCAGATGTCTGAAATTGTAAATAATAAAATAGAAAATACAAATATTTTTGAAATTGATACGTTAGTTAAGATAATACAGGAAGAAAAAGTTTTATGTACAACTTCAGTGTCTGTGAGGAATATAAATAATTATTACGCCAATAACGCCGTTGATATATGAAAAATTAAAAATTAGAAAAACACTATATGATAACCATAAAAAAGATCCAGAGAACACTGATAAAAGGATAAAATATAAAAAATTCAAGAAAAAGGTGGAAAAATTAATAAAGGAGACAAAAACAAACCATATCAATAGAAGTATTGAGAATGCCGGAAGTAACTCCAGAAAACTGTGGAAAGTATTAAATAATACTATAAGGAATTCTAACGACGATATTTCTGAACATATTACTAGTGTGGTAAAAATAAACGGAGAAAAGACAAAGGATGAAAATGAAACGGCAAATACGTTAAATGCATTTTTTTATGAAGTAGGAGAATCCGTTATTGAAGGCATAAAAAAAATAATGTAGATAATAATTCTGTTCAACATAAAAGAAATAACCAAACGTTAGTTTTATTCCCAGTTACGGAAACAGAGATTTATAAAATGATTATGAAGTTAAACAGAAATTCAGCTCCAGCACTAGATAAAATAACAGTAAAGGATTTACAAGAATTAGCTAACATCATCAAACAACCTATAGCAAAATTGATCAATAAATGCTTTATGGAAGGAACATTTCCAGATTCATTAAAAAAAGCATCCGATTCATAAAAATGGTTCAAAACATGAATGTGGAAATTATAGACCAATTTCCATATTGAATTCAATTTCAAAAATTTTTGAAAAAGCAAATAATATAAGGATAAAAAAGTTTATTTCAGAAACAGTTGGTTTTGATTCAAATCAATATGGTTTCCTAGAAAATAGTGGTACAGAATCCGCAATCCGTAGCTGTACGTTAGAGCAAATTTATGATACACTTGATGAAGGGTATTTTGTGGGTGCAGTATTTATCAATCTTACAAAAGCCATAATATGAATATACCAAAGAGTAATATTATTTCAATGTAACTATAATGTATATGCAGATGATACTAATATCATAGCAAAAGCTAAAACGGTAAAAGAACTAGAAAACATACTAAATCAGGATCTTAATACAATAAGGGATTGGCTTGATTGTAATGAACTCTGCATAAACGCTAAAAAAAACCAATTATTTATTATTTAAAACTAAAAAAAATTATATGAAAATATTACTCTTAAGACAAGAGATACAACAATTGAAAGAGTAGATAATGTAAAATATCTTGGAATAACAATTGATGATAATTTGAAATGGGACAATCATATCAAAAACATGAAGAAAAAAGTAATGCCTATTATATTGGTTATAAAAAGATCTGGCGGCATTCCCGAATATGCAGCTAAGCTTATCTATAATGGGCACATCCTATCAAGAATAAGGTTTAATATATGTAGTTGGAGCCATTGCTCAAATTTTAATATTAACCAATTTGATTAATAATGAACGAAGCGCTTAAAATTCTTTTCAAATTTAATCCCAGAATTAGTATTAATTAACAATATAAAACTATTAATGAATTGGATATAAACCAACTAATCTACTTTGAAAAATGCAAATATATTTATAAAATTCTAAATACCAATCTTAAATCAAACTTAATTTTAAAAAATAGAGAAAATATTCATAAATACAATACTAGAAATAAAGAAAATATTGAAATTCCTAAGGCTAGAACAACAATAAAACAAAAAAGTTTATGATGCAGTGCTATTAAAATGTTTAATTCATTACCAATAGAAATTAGAAAATGTCAGAAATTGAAAATATTCAATAGAAAACTTAAAGATCATGTAAAAAATTTTATTAGTTGAATTTTAGAATTATTATCTTCAAAGTAAAGGTTGAAATAATTAAAAAGTAAGTTAAATCAAAAAAATGTAATTTAAATTTTTATAAATTTTTGTTTATTAGTTTATACTTTTAGTTTAAATTTAATTTCTTAAACATAATTTTATATACATTGTAAAATTATCTGAAATTAAAAAAAAAATAAAAATAGCTGAACGATAAGGAACAGGATGATAGAGAACCGAATTTGGCCTTTATTAATGTTAATTTGAAAACATTAAAAGACTATTGGCAATTCGTCATGAAAAATCATATGGACACCATTGCAGATAAGTCTATTCAACATGAGTATTTTGAAAATAACATGTTTAGAGAAGCTGAAACATTTTATACGGAGGCAATTATTGAACTCAACAATATATTAACGAGCTTATCTCCAGCTCCAGCAGTTTGAGCCCAAAGATAATCAAATCAAGATATGAGTGTAAGCTTGCCAAAAATTGACATTACAAAATTCTCAGGAAATTATTCTAACTGGAAATTTTCAGAGACTTATTTGTGGAAGTTATATTGAAAAAACAAGATACTGAAAAAACAAAAACGTAAGCATAAGAAAAGCTCAAAAATTCTATTATTTAAAGGCTAACATTATTGGAGAACCCGCAGAATTAATTAAACATTTAGAAGTAACAGCTGAAAGTTATGATTCTGCTTCGAATATTTTAGATAGATTTAATAATACGAGAACTCTTTTATCTTCTCAACTAAAATCATTTTTAAACCAAGGAACAATAAACAAAGAATCAGGAATAGCCATAAGGAAACTGAATGATACACCAAAGGAATGTTTATTAGCTATTCAAAGTTTGAACGTTGATACTTCAAATTGGGATCCTATCTTGATACATCTGCTGATACAGAGATTGGACAAAGAAACTCACCAGTTATACTTACAATCGTTAACCAATCCAAGAGAAGTGCAAAACATGGAGCATTTCTTTCAGTTTCTAGAATCTCGTTTTCAAACTCTAGAGGCCTTGGAAAACAATACAAGTACTACTGAAACAAGAGTTAAAATATTCTATGGGTCAATAAATAACTTATGCATAATATGTCAAGGAACACATAAAATGTATGCGTGTGAAAAATTTAAGCTTCTGAATATACAACAAAGCATAATTTATGTGGAAACTATTTACGGCCTTTGCATCTTACAACTGCGTGTACAAGTTGATCAAAATGCAGAGTGTATAACAAAAAGCGTCATGCCTTGTTGTACCTAACGGATCAAAACAACAATAATGGACCTGACAAGAAATTGTGAACTGCCAATACAAAGAGAATTGATATAAACACTCATTGTGCGGCAAGCAAAACGAAAGATCATTTTATCCACAGCGGTGATAAAAATTCAAAGATTAGATGGACCTTATACAGAGCTCCGAGAGGTCGAGGTTCCCAAGCCACTTTCATTGCAGTAAATAAAGTACAACCTTTGCAACTGCCAAACACAACGTACATGCAATCGCATCTGGAATTAGCAGTACAAAATCAAAATTTCGTAGAAATTACATTAAAATCTAGATTGAATACTTCATTTTTATGCGTAACCAAACCATTAGTCTTATCAAAATTGACCGGCTGTTTGCCATCAGAAAATGTAACTCCCTATCATAATTTGGAAATGTCCGAAGTTTAGAACTAGCAAATCCAAATTTCTATACACCAAATAGAATAGATAGAATTTTGAGCGCTGATGTTTTTTGCCAAATATTTAAAATAAGGTTATACGGAGGAAAGCAAGTTTGCACAGAAAAGAGTACAGAAAAGCAAGTTTGGCTGTATCTTATCGGGTAAACTAAAAAGTTAGGCTCCAGAAAATACAATTAACTACTTTATTAGTGAAGCTGACATTAGTAAAGAACTAAGTAAATTTTGGGAGGTCTTTTATGACTAATTGATAATTGGAGAAAACTTACAGCATAAAATAACTTTTGATGCGATTTTGATAAATTTGATGTGATGCAATGGCGCACGCTGTAAATGGTGATACTGGCGCAAGCTGTAAATGGTAATACTGAAATTGAAAAAATTCGCATAGAAGACCGAGATCAATACTTTCAGAGAATTCTTTGGAGAAAATCTCCAAACGAGCCCATAAAGGAATATAAGTTAACTACCGTTATCTATGGAACTGGGCCAGCCCTTTTCTTAGCTATAAGAACATTGCGTCAACTATTTTCAGTTGCGTCATTCAACTATTGCGTCAACTATTTACATCCGTTGGCGGCAAGGGCTATTTGTAAAGAGACCTATATGGATGATGTTGTCTCAGGAGCACATAGTTACGAAGAAGCCGCTTCAGCAGGTATTCAATTAGTTAAAACAAATACTATCTGAGTTTTGCAAATAATAAGAGACTGTGCAAATAATAAAATATTTGATGACGGAGAAGCCGTTAAGACCTTAGGAATCTATTGATTCCCATAAAGCGACAAACTAAAATTCATCACAGGTATTCAGCCAATTTCGGAAGTATGTACGAAAAGATCTATCTTATGCGAGGCTGAAATTTTGATCCATTTGTATTGTTATATCCAGTTACCATAAAAATCAAATTATTATATTAACAAATTTGGTGTGAAGTGACTGGTTGGGATCAGCCAGTATCAAATCACATTCTTAAGGAATAGCAAACATTTAGAGATAGTATCCGAAAATACCAATTACA
The DNA here is from genome assembly GCA_947095535.1 of Poecilobothrus nobilitatus. Taxonomy (NCBI): domain Eukaryota; kingdom Metazoa; phylum Arthropoda; class Insecta; order Diptera; family Dolichopodidae; genus Poecilobothrus; species Poecilobothrus nobilitatus. Next base: position 141,932,221 of record OX352772.1, on the reverse strand, counting down.
CGGATTTTTTGATGCGTCTGAAAAGGCTTATGGCGCTGTTTTATACATTAGGACAATAACAAATGAAGGAAATATTAGTGTAACACTCATAGCTGCAAAAGCAAAGATGGCGTCTTTAAGATCTTAACTTTCTTTGCCACGATTAGAATTAAACAGAGCATTATTATTAGCTAGATTACTAAAGGAAGTTCAGAAGGCTTTGGACATGGAGAATATTGAAAACTTTGCTTGGACAGATTCAACTGTTGCATTATCATGGCTGCAACCTAGTCCAAACCGTTGGAAAACATTTGTTGGGAATCGAGTAGCTGAAATTCAGACTCTCATTAGCCCGGAAAGTTCGTATCACATCAGCTCGCCAAGTAACACAGCTGATTTAGCTTCTCGACGCATTTATCCAATAAAATTAGAAAACAATACATTTTGGTGGGAAGGTCCCACATGGTCTAAACAAGAAGAATTTAAGGCCAAGACTCCGGTAAGCAAAACAAATTTGCGAATTAAAACAAAATTTGTTGTTAATATCGTAAAAACTGAAATAGATACTCCTTTGGTTCAGGTTTTACTTCACAACTACTCATCTTTAACAAAAATAAAAGCAAATCTTAGCTTATTGCATCCGATTTTCTAAGAATACTTAGAGGAGTCCAGAAAATCGTAAGAGTGAAATACTAACAACAGATTAAATAGAAAACTCATTGATAATATTAGTAAAGGTCACTCAATTACAATACTTTCATGAGGAATTCAAGCAACTTTCAAAATGTATCTCATTACATAAGACCAGCAGATTATTAAGTATGAAGCCATCTTTGGAAGCCAATGATAACTTTCGCTTAGATGGAAGATTATCTGAATCTGAACTTTTACATAAACAGAAACGTCCGTTAATATTGAATTACAAACGCAATTTAACTGACTTGATCATAAAGCATGCACATTTACATTCCTTACATTTATTTATTTATTTATTTATACTGCTTAGCACAAACAGTTTACATAAAATTTATAATATATATAATAACTAGTAAACAATAATAAAGTGTTAAATACAATAAAAGTTATAATAAAAATTACATAATTGTTAAGTATAAATAAACTTAGAACTAAGATTAAAATTAAAAATCATATACATAGGTATATACTTTACAGTGCAACAAGAAACAAAAACAAAAAAAAAATCCTAATATTAATAGCGATTGTATAATTTTTGTTTTTGGGAATGTTTTGAAAGTGTAAAGTCAATGTTAAGTTTATGTTTGTTACCTATAATAAGCATCCTATTAATAGGTTCAAATTTGCCATTATTAGTCCTATGATTATAGGTTTTAAACAAATTGCAAGAGCGAAGGCGTTGAAGATTTCTAATATTAATTTTACTAGAAATTAAAGTAGATTTAACATAACCCTTCACAATCTCTGTAATGAAAATAACATCAGAAACCTCACGTCTAAAACTTAAAGTACACAAATCAATTAACTTTAGCCTTTGTACATATGGTGCTAAATAATAGGATTTGACCATGGCAAGTGGCGTAAGGCAAATCTAAGAAAGTTTTTCTGTACTGCCTCGATCCTATCAATGTGTACCATGTAAAATGGAGACCACACCTGACTAGCATATTCCATGTTCGGTCTTACAAGACAACTGTACAACGATTTAAGAACATAGGGATCTGAAAATTCCTTAAAAGAACGTTTAACAAATCCCAATAATGAATTAGCTTTATTTATAATATTATTATAATGAATTTTAAAGCTAAGTTGGGAATCAAAATACACATCTAAGTCTTTTATAGAAGTAACTTTAGGTAAACTAATACCATCTAAGTTATAGTTGAAATAAATAGGACTAGAACGACGTGTATAAGATAACAATGTGCATTTATTTACTTTAAGTAGTAGACAATTATTAACGCACCAATTGTTAAAGTGTTTAAGGTCATTCTGCATAAGGACGGCGTCCTCATTAGATGTAATCTTTTTAAAGATTTTCATATCATCAGCGTAAACTTGAAGCTCACAATTAGAAATGATAGAAGTAACATCATTTACAGATACAATAAAAAGTAAAGGACCAAGATGGCTACCTTGTGGAACGTCGAAATTTGCCACAAATGGTTCTGAAATCACATTTTTGAATATAACACTATAAGAGCGATCACATAAATAAGAATATATCCACTTTAGGAAAAACTCTGGGAAGCCATATTTTTTTAGTTTTAGTAATATAATACTATGTGGCAATAGATCAAATGCTTTACTAAAATCAGTATAAACAACATCTGTTTGAAAACCTTCTTCCATGTTATTGAGGAGGAGTGACGTTGTTTCAACTAGATTTGTCACAGTAGATTTTTGTTTTACAAAACCATGTTGGTTATCAATTAAAAGATTAGAACAGTGATTATAAATTGAATCCGTTATAATTAGTTCAAATCATTTTGGAATAGAAGATAATTTGACTATGGGACGATAGTTAGTAATTTCATTTTTAGCATTCTTTTTGAATTGGTCTGATATAAGTCATTTTCCAAGAAGGATGACAAAGTCCGGAATTTAATGAGTTTTTGAAGAGTAATGTTAATGGCGTAGTGAGAATGTTAGAACACTTGCTCAGAATTATTTCCGGTATACCATCAGGGCCGGGAAAAGTATTATCACCGAGTTTATTTAGATATTTGGAAACTATTTCTTCATTTATATTTATGTCATTAAGAGACGTTTTTTGACAACTGTTCATAAAGGAGAAATAATTTTCATTTGGCGAAAAGGAAGAATCACTATATGAAGTGCTGAAAAACTCACGAAAATACTTCGAAATAACTAAAGGATCATTACTTGAAAGAGAATTGAAATTCATAAATGTAGGGTAATCATCACAATTACGTTTAGAATTTATGAATTTTCAAAATTTTTTGGGATCAGACTTTAGTTTACTTGCCATTTGGTTAATATAATTATTGTAAAGAATAACGAATGACGTTTTAAAATTATCAAAAAATATGACAAAATTGTTATAGTCATTAATATCTTTTGATTTGAGATATTTACGCCAGGCTTTGTTTTTCTTATTTCTGAGAGATCTAAGCTCCTTTGTGAACCATGGTGGGCCAGATTGGGAAGATCTTTTTTTGAAATAGGAACGAATTGATTAAAACCGAACATAATTTCATAAAACCTAATTGTCATTTGATTTAGGTCTATATTATTAAATAAAGACATGAAGTCATAGGTATTTAAGAAATTTATTAGTCCGGGAAAGTTGGTTTTATTGAAATTAAAACTATAAGAATATGCTGCTTCAAGATTTACGGAATTAGTTAAACAATAGGTAAAACTTATTGAAGGGTGATAAGGGTCTAACGCAACAAGCGATAACACCGAGTCACAGAAAGTGATATTATACCAATCAGAGATAAATATTAAATCCAATTGCTTATCTTTAAAATTACGATGGTGGAAAACCTGTTGTAAATTGTTGGAATGTAATCCATCAATAATTTGCGAATCAGTTTCACTCACCAAAAAATCCGGAATCAAAAAAGATTCTTCGTCATGATTAATCCATGTTATATGAGGGAGATTAAAATCTCCACATAAAATTAACTCATCATTAGGACCTGATAATTCAAATCGAAACTATTACATTTAAAAGAGTAATATAAATATTTAAATTCGAAGAAGATGGAATGTATATGTTAACAATATTTACATTTTTGTTTGAAAATTTTATATTCAGACCTATTATTTCAAGACCGTCTGCGTTAGAAATAAGAATTTTATTTGCATTAAAAGAGTTTTTGACGGCAATCAATACACCTTTGTGAATGTAACTATTAGATATATTAGGTTCAGCATATCTATCTTTTCTAAGAACAGAATATGAGCTATCGAAAAGCTCAAGATTGTTAATAGAAGAATTTAGCCAAGTTTCAGTTAATGCAAATATGTCAAAATTTAAATTTATTGAATTAAGTAAGACTGGACTTGTTTTTGTTCTAAGACCTCTGACATTTTGATAATATATTATAAATTTATCCAAATTGAAGAATCTATCAAAGATGTAGAGATCTTATTTAAATTATTTATTGGCACGAAAAAATTTATTATAATTATCATTCGAAACTTGTAAGTGATTGTAATAATTACTATTACAATGACTGCGGTATGCCTTTAAGTCGTCTGAGACATCTTTGGAAGATATACCTTTAGATTCGTGAAATTTTATATATAATTTATATAATTCTTTGTATTCGATTGGTAAACCTTCGTTATCAATTAAAATACTTGTTCTGGTCTTACCTTCCAACACAGTATTATATTTATAATCAAACAAGTATGACAAATATAATCTGACCATGTTATAGACTTTATCTTCTCTTAGCCTAGAAAGAGCGACTGTATAGTCGTTGTTGGCAAGAGATTGTTGTGTCATTCTTGTTATCGATGGTAAAAGCGGGTTAATAATTGAAGGTTGAAGAGTTTCACCTTGAATAAAGTTTATGAATTTAGAAGTAGAAGGAATATTTGGTGAAGTTGAGGAAGAAGGAGGAGGTTCAGTTATCGAAACACAATTAGAATTGGTAATTTCAGGATCTTTAGTTAGTGATGCAGTATTAAAAGCGTTTATATTGTAATTACTGTTCTGAATAGTATTGTGGTTATGAGATTTGTTGTTCTGATTTATGGTTGAAGTAGTGTAAGTGCCTGTAAGTAACTTTTATTAGGATGAACAGTTAAATTATTAACGTTAATGCTAGAATTAGAATTACTATTATCAGAAACAATCTTATTATTTTTAGATATTATTTTTACATTATTACGAGAAATATTTTTATTTTTATTATTATTATTCCTATTCGCATCTTTACCTCTAATATCCCGGAATTTTCTAATTGTGGTCCCCTTATTCCAAAATTTAAGATTTTTTACCTTCAAGATTATGTTTTCAGGAACGTGCACCTTAAACGACAAGTATTTCGGATTTAGGATGGTTTTGGGAGTTACCTTTTTACATATTGCAATATCACATTTAAATTTTTATTTAATATAGCAATCAAGGCTTTTTTCTGTAGTTTTGCAATTTAACCTTGAAATGCAAAGATAAGGCTTTTTTGTAGCCACTGGGACTATTGTAGCCTTAACTCCAGGTTTTACTTTATTTTTTTTGCTTTTTGCCTTTGTACTAGGTGGAATATTGTCAGTTTGGATAAATACTTCTTTATAAACTATGAATGATTTTTTTAATTTATCAAACTGTTGTTTAATTAACTCACTCACATCGCATTGAGTTTCCTTCTGGCTATGATTAGGTAATTGTTTCTCCGAACCCATAGCGTGAAGGGATAAGTTCATGCGATTTAAATCGTCCTTCATAAGTTCAACTACTTCTCGAATGCCAACCAGCTCTTTTGATGTTACCGAAAGAAGTTCATTTTTAATATCTTTAACCAGATCTGTTTATGTATTCTTTAAATATTTTTTTCGGTCAGAAAGAAAACTGCATAATGCCTGGTTAAAGCTATCGTAGCTTTTGGCCATATCGTTAAATTACTTTTACTTTTTACCGAATTACTTTTTAGAGCGTCCACTGCTTTGGCCTTGCAACGTTAGCAGTCGCTTTTTATATCATTTAAGTAAACCATCAACTCATCTTTAAGAATATGAAAAGGCTGGTTTGAATCTAAGCAACTTTCGCAAACAAAATGATGCGAAATAGACGTGTTACATGTTTGCCAGCCCCTGGCATTAATGCAAACCTCATGGAACTTTCTGTTACAGATGCCATTGCATGCGATGATATCTATTTTGAAATCTGTAATAGTACAGAGTACGGCACTGCATTTATTTTGATTCATTTTAATTAGTAACAATAATATATAAAAATTTAACAGCAAAACAAAATTAATTTTAATAATATAAGTCAGGTTTTTAAGAATTCAAGTTAAAATTAAAACAATAGTAAAAAACTTAAGTGACCTAATTTAAGTAATTATTAAAAATGTTAAAACAAAAAAAAAAATTTTTTAATTTTATAAGTAAAGTTAAAATCTTTTGTTTTTGATTATATTATTGTTCATAAAGTAAAAAAATTAAACGAATTTAAAAAATAAAAATAAAAATGCGCGTTTTACAATGACACGTTACTTAACTTGTTAATGGTTTGAAAAGAACTGGAGGTAATAATCAAACTTTGGAATATATAAAGCAATCATTTTAGCAGCTAAATTCATTAAAGGCAGTTTTAGGATGTATAGTTGTCATCGCTTTAAAGCATCTTCAGCTTCTCAGTTAATGGGAAATCTGCCTAAGCCTCTAGTAACGATATCCAACCATGCAGTAATTGCGGGGTTGATAATGCTGGACCTTTTACCTTAAAGTCATCTGTCGGTCGGGGAACTAAAGCATTTATTGGTTATATAGGTCTATTTTTTTGTTTGAGTACCAAAGCAATACATTTGGAAGTGGTTAGTAATTCAACATCAAGTGTATTTCTTTCAACATCAAGCAGCATTTAAAAGATTTGTTGGCGTTAGAAGACCAGTTGCAAATATTTGTAGAGATAACGCTATGACTTTCAAAATATGCAAAATTTTAGCTGATTTATCCAATCAACCAAACTCTCAAAACAAAAATAAAAATTCGTTAAACAAAGAAGGAATTCAGTGGCATTTCATACCACACGCATCACCAGACTTTAGCGGTCTGTGCGAAGCTGGTACCATATATCGTATGTAGAGAATAATAAAGGACACTGTTTTATCTTTCGAAGAACTTACAATTTTAATAAAAATTGAGTCATGAATTTTCGCACACTATGTCCATTAAATAATGATCCAGAAAACTTAGAAATTTTAACACCAGGACACTTTTTAATAGGAGCACCAGTTCCTGAAGAAAATGTTTTTAATGAAAATCCTAATTAACTAACAAGATGGCAAATTCTGGATCAGCTTTATCAAAGCTTCTGGCAAAGATGAAGACCAAAATGAACAACAAAGAACAAAATGAACTCAACAGCAACCAAATTTAAAGCTTGGTAATATAGCACTAGTATAGGAAAACAATTTACCACCAACAAGGTGGTCATTTGGAATAGTTATTGCAACAACTTGCGATGATAACGGTCTTGTCAGAGATGTTACTTTGAAAACAAAACCTCAGTTTTTAAACAATCTATAACCAAGCTATCATTATTGCCAATTATAGATAATGAAGATAACTCTAGCTATAGCGCAACAGTAATGGTAAACGATGATACCGCAGATACCTCTAAAAATAAAAATTAAATAAATTATTTATCTTTCAAGAGGAAACAAAAGCACTCTTAAAAGGAACACGATAATAAAAAAATAAAAGCATCTAAGTCAACATGTCGCAGTTTAAGCTCTATGATATTTACCATTATTTTAAGTTTTTTCTTTACGATGGCACTGGCAAGCAAACCATCTGACTATTACAGTAATACTCAATTCGGCAATGAACAAGGCTTGTACTTCGAAAACATTGCAAACACTAATATTTATAGTAGTGAATGGAATTTTATCGTACACTTTAACTTATCTTTATATAAGTACCAAACCAATATGCTAACTAAATTCATAACCTATTTAAAAAAAACATGTAATAAGTTTTCTGCTGATATTGGATTTAAACATCATTGTAAACCTATTAAAGCACAATTAGAACATCATTTAGAAGAGTTAGAAAACGCTAATTATTTAATTTATAAAGAAAACGAAAATCCACCTAAAAATAAAAGAGCTGCCTTTGGAATCATTGGAAATATAGCAAATAGTCCCTTTGGAGTCCTAGACGAAAAATTTGCTGAAAAATATGAAACAGATATCAGTCAGATTAAAGAAAATGAACGTTACATAGAAGCATTATTTCTAAAACAAACTTCCATATCTGATGCAACTCTTAACATAATTAAACGCGAACAAATGCATGCAATATTTAACTACGAGAAAAAACTTTCTTCTTTTCAAGATGATATAAATAGAACAAAATAAACGCAAGCTTTATTTGAAAAATTTAATTCAGCTGCCTTAGTAATGACACTGGATTTAAGTAGTATGCCACACATACAACAATCGATATTTTCCGTAATAACCGACACATGTTATGGACGAATTAATTCGTTGTTATACTACAACTAAAATAACAATTCAAAATAATACGAGAACATATTCCTAGTCATCTAAAAATACCAGATGGTCAAAACAAATGTTGACATTATAATCTTTAATGTAAGTAAAAGCACGAGTTACTCCAAGCAACGTAATTTTTAAAATAAAATTGTCATTGTTAGATCCAGAGTGGTCACTGATATATCAGCTTATTCCTATTCCTCTAACTAGAGCTAATAAATTGATATATTATATTCAACCATCTAGTATGTATTTATTGCTAAATAAACGTCGTGATAGATACACACACATGACCAAAATTGATATAAATTTGTGCAGGTATTGGCCCTTATAGCTCATTATCACACATAAAAATATATTACTGGTGCTTAAATTTTTTTGTCTTGCTGAAGAGAATGAGTACAGGTGCCTAAGTTAAAGGTATTTAAAAATAGCAAATTTTCAATTTTTGAGCCCTTATAGCTCCTAAACAGGGGGTGGTACAAAAACATTTTCTGAGCAAACGTATACTAATTATAAAAGTTCTTTCTTGTGTCAAAATCTCAAGTCTCTATCTGGAAGCGTGTCGGAGTTATGAAAGTATAAAAATCATACAAAGTTTGATTTTAAGATAACGGTAAATTTAAATACTAAATTTAAAAAACTTGTATAATTTTGATACTAATTTACAAAAATAAAAAAATACCTGTCGAATGACGCTTTCTGATTGAAAAAATTTTAAGCAAAACATGAGACATATGCATTTAAAAATAGGGCTTTTTCAAAGTTCGAGGGACTGTAGCTTCGTAATGGGTGGGGCTATAGAAAAAAGTTGTTAATAATAAAATTAATATTTTTATGATAGCTATCAGCAGTTAAAACTTCATGTCTCTATTTCAAAAAAAATGTGCGGATCTAAAAGTTAGGTGTTCGAGAGCTATCCGAAGTTGTGGTCGGATCTCAACCAAAAAAAATAGGGAACCTAGAAATTGTTGAAAGAATATGTTTTGTTAATTTCAAGACTCTACCTTTCTTAGTTTTTGAGTTATCTTGCTGACGGACTGACGGACGGACAAAGTTCAATCGACTTATAATTTTTTTCTGCTCCGATCCATACCTTTGAAGGTATATCTAGCTTATTTAGAGGTGTTACAAACGGAGGAGCAATTTTAATATACCCGATCCTTATCGTACTGGTATAAAAAGAATGTATTAAAGTTATTAAGAGTAAATTATAATTTAATTAAATGTTAAATAGTATATTTTATTATTATAGATTTAGATTTTATTTTTATATTCTGAGAACATGCTTTCCCCCAGGTTGAATTAATAATTAAAAAGATGCTGTCCAGGAACGACTGTAGGTGTGCTGCTAGTTACTGTAGTCATTGATTCTGCAATCTTTATAGTTGGATCAATAGTTGATATCTTCGATGAAGTTACCAAAACTCTTTTATAACGTCTTAACCAAAAGCAAATAGCTATTACACAAATGAAAGTAAAAATTATATAAACCATGGCATAATGATGAACATCATGAATATTAAAATCTCTAGCTGCTTGTATTTTATTTTTTGGATCATTTATTTTAGTATGTAATGTCAGCTGATTTTATTTCTTCTTCCAAAATTGACAAATTATTTAAAATTTTATTCATCTTTTCCGAACTGTTAAGATAAATAGCTAAAATATCATGTGGTATTTCTGATACTATTAAAAAAGATGATATTATGTTTGCTGTAAACTCTTGACTAGGCGATAGAAATATAATGGATAAGCCTACAACGCATGCTTAAGCGTACAACCAGGGTTTAAGCAAGTAATTGCATTTATAATTAATACAACTATTTGGAAGTGAGTACCACAATTTAAACCGCTTATGGTTTCTTCATCTTCTTCATCAAAGTGTAGATCCAATAGTTAGCTGCTCGCATTTTAACCCATTTGAAGTCTATTTGCGAACTCTTTATTTTGCAAAAAGTAGATAATCTTGTTTCTGAGGGTAGTAACTCCATGTCGCATCGACTAATAGTTCGACTTTATAGTTAGATCCTAGACTATAAATTGGGGAATTAAATCTGCATAAAAAATTTGCTATTTTTGAACACCTTTAACTTAGGCACTTCTAAAAAATAAAAAATATAACGGTTCCTTGAAGAATTTATATTTATATGATATTAGTATACAATACACTTATATAACTCATGTTTATTTACATATCGTATATGTCACTGATGAATGAATGATATACAATACATATGTATAGTATAATTTACTATTCATTTGCCGCTTAGTATTAATGGTACTATAGCATATTTAGAAAAGTTTTGGATTGATAATCGTTATGTGGAAGGTTAGAATATGCTTTTGAAGAATGTATAAACATATAGTTTGAATATATGTACAACCCATAGTTCTAGGAAATATAAAATTCTCCCAAATTATTTTAAAACACTAAAAAATTAAAAAAATAATATTATAAGCAGAGTAACAGGCTATGAACATACTAACGGATCGTACGGGTATCTAAGAGTTGACCAAGGCAACTGTATTCTTCCTCGTTTTAATATAAATTTGTTGTAATATGATTCATATGAACTTAATGTAGAAAATTTAAAAATATTTTTTGTATACATACATACTGACCCACATTAATTATTTTAATTGAAAATATTTAAATGTTGTGTCAGTTAATTTAGTTGCATAATATAATTGAAAGTTAAAATTTGTAGTTTTAAGGAATTTTCATCATAGTTATTAACCTAATTAAAATTGTATTTAAAGAACAAATTTTGTATTAAATTTTATCATTAACAAAAGCTAAATTACAAGAAAAACATAGTTTTTATTGTGAATCAAACAACAGCTTGTCTTAATTATGTAGAATATCCTCAAAAGTGAAAAAAAAAATGTCTCTTGATTTTTTATAATTTTTTTATATATGTACATATATAACATTGTAAAAGAAATCACTAATTTTAGAGCATAATGCTAAAAATGTTTTATTTTTTTTTCAAAATGTGCGCCTTTACAAATTTTTAGTTTTAAATGCTGTTTTGCTAAAATAATATTATTTAAACTATCTAAATTTTAATTTTGTTTATTACAGATTGATTTAAACGAATTCCTGTTAGTAATAGTATGCTCGATTTTGCTGACATTGTTATTCGATGCTCCGTTTCAAAATATAAAAAAACTGATATGGAAAAGTAAGGATTTGTAGTAATTAAATATTTAATAAAATTATCTTTAAAAATAAAACCTTGTGTATTGTTATTAATTTATATTTTTTTTAATTATATAAAAAATATTGCCATATTCTTATTTAATTAGGTCTAACAAAAAGTATAGATTTGTTAAATCATCAGATAAATTTTATGGGAGTGTGTCTTATGTATTTTATTTGAAAATACAGGTAAATGATAATACAGGCGAATGAAAATACAGGCAAATAATTAGGAAATGAAATATAATTATAATAAATAGTATTGTTTTGATATTAATAAAAGACTTGTCTTTTAGTCTTTTTTTATAAATTTAAATGACAATTGAAGTATTTTGTACACAAAAATCATGGTTTTTCAAAAACCAAAATTTTTAAATATTATAACTAAAATTAAAATTATTAAAATGTACATATAATTTCTTCACTTATAATTTATAAAAAAGTATAAAATAAATATTTTTTTAAAGGTGTTATCAGTTTAATTTTTCAAGTTTATCTAAATCTATTTAAATTTATTCGCTAAATTCGTCAAAAATGTGCTCATGGTTTTCTTCATATAAAAAAACAGTTCTCTCCACCATAGAGCCGAGCGCTATTATACGAAAAGCATATTACGAAATTTCATAAATTTTGTAAATAACAATTTGTACATACATACATATATCAAAGCAAAATGACTTCTGATAATTTAACAAATTTTTTTTGAATCAATATTACTGTCGAAGGCAATGAATTAATCGTAAAAATATATACATTCATTCGTACATCCTTAATTTTTTTTTTATTCAAAAATATTAAAAGTAAAAACTAATAAAAATTGTAAACAAATTTATTTATTTTTTCAAATCAAAGCAAACATAAATTTTGATGTGCAAATAGTTACAGTAGGTATTAGGTCGATTTGGCCTGGGAATTCTGTGCGAGAAAGAGATAGCAATAGTTTGAATGAAGATGCGAAAGTGATGCACAGGGGTGAATATTAATTAGTAGGTCATTTTGGTTGAGTGATTTAAAGGAATTTATGTGAAGGGGGGGAGAATAAAGAGTAAGGGTGTCACGCTTGAGTGATTTTGAAATATTAGTGTAGGGGGAGATATTAGTGTATGTGTGTGTGTGGGAATGTCTAGATTGAAGGGGGGTGAGTATTAATTAGGAAAGTGTTAAGTTATTAGCATAGAAAATTTAATAGGTAAAGAGAGGGGTGTTGAATATTGAATAAGAAGAGAGAGAGAGAGTATATAAAAATTAGGATGTAAGTTGTTATGGAAGAGGTATTTGACCTGATAGAAGACTTAATAATTTAAGTAATTTGTGTAGGGGTCGTCTACTCAGACTGTCTGATGTAGATATGTAGGTGGAGTGATTTATTTTTTGTTTTGGGGAGGGGTTTATAATAAATTGCGTGTAGGGTGTCACGCGTGCGTGATTTAAGGAATATAATAGAGGGGTTAATTATGAGAAGGGGCAATGATGATTATTGTTTTAAGTAAAGGATAAATTGGAAATAGAATAAAAGAAATATAGAATCTAGGGGATTTGAACCGGGGTACTATTTGAATATAAATTTTACAAATGTGAACTCTTTAACCATTATGCTATAGAGTTGATTGTAAGTTATATATTAATTTGAGTTTATAAATGAAGGGTTGTTTGAAATTTTTGTATCTGTGAGTTATATGATTGAATTTAAAAAAAAATATTATTAGTTATAAAAATATTATATTGCGAATAGTGAAATAGGGGGTTCCGTTTGAGTGATTTTTTGTTTTAGGGGGATTAAATAAAGGGTACATAATGTTTTTTTATAAAAAATTAAGGGGGGGGGGGAATAATAATATTAAATAAAGGTAAGTATCAAAATAGGTAGGTACAAAATATGTGTATTTTTTTTTTATAAAAATAAATTTTATAAATATTTTTTGCAAAATAAAAAAGGAATGTATAGTAGATAATATATTTACTAGATTTTAAAGTTGACCTTGAACTTAAAATTACTGAAACGCGAAACGATAAAATAAAGTTGTGAGGATATATGACATAATATATATTATTATGCGCAACATACTTTTTTTAAAAAATTAAGAGGATATTATTTTTTTTTGTGTAAGGGTAAATAAAAAAGAAAATCAAATATTGAACTTGACCGTGAATTTTGAGTTTGTTGAAGCAAAATAGTAAAACAGAATGAAAAATGTAGTGCAATTATATACATATTAGAAATATATACATATAGTGCATTTTATGCGCAACATACTTTTATATAAAGATTAAGTTAAAAAATTATTTTTTGTAAGGGTGAAAAAGAAAAAAAGAAAGCAAATGTTTAACTTGATTTTGATAATAATAATAATATGTGCAAAATACTTGATATAAAATAAAGGAGTGCAGTAAATATTGATTTTGACCTTGATCTTCAACAGGTAGTAGTAGTAAGTATTAATATAAAATGAAAAAGGATAATTTTTTTGCTTTTGTGATAATTGCAAAAAGAAAAAGAAAAATATAAAGTTTTTAAAATAGAAAAAATAAATAATACTTATCCTGTAACATTAAATTTAATTGATCATACAAACATTTCCATTTCTGGTCAGTTTTATGAAGGAGAACTAACACCTGTAAAATATTCTCATACTTATCTTGTGGAAAAAGTTCTAAAAAAACAAGGAAACAAAGTTGAAAAAAGATAATGTTTTTCTTTTGGTTCTGTGATAATTCTAAATAGAAAAGGATAATTTTTTTGTATTGTAAAATAAAAATGTTTATTATTATAATTTAAAATTTTATTACATTAACAAATTTATTTCATTATTTTTAAAGGAAATACTGTATATTCCTTTGTTAATTTCATTTATGTTTTGCTGCTGTCAAAGAATTTTTTATATTTTTCTGGTGTGAAAAATATGAAATTTTTTAATTCAAATATCCATTTGACACAAAATGGAGTTTTTAGTGATCTTGTACTTTCAATTTTGTATTGGACATCTGGTTTCAAGTCACTCCATTTTAAAACCGGCTTCCTCTGGTTCTCATTTAAGTTGTTAAAGTTTTCTATTATTTGTAACGATATTGTTGGTGTTTGCTCCGTTTAATTTTTTTTAACTGGCTGTTGTTGCTGTTGATCGTTGGAACGCTTTCTAATTCCAGATGTAATTGATTCCAAATCTAGTTGTTCAAAAATGTCTTTGTCCTGAGATAGACATACTAAATTTTCGGATTGTTGATGTAGTTGATTATTTTTGTTCTTCCTTTTCGATTTTAACCGGTTTACAGGTGTCGCTTGGCTTGCAGGTACTTGACTATGCAAGGTATTAGGTATATGTGTTGATGTTAAAGCCGGTAAAAACGTTGAATCTATTTCAAACTGTTGTCCATTAGGGATTTCTGATTCTTCGTGAATAATATTTCGTATGCAGTGTTAATTGAAATAATCGATTCTAAATTCATATTGTCGTCGTCTGTGAGTTATTTTGTACAACTAATAAATTTATTAAAAATGTTTAACTATTTATAGTTAAAAATATTTTTTTGTTTTTTTTTTTTTTTTTTGTTTTTCTGTTTATTGTAATGGCCATTTAATTTTAAATTTTTAACTGGCTTTAAAATTTTAATTTAGTCAGTTTGGTTTATAAGAAAAATATTGTTGTGAAAGAATTGTGTTCCTATGGAAAATTTAACCGAAGATCTTTTTCTATACTATTTTATTTTCCTACGTCTATTATCCTGTGCATTATGAGAAAAGTCGTTACAATGTATATTAATTAGCATGTAATTGCATAGCTTTTCTTAGTCATATTAAAAGACATGCAGTTTTTATAGAACAATTAAACGCAAAAGATATTTTTACCGTCTATACTATTTTATTTTCCTACGTATATTATCAGGTGAATTATGAAAAAAGTCGTTACAATGTATATTAATTATAGTTTCTAATTACATATCTTTTCTTGGTCACATTAAAAGACATTATTGCAATGTATATTAATTATAGCTTGTAATTGCATACCTTTTCTTAGTCACATTAAAAGACATAATTGCAATTTTTATAGAACGCTTAAACGCAAAAGATATTTTTACACTCTATACTATTTTATTTTCCCACGTCTATTTGCAGGTGAACTATGAGAAAAGTCGTATTTGAATTAGCATGTAATTGCATACCTTCTGTTAGTCATATTTATAAAAATTCACCACAAAGGATCTTTTACATTTCATACTATTTTATTTTCCTATGTCTATCATATTGTGAATTATGAGAAAAGCCGTTACAATCTCTATTAATGAGCTTGAATAACAGTATTTTAAACTTAAATAATTTATCTACGAAAAAATATTTAAAATGAACAGTGCTTAGTAAAATTTAATAGTTTGTGTATAGAGTTCACAACGAAAAAATAAGTGAAATTTTGTTGAAAGTTTATAGTGATTAAATTAATAAATAATATTTTTCAAATAATTAAAAATTGACATTAAAAATAAAAATATATATATATATATACATATATATTTTGAATTAAAAATTTTAAACTTTTAAAATTAAAATTTAAAAAATGTTGAAAAAAATTTTATTAGAACGTTACGCGAAAGAAGCCGGAAGCTTTTCAAGAGGTGCTGTTCGTTATCGTATAATAAGAGACGCGAATACGTTCGCGAAACAATTCAATTTACGCGCGCAAAAAATTTAATTTAAAACCATTGATGTACCTGACAATGTAGAGCCAACGGTTTGGTTAAAAAAGGAAATAGAAGATATACTTCTATCTACTGATAATCTTCTATCTTCTTCCTACTGGTAAGGTTGGAATAACATTTTGTGGCGAAGGATTTGAAAGGGGCTCGGTTGCATTAATTTTAAAAATGTTAATGAAATAAACTTGTCCGATGTGTGGGAAATGATTAGCAAAGTGTTTCAAAGCAATTCCGTGGGCTTAAACACAGAAACATTTTGCTTGAATGTAACATCTGAACGACTTCCTTTTGGACGCGGAAATACAAGAAGAAACAGATATAATTCATATGACGAGGAATCCGTAATGCGTAAAAGTATTATTCGTAAAACCAACAAGGATAATTTGTGTTTACCTCGAGCATTAGTTGTAGCAATAGCTATTGCTGAAAAAGACCCTGATTATTGTAAAATTAGAAAAGATACAGGACAATTACAAACGGAAAAGACAAAAAAACTAATAAACGATGTTTGCATTAATATACCAGATGAACGATGCGGAATTCCTGAGTTAAAACAGTTTCAAACTTATTTAAACAACTACAAAATTGTAGTTTATGCACATGGAACAAAAGGACGAGAAGTAATTTTTGAAGAAGAAAATGGTAGTTCCAAAAAATTAAATCTATTATATGTTAATGGTCATTATGATGTGGTAAAATCGTTAACAGGAGCTTTTTGTTGCGTGTACTATTGTGAAAGTTATCATGTACCATACAATAGCAAAAATGATCACAGATGCGGAGGATCATGCCCACCGGTGGACAATGTAAAATTTATCGATTCCCTAAATTATTTTCCAATGACTCTTTCAAAACTACCAAAAGCATTCGATTTACCGGATACATACAAAAAAGGATATTTTCCGCACATGTTTAACATCACACAAAATGAGAATTACGTTGGTAAATTACCACCTGTAGACTATTACACTCCAAACACAATGAAATCTGAAGAACGTGAACGATTTCTAAGCTGGTATGAAGAACATAAAAACGAAGAATTTAATATGCAGCGAGATTTAATTGATTACTGTGTTAGTGATGTCAAAATATTAACAGAAGTATGCTTAAAATTTGGACAACACTTTTTAAATGAATGCAATGTAGAACCGTTTTTGGAAGCTGTAACAATAGCATCATCTTGCAATCTTGTATTTAGATGTAATTTTCTTCTACCTAAAACAATTGGATTAATTCCAAAGAATGGATACAGACAAAATAATAAACAATCCGCAGAAGCTGTTCAATGGCTAATTTTAGAGGAAGAAAA
Source organism: Poecilobothrus nobilitatus (assembly GCA_947095535.1). NCBI lineage: Eukaryota > Metazoa > Arthropoda > Insecta > Diptera > Dolichopodidae > Poecilobothrus > Poecilobothrus nobilitatus. The sequence continues at coordinate 141,914,865 of OX352772.1, read as the reverse complement.
ACGGAATATTAATATTAAACATGCAGCCAAAGAACGAGAAGCAATAATTGCAGGTGTAAAGGTTGATGGTTTTTGTGAAAGCACTAATCAAATATTTTAATTTCATGGGTGTTATTGGCATGGTCATCCTATATGTTTACTACATAACCGCGATGAACCCCTACATGATGATTCAAATGACACTCTTAATCTTATATATGAAAAAACAACAACAAAAAGCGAAAGATTAAGAGGGTTTGGTTATGAAGTAATAGAAATGTGGTCATGTGAATTTGAAAGATAATTAACAAAGGAGCAAAAAAAATACATTATGTTACACCCACTTGTACAATATGCACCACTAAACCCATGGGATGCTTTTTATGGGGGACGTACGGGGAATACACTTAACTATTATAAATGTAAAGAAGGTGAAAAAATTAAATACATAAATGTGTGTTCATTATATCCATGGGTTTGCAAATATGGAAAATTTCCTATTGATCACCCTAAAGTTCATATTGATGGCTTTGATAATATAGATTTACAAAGCACAAATGGATAATTTTACACTTATAAAGTGTAAAATACTACCACCTGAATTTTTGTTGCATCCTGTATTACCAATAAAACAAAATAATAAATTAATATTTTCATTATGCCGAAGTTGTAGCGACACTAAAAATCAAGAAGAGTTTTGTAATCATTCTGATGATGAAAGAGCTTTAACAGGCACTTGGGTGATCGATGAAGTGGTTAAAGCACTTGAAAAAAATTACAAAATATTAACAGTTTATGAAATATGGGAATATTCAGTTATGCAATATAATAAAAATAGCAAAACTGAAGGCTTATTTACAAAAATGATGAATAAGTTCATAAAAATGAAACAACAAGCTTCAGGTTGGCCTAGTAAATGAACAACTGATGAAGAAAAGAATAAATACGTAATTGACTTTCTTAATAAAAAAGATGTTCAATTAGAGTCTCATAAAATTTGTGTAAATTCTGGCTTAAGATCTCTTGCCAAACTTATTTTAAATTCTTTTTGGGGTAAATTTGGACAACGTGAAAACCAACATAAAACGATTATTATAAATAAATCATCAGAGCTATATGAAATGCTCACAAATCCTGCAATAGATGTTTGCCACATTTTACCAATAAGTGAAGAAAATATTGTGGTAAATTGGCAATACAAAGAAGATGCTGCTGATTCCATATCAACAGTAAATGTTTGTATTGCTGCTTATACAACAGCACAAGCGAGACTAAAATGATATTCATATCTGGAGAATTTAGGAGATAGAGTTCTTTACTATGATACTGATTCGGTTATTTTTGTAAGTAATGAAGGCAAATATGATCCACCGACTGTAGAGTTTATTGGCGATATGACGGACGAACTTGAATGTTATGGTGCTAATAGCTATATTACAGAATTTGTAAGTGGCGGCCCTAAAAATTATGCATATAAAGTTTACTGTTCAAAAGATAACACAGAAAAGACTGTCTGCAAGGTTAAAGGAATTTGTCTTAATTACTCAACATCCCAACAAGTAAATTTCAATACAATTAAGGATGCAGTACTAAATGCAGAAAGTACAGAGGATATTTGTATTCTCTCTCATAATATTCGTTGAACAGAAAAACACGAAATCATCACAGCACCAGAAATAAAAAAATACCGTCCAAAAGCTGAGAAAAGAAAATTTTTAGAAGATCACAGTTCTGTACCATATGGGTATAAAAGAGCAAGATTAGAATAGCAGAAAATATATTTGTATAAAAAATAAATAAATAAATTATAAAGTTGTTTTAAACTATATTATGTCTTTTTTATTTATCCAGGAGTTATACTTTTCATTAAATCCTAACCATTTTACAAAAACTTTGTTTCCTTGCTTTTTTAGAACTTTTTCCACAAGGTAAGCATGAGAATATTTTACAGGTGTTAATTCTGCTTCATAAAATCCACCAGAAATTTCAGTGTTTGTATGGTCAATCAAATTGTATGTTACAGGATAAGTATTATTTATTTTTTTTGTTTTAAAAATTTCAGTTGACCAATTGGGGTGATAGCCTTTTTCAAATACACCTTTGTTTTTACTTACTCTGACGTAATCTCCAACTTTATATTTTTTTTTTGAAAAATTTTAGGTTGTATATAACTTTTTTTTAATATAAGTTTTTCATTTTTCTTTGAGACATTTTCGTCACCAGTTTTATGAGGTGTAGAATTATAGTTTTTCAACAAAGTATTTAGAATAGAAATCCAATTATAGTTGCCTTGCAAACTGAATTTTTTCCACATGGCATTTTTTAAAGTGCGATTAAAACGTTCAACAATCGAAGCTTTCATGTCCGAGTAAGTATCATAATGATTGATTTTGTTGTTAACCATAAAGCTGTGAAATTTTGAATTAAAAATTTCCTTTCCTTGGTCCGAATGAATATTTTTTGAGAAAGTTTTAACTTGTTTAAAAATCTTTTTTAATGCATTTAAAACATCTTCAGCATTTTTTGTTTTTACAGGTTGAGCAAATGCGTATTTAGAAAATATGTCAATTACTGTTAGCACATATTTAAATCCCTTATTAAATTTTGCGTACGGAATCATTTCAACTAAATCAATTTGCCATGTATCATTTAACCCTTTTTGATCAAATCGTTCAATTCTGCTTCATATTTTTCTACATAATAGCATAGCACAGGTGTCTGGACCGGAAGTTGAATTATCATAAGCCCAATGACATGAACTAAAGTGTATGCCCCAAATTGAGTTAAACTTTTCTTTGTCCTTAAATTTTCCTAAATATTCTTGTAAATAAAAAATCCGTTGTTTATGTTCATCTAGTAAAATAAAGGAATAAGTTTTAAGGAAGTCTTCCACCGCTTTCATTATAAGAATGAATGAATATAAACTTATAAATTTCTTCGTTTTTATACAATTTTTAAATCGGGGATTTAAATTATTAGGAATATAGAAGAATAATCTGTAAAGAAGTCTTCCATAGTCATTGTAAGAATGAAAATAAAATTATATATTTCATCACTTTTATCTTTTTCGTCTAAAAATTACTAATTTAAATCAATAAAATTTAGCTAATAAGGGAAGTGGATTGTGTTTTACAGTTTATTCCTTTAACTCTGAAAAATATTATATTAAATAAATGAAACAATATTGTAGATAAATAAATAAATAAAATTTTTATTATGTTTTATGTTTGTATGTTTGTTTGTGATAATTTTAAAATTTTTTCTTTTAACATCATAGGTATTTCAAAAAATAACCTTGCAATGTAATTAGCACATTATAATAACCCTGTGGTATATATATTTGATCTTTTAATGTTAGTTGTTGTTTTTCCCGACACGTATTTATATATTTTGTTACATATGCTTTTACGAAATCCTCAGACTTTTTATTGTATGTTATGACTAAATTAAGAAATTCACTGATATTATAGAAATTGTTTGCTTCCTCTTCATTTAAAATAAAAAATTTTTGACCTGCGTAATAAGGTTTAACTTTTAAATAAATTTTTTTATGTGGTTGTTTTGCAGGAAATATTTTTAAAAACCGACTATATACTACATTCCATTCATCATAGTTGTAATTATAAAAAGATGTTTGGTTATTACGAATATGAAATGAAATGAAATTCTTGTTTCACAAGACTCTGGATCAAAACCAAGCGAGACTGTTAATGTATGGTCTTTATTCAAAAAATATGTATAAGATAACAACAAGGTTTTATTAGTATTATATTCTTCCATTGTTATAAATAAACTAAATATTTACAAGTACCGATTTTAATATTTATACTACTTAGCAACACATGACTGTACATTTTTGTTTTCTCCAAATATACGCTCAAATTCTTTCACTGTACACATATAATTTTTTATGTTGTTTTTAATATTGTCAGCATTGTTAAATAAATTTAAAAAATTATTCATGCTTTTACCAGAACATCGATAGTATATGTAAACACAACAATACTGACCACAAAAATCCGAAATATCACTTTGCAAACGTATTTCATTGAATACAATACAAAGTTTTTTAAATAAATTGAGAATTTGTTTTTCACGTGGGGGTCGTCCATAAGAATCAAAATATTCTATACACCCTTCTTTTGGTATAAAAACTGCCAGCCAATGTTCGCCAGGATCTCTAGCCATATGTGTATTAACTATGGTCGTTTAATAACTTTTGGTATACGATCCAGCACCCAAACTCCATTAAATAATTTCTTTGTACTATTATTACATTTCAAAATTTCCTCAATCTCTAAGGAATTCATGTTGTTGCGTTGATAATACAATAATTTCGTAATGTTTTATGAATTTTTATGTTTGTATATACTTTATTTATAGATTTGTATAAACGTTACGATTTTTATCTATTTGAATATTTGCCTCAAACTCTCCATATAAAATAGCTGTTAAGGTAGAGGAAAGTGGTTTTGATAATTTTGCTTCAATTCTTACTGTTCCTTGGTTGAGTAAACCTTGGCACACTTCATTACCCGATGAATCTGGTGTTAAATCAAATGCCAACATAAAGAAACCATTATTAAACATTGTTTTTGTTATTTGATGTCCTTTATCGTTGTGATATATTCCGGTGCCAGTAAAAAGTGTATTATATGCCATAGTGAAACAATTATTTTCGTCAGAAAAATTAGTTTCAATTGCTAAATTGGGAACTTGTGCACCGTTAACAGGTAATGCAAATTGATTAATATCAAAGTGTTTAAAATTAAAGGGATTTTTAGATCGTTTCCCCGAATATCCTGAATTTTCAGTCATACAAAATATTAATGTGTTTGGTAATATTGTACAATGAAAACATTATCTAATAATATGTTTTGACTATTCATTGGAATAGTAATTGACTATTCATTGGAATGATTTTACTTCAACTTTTTGTAAAAATATTTAGCTGTACTTTTCTCCAAAACTGAATTATGAGCGAGTAAAATTCCTGGATTAACTGTAACGTGTTTCATTAATAATTTTGCTTCCATGATTTTTAATTGGGACTCATCAGTATCCGCTGAAAACATATAAAATTCCGGTTTCTCTAAAGTAAGTAAAATTCGAACATCAACACCATTTATTAAAAGAGTAGGTTGATTAAACATATCGACATGCAATTTACCCATAAGTTCTACTACATTGCTTTTATTGTAAAGTTTCTGCCATTCTTTTGAACCATTATTATCTGATTTTGCTATATTTCCTTTATCTAACGTCCACCCACCACATTCTAAATGAGTTGTAGCTGCATCGTTACCGTAATTAAGTAATGATTCAATCTATGCTCTATAATGATAATTTCCATCGGATGGAGTACTATTTTTTCCATTTAGTTGAACATTGCATTGTTTTATTAGTGAATGTAAAAGATTATTAACTACACTAGGTTGTGGTATCAATTGTTTGTCAGTTGTTTGATCATTATTCCAAAGAGTTCCATCTTTTTTTAATTATTTGAAGATAAATCTCTATATGTATCACCATGTCCTAGAGAAGCAAATTCAATGGTAGATGAATTATCTAAAGAAGCAATAGGATTGTAACAAACTTCTTCAGATCGTAAAATGCTGAACTGAATGGGTGGCGTATTAAAAATATCTAATTCAGATTTCATACATTCACTCAGTTTAATAAAAAATATCTTTTGTTCTATTTTTGCTCTTAACTTCTTTGCCGTTTTCTTATTAAAGAACTTAAACGTTTTAAAGCTACCCTTTTTATAGTTTTAGAGTTTATATTTCTTTTCTTTTTCCCAGATCCATACATTTCATTAAGTTTTCGAACAGCACCACATCTGATATTTTTATCAATTTCTTTATCACGATCTTTCACCACTTCCTTGACATTTGCACCTGATGCAATATCAGATAATGCATTAGTACCAGAGCTTATAGCTTCGTTCTTTAATATGTTTACACCTGAACTAAATATTGGTCTTAAATATCTAATTAATCCACCGAAAAAACTTCCTAATCCTCGTCCTCTTTGATATGGTAGACCTGATTAAAACAAATGACTAATATCTTCTAAACCTCTTCCTGACTGAATCAAATAATACTTATAATATACTCGATTCATTTTAGAATGATGTATTTTTCTACAATGACATGCTTTATTTACACTTTTTTAAAATGCAATACAATTTTTGTAGGAATTGAACTATTGGAAAAATTTACTTTGTAACCATATTTATCACATAAAAGTATTGAATCTCTACTTTACAATATTGAATGTTTCTGAAGTCTTTTACTATATCACTAAAACTATTTTGAACATTGATAGTTCTTAAACATCTCACATTTTTATCAGCTATATTTTGTGGTTCAACAATATCCGAGTATATAAAAAACATATCTGGTTTAATAATTGGAATTAATTGTACACTGTCTAAAAACATTTTGAAACCTTCTATTACACGTAGTTTAAATTTCTTAAAATATGCCATTTTGAATGATACTTGATTGAAACATGTTTTTAAAAATCCATCTAAAGAATAAGAGAAATTTGCTCTTAATTTTATATCTATTTTTGGTTTAGCCACACATATAGTAGTGTAAGATATATTTTGAGGCATATCTTCAGCTTTTGCTGGTTTTACATAATTGGCATCATCATTTATAAAATTAAAAATCTCGCAAACCAGTTGTCGTTCAACTTCTTTTCTTGAAAATTTTTGAAATGGCCTAATATTTTGAATTAGTGTCGGGAATAGAAAAACCTTCCAATCACATAACATTTGTTTTTCATCATGTGGGATGTACGTTGTACCGACTGCTATCAAATCTTTATCTTGCATACCGTTAATATATACCTGGGTATTTTTCTCCCAATCTTCGCCATATGTATTTGGAATAAAATCATTAACATAAATTTCAGAAACACCGACTTTCCAACTAGAATCACACATATATTTATTCAGTTTATTTGTGAAAGATGACAATGTATTTTCGGGGTAATAATTCATAGATGAATCACTAAGTAATGTAATGTAAAAGTCATCCTTTAGAAAATATTTAGAAAATATGTCAATTACTGTTAGCACATATTTAAATCCCTTATTAAATTTTGCGTACGGAATCATTTCAACTAAATCAATTTGCCATGTATCATTTAACCCTTTTTGATCAAATCGTTCAATTCTGCTTCATATTTTTCTACATAATAGCATTCGCAGGTGTCTGGACCGGAAGTTGAATTATCGTAAGCTCAATGACATGAACTAAAGTGTATGCCCCAAATTGAGTTAAACTTTTCTTTGTCCTTAAATTTTCCTAAATATTCTTGTAAATAAAAAATCCGTTGTTTATGTTCATCTAGTAAAATAAAGGAATAAGTTTTAAGGAAGTCTTCCACCGCTTTCATTATAAGAATGAATGAATATAAACTTATAAATTTCTTCGTTTTTATACAATTTTTAAATCGGGGATTTAAATTATGCAAATTAGGAATATAGAAGAATAATCTGTAAAGAAGTGTTCCATAGTCATTGTAAGAATGAAAATAAAATTATATATTTCATCACTTTTATCTTTTTTGTCTAAAAATTACTAATTTAAATCAATAAAATTTAGCTAATAAGGGAAGTGGATAGTGTTTTACAGTTTATTCCTTTAACTCTGAAAAATATTATATTAAATAAATGAAACAATATTGTAGATAAATAAATAAATAAAATTTTTATTATGTTTTATGTTTGTATGTTTGTTTGTGATAATTTTAAAATTTTTTCTTTTAACATCATAGGTATTTCAAAAAATAACCTTGCAATGTAATTAGCACATTATAATAACCCTGTGGTATATATATTTGATCTTTTAATGTTAGTTGTTGTTTTTCCCGACACGTATTTATATATTTTGTTACATATGCTTTTACGAAATCCTCCTACTTTTTATTGTATGTTATGACTAAATTAAGAAATTCACTGATATTATAGAAATTGTTTGCTTCCTCTTCATTTAAAATAAAAAATTTTTGACCTGCGTAATAAGGTTTAACTTTTAAATAAATTTTTTTATGTGGTTGTTTTGCAGGAAATATTTTTAAAAACCGACTATATACTACATTCCATTCATCATAGTTGTAATTATAAAAAGATGTTTGGTTATTACGAATATGTTGAAATGAAATTCTTGTTTCACAAGACTCTGGATCAAAACCAAGCGAGACTGTTAATGTATGGTCTTTATTCAAAAAATATGTATAAGATAACAACAAGGTTTTATTAGTATTATATTCTTCCATTGTTATAAATAAACTAAATATTTACAAGTACCGATTTTAATATTTATACTTCTTAGCAACATATGACTGTACATTTTTGTTTTCTCCAAATATACGCTCAAATTCTTTCACTGTACACATATAATTTTTTATGTTGTTTTTAATATTGTCAGCATTGTTAAATAAATTTAAAAAATTATTCATGCTTTTACCAGAACATCGATAGTATATGTAAACACAACAATACTGACCACAAAAATCCGAAATATCACTTTGCAAGCGTATTTCATTGAATACAATACAAAGTTTTTTAAATAAATTAAGAATTTGTTTTTCACGTGGGGGTCGTCCATAAGAATCAAAATATTCTATACACCCTTCTTTTGGTATAAAAACTGCCAGCCAATGTTCGCCAGGATCTCTAGCCATATGTGTATTAACTATGGTCGTTTAATAACTTTTGGTATACGATCCAGCGCCCAAACTCCATTAAATAATTTCTTTGTACTATTATTACATTTCAAAATTTCCTCAATCTCTAAGGAATTCATGTTGTTGCGTTGATAATACAATAATTTCGTAATGTTTTATGGATTTTTATGTTTGTATATACTTTATTTATAGATTTGTATAAACGTTACGATTTTTATCTATTTGAATATTTGCCTCAAACTCTCCATATAAAATAGCTGTTAAGGTAGAGGAAAGTGGTTTTGATAATTTTGCTTCAATTCTTACAGTTCCTTGGTTGAGTAAACCTTGGCACACTTCATTACCCGATAAATCTGGTGTTAAATCAAATGCCAACATAAAGAAACCATTATTAAACATTGTTTTTGTTATTTGATGTCCTTTATCGTTGTGATGTATTCCGGTGCCAGTAAAAAGTGTATTATATGCCATAGTGAAACAATTATTTTCGTCAGAAAAATTAGTTTCAATTGCTAAATTGGGAACTTGTGCACCGTTAACAGGTAATGCAAATTGATTAATATCAAAGTGTTTAAAATTAAAAGGATTTTTAGATCGTTTCCCCAAATATCCTGAATTTTCAGTCATACAAAATATTAATGTGTTTGGTAATATTGTACAATGAAAACATTATCTAATAATATGTTTTGACTATTCATTGGAATAGTAATTGACTATTCATTGGAATGATTTTACTTCAACTTTTTTGTAAAAATATTTAGCTGTACTTTTCTCCAAAACTGAATTATGAGCGAGTAAAATTCCTGGATTAACTGTAACGTGTTTCATTAATAATTTTGCTTCCATGATTTTTAATTGGGACTCATCAGTATCCGCTGAAAACATATAAAATTACGGTTTCTCTAAAGTAAGTAAAATTCGAACATCAACACCATTTATTAAAAGAGTAGGTTGATTAAACATATCGACATGCAATTTACCCATAAGTTCTACTACATTGCTTTTATTGTAAAGTTTCTGCCATTCTTTTGAACCATTATTATCTGATTTTGCTATATTTCCTTTATCTAACGTCCACCCACCACATTCTAAATGAGTTGTAGCTGCATCGTTACCGTAATTAAGTAATGATTCAATCTATGCTCTATAATGATAATTTCCATCGGATGGAGTACTATTTTTTCCATTTAGTTGAACATTGCATTGTTTTATTAGTGAATGTAAAAGATTATTAACTACACTAGGTTGTGGTATCAATTGTTTGTCAGTTGTTTGATCATTATTCCAAAGAGTTCCATCTTTTTTTAATTATTTGAAGATAAATCTCTATATGTATCACCATGTCCTAGAGAAGCAAATTCAATTGTAGATGAATTATCTAAAGAAGCAATAGGATTGTAACAAACTTCTTCAGATCGTAAAATGCTGAACTGAATGGGTGGCGTATTAAAAATATCTAATTCAGATTTCATACATTCACTCAGTTTAATCAAAAATATCTTTTGTTCTATTTTTGTTCTTAACTTCTTTGCCGTTTTCTTATTAAAGAACTTAAACGTTTTAAAGCTACCCTTTTTATAGTTTTAGTTTTTATATTTCTTTTCTTTTTCCCAGATCCATACATTTCATTAAGTTTTCGAACAGCACCACGTCTGATATTTTTATCAATTTCTTTACCACGATCTTTCACCACTTCCTTGACATTTGCACCTGATGCAATATCAGATAATGCATTAGTACCAGAGCTTATAGCTTCGTTCTTTAATATGTTTACACCTGAACTAAATATTGGTCTTAAATATCTAATTAATCCACCGAAAAAACTTCCTAATCCTCGTCCTCTTTGATATGGTAGACCTGATTAAAACAAATGACTAATATCTTCTAAACCTCTTCCTGACTGAATCAAATAATACTTATAATATACTCGATTCATTTTAGAATGATGTATTTTTCTACAATGACATGCTTTATTTACACTTTTTTAAAATGCAATACAATTTTTGTAGGAATTGAACTATTGGAAAAATTTACTTTGTAACCATATTTATCACATAAAAGTATTGAATCTCTACTTTACAATATTGAATGTTTCTGAAGTCTTTTACTATATCACTAAAACTATTTTGAACATTGATAGTTCTTAAACATCTCACATTTTTATCAGCTATATTTTGTGTTTCAATAATATCCGAGTATATAAAAAACATATCTGGTTTAATAAATGTAATTAATTGTACACTGTCTAAAAACATTTTGAAACCTTCTATTACACGTAGTTTAAATTTCTTAAAATCTGCCATTTTGAATGATACTTGATTGAAACATGTTTTTGAAAGTCCATCTAAAGAATAAGAGAAATTTGCTCTTAATTTTATATCTATTTTTGGTTTACACATATAGTAGTGTAAGATATATTTTGAGGCATATCTTCAGCTTTTGCTGGTTTTACATAATTGGCATCATCATTTATAAAATTAAAAATCTCGCAAACCAGTTGTCGTTCAACTTCTTTTCTTGAAAATTTTTGAAATGGCCTAATATTTTGAATTAGTGTCGGGAATAGAAAAACCTTCCAATCACATAACATTTGTTTTTCATCATGTGGGATGTACGTTGTACCGACTGCTATCAAATCTTTATCTTGCATACCGTTAATATATACCTGGGTATTTTTCTCCCAATCTTCGCCATATGTATTTGGAATAAAATCATTAACATAAATTTCAGAAACACCGACTTTCCAACTAGAATCACACATATATTTATTCAGTTTATTTGTGAAAGATGACAATGTATTTTCGGGGTAATAATTCATAGATGAATCACTAAGTAATGTAATGTAAAAGTCATCCTTTAGAAAATATTTAGAAAATATGTCAATTACTGTTAGCACATATTTAAATCCCTTATTAAATTTTGCGTACGGAATCATTTCAACTAAATCAATTTGCCATGTATCATTTAACCCTTTTTGATCAAATCGTTCAATTCTGCTTCATATTTTTCTACATAATAGCATTCGCAGGTGTCTGGACCGGAAGTTGAATTATCGTAAGCTCAATGACATGAACTAAAGTGTATGCCCCAAATTGAGTTAAACTTTTCTTTGTCCTTAAATTTTCCTAAATATTCTTGTAAATAAAAAATCCGTTGTTTATGTTCATCTAGTAAAATAAAGGAATAAGTTTTAAGGAAGTCTTCCACCGCTTTCATTATAAGAATGAATGAATATAAACTTATAAATTTCTTCGTTTTTATACAATTTTTAAATCGGGGATTTAAATTATGCAAATTAGGAATATAGAAGAATAATCTGTAAAGAAGTGTTCCATAGTCATTGTAAGAATGAAAATAAAATTATATATTTCATCACTTTTATCTTTTTTGTCTAAAAATTACTAATTTAAATCAATAAAATTTAGCTAATAAGGGAAGTGGATAGTGTTTTACAGTTTATTCCTTTAACTCTGAAAAATATTATATTAAATAAATGAAACAATATTGTAGATAAATAAATAAATAAAATTTTTATTATGTTTTATGTTTGTATGTTTGTTTGTGATAATTTTAAAATTTTTTCTTTTAACATCATAGGTATTTCAAAAAATAACCTTGCAATGTAATTAGCACATTATAATAACCCTGTGGTATATATATTTGATCTTTTAATGTTAGTTGTTGTTTTTCCCGACACGTATTTATATATTTTGTTACATATGCTTTTACGAAATCCTCCTACTTTTTATTGTATGTTATGACTAAATTAAGAAATTCACTGATATTATAGAAATTGTTTGCTTCCTCTTCATTTAAAATAAAAAATTTTTGACCTGCGTAATAAGGTTTAACTTTTAAATAAATTTTTTTATGTGGTTGTTTTGCAGGAAATATTTTTAAAAACCGACTATATACTACATTCCATTCATCATAGTTGTAATTATAAAAAGATGTTTGGTTATTACGAATATGTTGAAATGAAATTCTTGTTTCACAAGACTCTGGATCAAAACCAAGCGAGACTGTTAATGTATGGTCTTTATTCAAAAAATATGTATAAGATAACAACAAGGTTTTATTAGTATTATATTCTTCCATTGTTATAAATAAACTAAATATTTACAAGTACCGATTTTAATATTTATACTTCTTAGCAACATATGACTGTACATTTTTGTTTTCTCCAAATATACGCTCAAATTCTTTCACTGTACACATATAATTTTTTATGTTGTTTTTAATATTGTCAGCATTGTTAAATAAATTTAAAAAATTATTCATGCTTTTACCAGAACATCGATAGTATATGTAAACACAACAATACTGACCACAAAAATCCGAAATATCACTTTGCAAGCGTATTTCATTGAATACAATACAAAGTTTTTTAAATAAATTAAGAATTTGTTTTTCACGTGGGGGTCGTCCATAAGAATCAAAATATTCTATACACCCTTCTTTTGGTATAAAAACTGCCAGCCAATGTTCGCCAGGATCTCTAGCCATATGTGTATTAACTATGGTCGTTTAATAACTTTTGGTATACGATCCAGCGCCCAAACTCCATTAAATAATTTCTTTGTACTATTATTACATTTCAAAATTTCCTCAATCTCTAAGGAATTCATGTTGTTGCGTTGATAATACAATAATTTCGTAATGTTTTATGGATTTTTATGTTTGTATATACTTTATTTATAGATTTGTATAAACGTTACGATTTTTATCTATTTGAATATTTGCCTCAAACTCTCCATATAAAATAGCTGTTAAGGTAGAGGAAAGTGGTTTTGATAATTTTGCTTCAATTCTTACAGTTCCTTGGTTGAGTAAACCTTGGCACACTTCATTACCCGATAAATCTGGTGTTAAATCAAATGCCAACATAAAGAAACCATTATTAAACATTGTTTTTGTTATTTGATGTCCTTTATCGTTGTGATGTATTCCGGTGCCAGTAAAAAGTGTATTATATGCCATAGTGAAACAATTATTTTCGTCAGAAAAATTAGTTTCAATTGCTAAATTGGGAACTTGTGCACCGTTAACAGGTAATGCAAATTGATTAATATCAAAGTGTTTAAAATTAAAAGGATTTTTAGATCGTTTCCCCAAATATCCTGAATTTTCAGTCATACAAAATATTAATGTGTTTGGTAATATTGTACAATGAAAACATTATCTAATAATATGTTTTGACTATTCATTGGAATAGTAATTGACTATTCATTGGAATGATTTTACTTCAACTTTTTTGTAAAAATATTTAGCTGTACTTTTCTCCAAAACTGAATTATGAGCGAGTAAAATTCCTGGATTAACTGTAACGTGTTTCATTAATAATTTTGCTTCCATGATTTTTAATTGGGACTCATCAGTATCCGATGAAAACATATAAAATTCCGGTTTCTCTAAAGTAAGTAAAATTCGAACATCAACACCATTTATTAAAAGAGTAGGTTGATTAAACATATCGACATGCAATTTACCCATAAGTTCTACTACATTGCTTTTATTGTAAAGTTTCTGCCATTCTTTTGAACCATTATTATCTGATTTTGCTATATTTCCTTTATCTAACGTCCACCCACCACATTCTAAATGAGTTGTAGCTACATCGTTACCGTAATTAAGTAAGGATTCAATCTATGCTCTATAATGATAATTTCCATCGGATGGAGTACTATTTTTTCCATTTAGTTGAACATTGCATTGTTTTATTAGTGAATGTAAAAGATTATTAACTACACTAGGTTGTGGTATCAATTGTTTGTCAGTTGTTTGATCATTATTCCAAAGAGTTCCATCTTTTTTTAATTATTTGAAGATAAATCTCTATATGTATCACCATGTCCTAGAGAAGCAAATTCAATGGTAGATGAATTATCTAAAGAAGCAATAGGATTGTAACAAACTTCTTCAGATCGTAAAATGCTGAACTGAATGGGTGGCGTATTAAAAATATCTAATTCAGATTTCATACATTCACTCAGTTTAATCAAAAATATCTTTTGTTCTATTTTTGTTCTTAACTTCTTTGCGGTTTTCTTATTAAAGAACTTAAACGTTTTAAAGCTACCCTTTTTATAGTTTTAGTTTTTATATTTCTTTTCTTTTTCCCAGATCCATACATTTCATTAAGTTTTCGAACAGCACCACGTCTGATATTTTTATCAATTTCTTTACCACGATCTTTCACCACTTCCTTGACATTTGCACCTGATGCAATATCAGATAATGCATTAGTACCAGAGCTTATAGCTTCGTTCTTTAATATGTTTACACCTGAACTAAATATTGGTCTTAAATATCTAATTAATCCACCGAAAAAACTTCCTAATCCTCGTCCTCTTTGATATGGTAGACCTGATTAAAACAAATGACTAATATCTTCTAAACCTCTTCCTGACTGAATCAAATAATACTTATAATATACTCGATTCATTTTAGAATGATGTATTTTTCTACAATGACATGCTTTATTTACACTTTTTTAAAATGCAATACAATTTTTGTAGGAATTGAACTATTGGAAAAATTTACTTTGTAACCATATTTATCACATAAAAGTATTGAATCTCTACTTTACAATATTGAATGTTTCTGAAGTCTTTTACTATATCACTAAAACTATTTTGAACATTGATAGTTCTTAAACATCTCACATTTTTATCAGCTATATTTTGTGTTTCAATAATATCCGAGTATATAAAAAACATATCTGGTTTAATAAATGTAATTAATTGTACACTGTCTAAAAACATTTTGAAACCTTCTATTACACGTAGTTTAAATTTCTTAAAATCTGCCATTTTGAATGATACTTGATTGAAACATGTTTTTGAAAGTCCATCTAAAGAATAAGAGAAATTTGCTCTTAATTTTATATCTATTTTTGGTTTAGCCACACATATAGTAGTGTAAGATATATTTTGAGGCATATCTTCAGCTTTTGCTGGTTTTACATAATTGGCATCATCATTTATAAAATTAAAAATCTCGCAAACCAGTTGTCGTTCAACTTCTTTTCTTGAAAATTTTTGAAATGGCCTAATATTTTGAATTAGTGTCGGGAATAGAAAAACCTTCCAATCACATAACATTTGTTTTTCATCATGTGGGATGTACGTTGTACCGACTGCTATCAAATCTTTATCTTGCATACCGTTAATATATACCTGGGTATTTTTCTCCCAATCTTCGCCATATGTATTTGGAATAAAATCATTAACATAAATTTCAGAAACACCGACTTTCCAACTAGAATCACACATATATTTATTCAGTTTATTTGTGAAAGATGACAATGTATTTTCGGGGTAATAATTCATAGATGAATCACTAAGTAATGTAATGTAAAAGTCATCCTTTAGAAAATATTTAGAAAATATGTCAATTACTGTTAGCACATATTTAAATCCCTTATTAAATTTTGCGTACGGAATCATTTCAACTAAATCAATTTGCCATGTATCATTTAACCCTTCTTGATCAAATCGTTCAATTCTGCTTCATATTTTTCTACATAATAGCATTCACAGGTGTCTGGACCGGAAGTTCAATTATCATAAGCCCAATGACATGAACTAAGTGTATAATTGAGTTAAACTTTTCTTTGTCCTTAAATTTTCCTAAATATTCTTGTAAATAAAAAATCCGTTGTTTATGTTCATCTAGTAAAATAAAGGAATAAGTTTTAAGGAAGTCTTCCACCGATTTCATTATAAGAATGAATGAATATAAACTTATAAATTTCTTCGTTTTTATACAATTTTTAAATCGGGGATTTAAATTATGCAAATTAGGAATATAAGTAGTATAGGCTAGGCCGGTTCTAGACCAGGAAGTGACGTCAGAGATAAGAGATGTAGAGAAAAGATAAGAGGTATGACTCAGCATTGAGTCATAGCAGGAAGTGACGTCACATCCTGTTTTGATAAGAGATATTGAGTCATCAAAAACAGGTTTTTAAAATTTTTAATAACAGGCAGCCAGATATTTTTTAAGAACAATATTTTAATGTTTTAATTTTGTTTGATTGCTTTGAAAAATAGTAAAATAGTTTTTTGTTTTGCAGTCATTCATATTGTATGATAAGAAATTTGTTTTAGAATATATTAAGTGTGTTGTATTTTAACAAAAAAAAAGTTGCGGCTTTAATTTTTCATGTTGATATGAAGAATGGAACTATTCAAATTTTCGTGTGACGTCAGGGGATTGCATACATTTGAGATTGAATATGAATAAATAACATATAAATTTTCTTATCTGTATTAATAGTATAAAACATTTTGTTAATTTTTCTGTGGTTTCTTGAAGTTGAAATTCTGAAAAGAAAAAAGAACAAATAAGAAATTTGGCTTCCAGTTTTATATGTTCTAACAAATATTAGATAATTTTAAAGTAAAAACTAATATTGCAAGCTTTTCTTACGAGTCAAAGTTAAAATTGTTGAAATTGCGGTTTTGTCTGTTTCATAAAGATTGATATAATATTATAAGGAAAAAAAAAAGTATTTATATTCCAGATAATTAAAATGAATTGAAGTTACAAAGTTATGGTAATGTATGATGTAAAAATATTTGATAAAATTAATATAATTTAGATAAAAAATTTGTATAAAAGAGCTAAACAAGCTGTACTTACTAATTAATTCAATTTAAAATTTGCAAGGAAGAAGATCAAAAATGGAAAACACAATAGAAATTTTGGATGATGTAATGATTGTTACACCATCAACATCAGCATCAACATCATCTATGTCAACATTTAATCATAGACAACAACAACGACAACCACAAAAACAACCACAACAACAACAACCACAACAACAACAACCACAACCACAACTACATTATAATGAAATAAATCAACAATCACTAAAAAGAAGATATGATGGTAGCAGTGTGAGCGTGAGCAATGTATTAAGTAAGTTCAACGATGCAGCATCATCTCTTGGACTCAACCAGTACAAACAAAAAAAACTCTTAACAACAGATGAAATTATTAAGAATAGATATTATTCTATTGAAAAAATAAGATTTTGTCAGACGAGATATGGTAAGAGAATCTTATTGGATTTTCATAATACAAGGTTTTTCTTGCCTGCAAGTATGGTAGACATACTAACACAGGAAGAAATAAATATTTTAAATAAAGAGAGTAATATTTACCTATATGTGGGCAATAAATATTCTATTGTTCAAAAGGATATTTATTCTCAAGAATATTTAGCAATAAATCAATAAATCAATATTTAAAAATTTTAAAAAGAAAAATAAAGTAAAAATAAAGAATAAAAAATTAAATTAATTTGTTGTTATTTCAAGCTTAGGTGTTATTTTTCAGCATTTCTTTTTCAGATTTACTTTTCAGCATTTCTTTTTCAGATTTACTTTCAGGCTTTTCTTTTTCAGATTTACTTTTACAGAAATTTAATCACTATATTTTCAACTTTATCTTTCTATAGGAATTTCATTTTACTTTCCTCCATAAAAAATTGAAATTTTGATAATGCAAATAAAAATTATATTAGAGTGGATAATACAAACAAATAATTTTAATTTTCTGGATATCCCATAGCGGAATAAAAACTAAAATTTAGTTTATAAAAAAGCTTCACCATGTCAGCTCGCGCAAAACAAATTTTAAATAATCATATTTCATTATTTAAAAAATTTCAAAAAAGTGAAAATATTAAACAAATTAAATCATATATAGTTGAAGTATTAAAAGATTTAATCACACTAGAAAACTTTTAATTGAAAATTTAAAAGCTTCAAATGGTGTTAAATTATCTATATCCACCTGTATAGCTGATTTGATATCATTTAAGGAGCAATTAAAAATAAAGGTGTTAAGAAAAGAAGAAAATTCAGACATTCAGGAAGAAGCTTTAAAATGGAAAAATTTAAAATTAGCGTTTAAAAATCGGATTCAATCTGGCGTTATTACCAATATTGATGATACAGATCCGAAAATATTTTTAGAAAAATGTAAAGCTATTGTAAAACAAAAAATTAAAGAGTTTTTAATACAACAATCAAGTTTAAAAATAAATATCGTTTTTTGCTGTGAATTTGTTTTACTAAAACCTAATCAAATTGAAACTGATTATGATTTAAAATATCTTGGAACTAAAAATGTATTGGTTATGTTGTCAGATTCTACAGCTGATTGGTACAATACTTTGGAAGAACAAATTCTTTCTAAATTTGATGAATTTCAGGAAAAGGGTAGTGGATGGGCTTTGTCTTCAATAATAAATTTAACCATAAATATAAATAAATATTCAATATTTTTATCACCATCATCATATATAGATTTACCAAAGTCAATTAAGAAAAAAAAAGCATGCATTAATATAAAAAATGTTGATAATGCATGCTTTGCTTGGTCGATAATGGCATATTTATATCCAAATACCACTCATTCAGATCGTACAAGAAGCTATCCGCATTATTTGCAGTTTTTAAATCTCGATGGATTTGATTTTCCTGTATCAATTCAGAATATATCAAAATTTGAGAAGCAAAATGTAATTTCAGTTAATGTATTTGGATTGGAATTGTTACAAAAAAATAAATTTAAAGTTATTGTTCTTCGTTTGACAAAATCAAAAAAGGAAAAACATGCGAATCTATTAATGATTCAAAATGAATATTATAAAGAAAAAAATTTTTATAATGCTTTCAATGATAATGATGATGATGAAATCAAATATCACTATGTTTTTATAAAAAATATGTCAAGACTCTTGTCGCAAGATGTTAGTAAACATGGTCATCAGAAAATTTTCTGTGATCGATGCTTACAATATTTCACTACAAATAATAAATTGATGGAGCATACGAAAATTTGTGAAAATATGAATGAATGTGCAATTCGACTACCTTCAAAAGATAATAACATAATGAAATTTAAAAATTTTAAAAATAAAATAGTGAACCCTTGTGTGGTGTATGCAGATATGGAGTGTTTATTAAAAAAATTAGATGAAGGGAATAAATACCAAGAGCATATTCCATGTTCCATCGGATATTATGTAAAATCTTCTTACATTGAAAAGACTGAATATGGATCTTATAGAGGCGAAAATTGTATCGAATGGTTTTTAGATGAATTGAAATTATTATCAATTTTAGTAGAAACCGATCTAAAAAGTTCACGAAATTTGAAACCACTAACATCAGAGCTAATTAAAAATTATAACGAAGCTGAAAAATGTTTTATATGTCAGGAAAATTTTGACGCTAAAGACATAAGATGCAGAGATCATTGTCATCTGACAGGAGAGTACCGAGGTGCTACACATCAAAAATGTAATATAGAATATCAAAATTCATTTACCATTCCTGTAATCTTCCATAATTTAAGCGGTTACGATTCACACTTTATTATACTGAAGCTAAATTCACTCATAGAAGGTAAAATTGATTTGCTTCCTATAAATAAGGAAAAATATATATCTTTCAGCAAACATATTCAAAATAGTTCAATTAAGTTTACATTTGTAGATTCATATAAATTTTTAGGTGTAAGCTTAGATGTATTATCAAAAAATTTAAAGGAATTTCTTATTTTAAAATCGCAATTTAATAGTTTAAGTAATTTTCAAATAGAATTATTAACAAGAAAAGGAGTTTATCCATATGAATATTTTGAAGACAATAATAAATTTTTTGAAACAAAGCTACCCGATAAGAACCAGTTCTATAATAAACTAAATAAATTGGAAATATCTAATGAAGATTATCAACATGCAAAAAGGGTATGGGATGTATTTCATATAAAAAATTTAGGGGAATATTCAGATTTATATTTAAAAACAGATGTGTTATTACTTACAGAAATTTTTGAAAAATTTAGACAAAGTTGCAAAATTACTTATGATTTAGATCCCGCACATTATTTCACATTACCAGGTTATACTTGGGATGTAATGTTAAAATATACAAAAGTAAATTTTGAATTACTAACCGATATTGATATGATTTTATTTGTTGAAAGTGGAATAAAGGGTGGTTTAACACAAATTTCAAAGAGATATAGTAAAGCTAATAATATATATATGACTGATTACGATGAAAATATTCTACATAAGAGCATATCATATTTAGATATTAATAATCAGTATGGATGGGCTATGAGTCAATATTTACCATTAAACAATTTCAAGTGGGTGAATGATATTACAAAATTTGATTGTGATTTCATTAAAAATATTGCTAATGACTCTTCAACTGGTTATATATTAGAAGTTGATTTGGAATATCCAACTGAGTTTCATGACAAACATAAAGATTTACCTTTCTGTCCTGAACATTTATTAACATTATCGAACGAAAAGAAACTTGTTGCTACATTGTACAATAAAACAAACTATGTTTCTCATTATAGAACTTTGAAACAAGCTATAGAACATGGTTTAAAAATAATAAAAATTCATGAAGTTTTAGAGTTCGGACAATCTGATTTTCTGAAACCCTATATTGAATTAAATACAAAGCTTCGTAGTTTAGCAACTAGTAATTTTGAAAAAGATATTTTTAAATTAATGAATAATGGAACATTTGGTAAAACCATAGGAAACCTACGGAAACATTTAAATATAAAACTTAAAACATATTGGGAAGGTCGTTATGGTGCTAATTCACTAATTGCATCACCTTATTTTAAGTCTTCAACGGTTTTTAGCGAAAATTTGGTTGCAATTGAATTAAAAAAAGGTGAAATATTTTTTTATAAACCCATATATGTGGGAATGGCTATATTAGATATTTCAAAAACTTTAATTTATGAATTTTTTTATGATTATATGAAGAAAAATTTAAACTTCTTTATACTGACACAGATAGTTTAATTCTAGAAATATTAAATGAAAATATCCATGATATTATTAAGAGAGATTGTTATGAACGATTTGATACTAGCGATTATCCAATAAATAATAAATGGGGAATTCCGCTTGTTAATAAAAAGGTAATTGGATTAATGAAAGACGAAATGAATGGTAAGAATCTTACAGAATTTATAGGTATAAGATCTAAAATGTATTCAATTAGAGTAGATGGAAAAGATTGTATAAAGAAGGCTAAAGGAATTAAAAAATCTATTGTACAAAAAGAAATTGTTTTTGATGATTATGCTAGCTTAAATGAAAACAGAAACAAAAATATTTGTCAAAATATGATAAGATCTAATAAACATATTGTATATAGTATTAGTCAAGAAAAAGTTGCTTTAAATTCGAATGATGATAAAAGATTCTTAATTCAAAATTCAGTTGAAACCTTACCTTGGGGTCATTATAGTTTAAGTCATATGTAATTATGTAATATGTAATTAATTATAAATAATAAATAATAAATATTAAATACTAAATAGTACATTATAATTCTTTTTATTTTTAATCAATTTCTAATTTACAATTATTAATTATTTCTTGATGACGATGATTTTTCCTTTTTTTTAGGTACATTTATTTTGAGGTACATTTATTTTTTTTTGTACTGTTGACTGAAATTTTTTATGATATTGGTTTTTGATTTCTTCACTCCATTTCTTTGTTGATTCCGATGAAGTGTTCATTAAGTTTTGATAATCTTTTGTAGATTGATTTTTATTCAAGATCTTTTTTATTTCATCCATATTAATTTATTAAATTTATTAAATTTATTGATTAAAGCTATCGATTGTGAAGAGTAAAATGAATATGTTGCTGATTATTTCTCTTCTTAAATACTTTTCAATTAGCTAAATCAGCAATTTTAATAAATAAACATTTTCAAAGGCACAAACACCAACATGATTAAAAGAACATCTTTTATAGCAATTAATTTGTTGATTCTTCAATATTTTTAAACATGTAGAATCACGATTATTCAAATCAAAAACATTATTATTTTTCAATATGTTAATAATCCAAGATTTTTTTTCTTCTCCTTTAACATAAACTTTTGTTTGACTCGATATAAAATTTTTTAAAAAATTGATGACATCACAAAAATGTGTTTTGCCGTCAAACTATTGTAAGCCGTGATGATTTTTAGTGAGCCATTTATTTGTGTATTTTGCTTTTGCATCTAAATAATGGTAACCATAAGGTGGTTTTATTATAAAATGTTGAATTTCATCATTTGATGAAAGAATAACAATTTCTTTTAAAATAAATTTATTACTATTATCTCGAAAACCTTGTATATCAATTATTACATATTCCATTTTTATGTTTCAGGAGAATTTAATTGATAAAATTTAATATACTTATAAAGTTTGTAAATTAAAAAACTTAAACAATGCAATGCAATCATAAAAAATATTTCAAAAACACAGCAAGACTCTAAGTTTTTAATGTTTTCTTTTTTTGTAGACAAGTTCATTTATTTTTATTTAGAAATCTAAATAATTTTATTAACTTCTCCTGTTAGTGGTTTTAAAATTCTTCCATGAAGCTAAAGGTTCTGATGCTAGATGATTGTAGTAAGCACTTCGAATATTCAAGTATGCTAAAGCATAACGATTTTTTCCAAAGTGTAAATTCATATCTTCATATGGATATACTTCGTAATTTAAATATACTTTTAAATTAGAAACATCATAATGATTAAATTTTGAGAGATCTTTTGAAAGACTATTTTCAATATTTTGTTGATCAGTTTGTAGAGCGAAAATAATAAAGCGTGGTTTTTCTAGTTGTGAAGATGTTTTAACATTCCAAATTAAGTGATTAGCTGATGATAATGATGGATTCTTATTTAAGTCCCAACTCCTAAAAGCTATTTTCATAACAGAACCATTATCAATACTTTTATATAATTTCAATTTTGGATTATCCATCAAATTAATATGTTGAACTCTCCAACATGTTTTTGTAATAGTAATATTCGGCTTCTCACTAACATTTGAATATATCAAAGAATTGTTGTTGCTTCCAAAGCGTGTTAATATCAATTCCTGTTTTGCATTAGGGATAATGTTTTTATAATCTTCAGCCAATCCTAATAATCTCTTTAAAGGAATGTAAAAACTGAAATAAACTCCATCCAATTCACTTGATGTTTTGGGAGACCAACCCCCATTGTATAAAGCAATACTTTCGTTTTCATTAAGTGAAATATAATTTTTTAATGTCGAAATTATATCAACCTTATTATTATGATCAATTTCCTTACCATTAAGCTCATAACTAAGTTTTTCAAATAGAAATGGTATGGCTTTATTAACTATTTTAGTATGTTTAACAGCCGTTCCATCATTATTTGTTACAAATCCTTCTATATAAATTAGACTTGTTGAAGGTAATATCAGGTAATATGTTTAAATTCTGATTTTGTATTTCTATTCGAGTAATACTATTGAAGTTGAAATTGTTTACGTATGGATGATATGAATGCCAGTGAGCACTAGTTATAGTTTCATCAAAAACAGGTTCATTAAAAAGGTTCATTTTAATTGATATCCAAGTAATTTCAAATATTGTTGATTTTCAACAGTTAAACTTTTTTTAGGTTTGTAGTGTTGACTTGCTTCTCCTCTTAATGACTTTAATATATTGAAATGTTGTGCTCGACTCTGAGTATGTATATATGAATCTTGATTTTGATTAAACACTATCATTTTGAGGCTTGAAATGCAATCTAATTGTTATTGTTTCTGCACGAAAATTAATTAAATTACCGTTCTGATCGAGGAGTTTTATAGTAATAGAACTTATCTGGTTGATAGTTACAGGTAAATAAATTACATTCTTAGGAACTTCAATTATTTTAAAACCAGGACTGACGTTAATAGAAAATTCATGTAAAATATGAGCTTCTTTTTCATTAATATATGTTCCAGATATAATATTGCATTCTACTCTTATTATGTTTATTTTATTAATATCAACAAAAAAGATCTGAAGTGTACCATTTATTAGCTAATAATTTCTTATTACTGAAACCTAATATTCTACCAATAGTATGTTCTCTTTCAAAATCAATTACTTTATCTGCAAAAATTTCACACTTTAATGTATTATTATTTGCTTTTATAGTTAATTTTTCTTTATCTGCTTTAGCTATATTCAACGTTTTTCTAAGAAATATTTCAATATCTTCAATTTCGTATGAACCTGTTGGAATTATAATAGGTTTATCATCAATAATAAATCTATTATTCTCTTCATCTATATTAGGTATTGAATTATATGTTTGGAAATCTACTAAACCGCAGGTATATTCCTTTCCCTTTAGATCAATAGGAGGAAAATAATTTGTTGTCAATATGGAAGAATTTCCGTTTAAAGTTAATGTTATTGACATATCTTTAATTGATATAATGAGATATTTCAGTAGTGTATTCTGTTTTTATAGATTTTCAAGGCTAATTTCTAAAAATCATCATCGTAACAAAACTATATACGAGTATACACATATATAATATCTTCTAAAAATTTTTTTTGTTACAATTAAGTTCTAATAATTTTTTCTTTTTTCTTTCTTTGTTACAGTTAAGTTCTAATTATTTTTTCTTTTTTCTTTCTTTGTTTAAATATAGAGAAATAATCTTGAACTTGAACAAAATTATTAATGTAGGTCAGTTTTAATAAGCCTAGTTCTTATTATTATTAGATAATCAAATTTTTTTCTTATGTTTTATTTACTAATAATTTTTTTCTTAACAATATGAAATAAAAATTCTAAACATAAATGTCCACAATTGTAAGAATTATAATTTTGATATTTATTATAATTATATACAAGATTATCACCTAAATATTTAATTACTTCTAATGGCGGTCTTAAATTTCCAAAACTATCAAAATATTGAGTTATTTTAGCATTTTTAAAATAAGCTACCCAATGCGTTCCATCTCCAATATAATTATCTAAATTGATTACAGCACATTCATATTTCCAAGGTCTACGTGTTGGTAACTTATCTCTCATAAAAACTCCTCGAAAATATTTTAAATATTTTACACCAAATTTTTCTAAATCGATATTTGTAAGAGCTCTATTAGGTAGCTTAGTTAATGGTTTTTTGGATTCAAATAAAGGCCTAATCCTTTTTTATATGGTTTTAAATGTAATCCATTGCCACCTTTTAATGCTATTGCTTCCATCATTTTATTATGAGGGTCACTTTCTTTAAATTGTTTGTGAGCATTTTTAGCATCATTTACAGCTTTTGCTATGCCTGCAGCACCACCAGAAAGTGCACCAACTGCTGACAGGCCTGCAAAAATAGGGATTAGAGGTAAAACTCCTCCAATTTTTGGTACAGGAATTATTCGTATATTCATATTAATTTTTTTTTTCTACCCTTAGAAAAACTTCTAGCAGCATGTAAAGCAATTTTTATAATATTCTTATCATTCATTGGTTTTTTGATAGTTGTAACAGCTTTTTTAGTTTCCTTTATAATATTTTTCTTTATAATATTTTATTTCTTTATAAATTTTTATTATAATATTTTATTTCTTTTTTAAACCCATACTGAGTTTAACTTTAGCTTTCATTGCGTTTGTAACTAGATATGAGTTTAACCGTTCACCAAAATTTGAGTCTTTAGCTTTAACCCTTTGCCAAGCTTTCTCTGCTAGTATTTTATCAGCTATATGACGTTGGTTTTGATCAGTATTTTGAGAATATGCTATATCATGCTCTTGACAACCCACATCTAAACCATTAATTCCTTTATCACCTCGAGCTAATCGTTTTCTTAGTTTGGTTCCAGGACCACAATAATTATAACCAGGAAAGTGTGCTTCAAATGGTAGTTTATTAATTAATGAATTAATAACTCCTCTTCCTTTATGCATAATATGCAGTTTAGTTTAAGAAAGTCAATCAAACACTAATCACCTTTTAAAACTCGTAATCATCATTTAAAAGAAAAAATCTTTTACTAAGTTAAAGAAATGAAATTTATAAAAGTAGATAAGGCAGTTAAAGTTAAAAATTTTGATCAAAATTTAAAGAAAAAAATTTAAAAACATGGTGGAAGCTTTCCAGATAGTCTAAGGGGATTAATAGTCGGACCATCAAATTGTGGTAAAACTAATGCTATGATAAGTATGCTTTTAGATCCTAAAGGGCTTAAATTTCAAAACATTTATATTTACTCGAAATCACTATATCAACCTAAATATGAATATTTAAAAAAAATAATAAAACCAATCAAAGGAATGGGATATAACGAATTTTCAAATAATGCCGATGTAATTAAACCATCAGACTCCCAACCAAACTCAATATTTATTTTTGATGATGTGGCTTGTGATAAACAAGATAACATAAGAGCATATTTTTGCATGGGGCGTCATAAAGAAGTAGATAGCTTTTATTTATGTCAATCTTATACAAGAATTCCAAAGCATTTAGTTAGAGATAATGCCAACTTTTTGATTATATTCAAGCAGGATGATTTAAATTTAAAACATATATATAATGATCATGTAAATTCTGATATGACTTATCATGATTTTCAAAAATTGAGTGCATTCTGTTGGAATGATAATTATGGTTTCCTATTAATTGATAAAGACAGTAGTTTAAATGATGGGCGTTATAGAAAAAACTTTGATGCATTTGCTAAATTTTAATTAACAAGAGGTGAATCAGCAGTTGAATTACTAACTGAACTGGTTATTTAGCAGTTAGCAGTTGACAGTTATCAGTTACCAGTTAGCAGTTAGTAGTTAACAGTTAGCAGTTGGCGGTTTTCAGTTACCAATTAGCAGTTACCAGTTAACAGTTAGCAGTTAGTAGTTAGCAACAGAACACATCAGTTAATAATTGAACGGAATAGTTTTAATTTTTTTAAAAATGAATGAAAAACTTATGAATGATTTAATTAAAACTCGTAAAAATTTAAAAAGGAAATTCCAATCTTTAAAAATTCAAAAGCTTTCAGAAGACCATGATCGGGAAAAAACATTTACTCCTATTATAAAACCTTTGAAAGAATTAACAAATGTTGTCAAACAACAACAACAAATTTCAAATAATGTTATCAAGCCGGAAATGAAATCGCTGATGATGAAGATGATAACAATTCTAAATCAATGAGATCATTCATGTCGGGATTTAAAACACCTAGCAACAAAAATAATACTTTCAATGAATATAAATTTTCAACACCTAATAATTTAAAACTTCAGAATGACGAATCATCATCAATTTCACAACTTGTTTTTCTTAACAACTCACATCTTGATAAATCATATGGACCCTATTTTGATGAGTCATTAAATGTGCGAAAACTTGGGAATGCTAATTTTGAAATAGATGAAATTAATAAAAATGTTTTGATTAATAATGAAGTTTTTAAAGGAACTGATGGTCTATATGAATTAATATTTAAGAAGAAACCTTTAAACTACACTGAAAGTGATTTAAGTACGTATCATCAAGTACTCAACAAAACGAATGCACACAGAAGAAATTATGATGGTTTAGATCAAATAAAAGGAAACAAAGGTTTTAAATACAAACATATATTAAGTAAATTATATGCGCATGATTATAACACTAGACATAAAAAATCTGGTTCAGGCTATTCGAAAACAAAAAATTTTAGTAAGTTTTTCCATAAATCTTTTACATCAGAAACCCAATTAAATTATACAAATCAATCAAATGAATATGTTTATTGGGATGATCCTAATGAGTTAGTTGATAGATTAAGACTTTTAATTGCTTCACAATCAGGTGGTAACAATAATCATCATAATGAAATTGTATCTATAATTGAAGAATTGAGAGAAGCAAATATAATTCAATAATATTTTACAATTAGTAAAAATAAAAATGCCACTTGATAAGTTTGGACGTAGTATAGCTTCATCCACTTCTAGAAAATCACATACTAGAGGTCCTGCAGGTGTAGGATTCAAATTAGCTTCTGAAGGAAATTATGATTTAGATAACAAAATTTTATCAAATGTCCAAGATCCAGTTTATGGAAATGATGCAGCAACGCAAACATTTGTGAACAACCAAATTTTCTTTCATAAAGAACTACTAAAAATCGATATAGGAGATATGTTTAACCATTTCACTAGTGAACTTAAATTAATAGAAGAAAAATTAAAAATGTTAGAAGAAAAAATGCAAGATAGTTTAGTGAAAGTTCATCACAAATTTTCTGTATTGTTAAATGAAAAATATTCAGAGATGAATGACTTTATTAAATTTCAAATTAAACAACCACTTAAATTTATTAATGAGAGACTACAAAACGCTGAAGCCAAAGTTCAATCAGCATTAGATTTAATTAATAACTCAAGAGATTAATTGCGGTTAGTTTTCATTTAACTTCCAAAATGGATATACATCAAATCGGATATTCTTTAAATAATTTTTTAAATAAATTAGAAGATATTTTATTGAAGGAACATTATGAACAGTTAAAAGATCATTTCAAATTTTTAAAGTTATTTAAAAATTCTATACAAATTGAAACTATACAAATTGAAACTATACTGTTCTAAACTAATGAGTTTATATAGCAGAATAGAAAAATAAGTTAGAATAAAAATATGTACTCGCAAATTATTATACAAATACAAAAAGATTATAAAATTTTAACGCATTGAACATTTATTGTTTGCTTTTATTTTTATTATATTTTATTTATTATATTTTCTTTATAAAATAAGTAAAAGAGAGGTATGTTTTAATTAGTTATTTTCAAGATGAGTAAGGATGAAGTTGTAGATTTATTTGATAGGCTTGATGCTTGAGATTCTTCTGAAAATATCGATGAGAAAGAAGATGATATTTCAGATTCATCTCAGGAGAGCGATGAGAAAGAGGATTATGATGATGAAGTTGTAGATTTATTGGATTGGCTTGATGCTTCAGATTCTTGTGAAAATATCGATGAGAAAGAAGATGATATTTCAGATTCATCTGAGGAGAGCGATGAGAAAGAGGATTATGATAATGAAAAGAAAGTAAAAAAGAAAGTTAAATTTATGTTAACGCCTCAAATATACATATTATACAAATGGAATACAGCATATAAAATAGGTCGGCAAAAATATTGGGAAATAATTGCATTGGATCGCTATAGATTTAATCAAAGAATTCAAAATACTAATGATATTATTTCTAAGATTCTAGATACTAAACATCGGAAATTCATTTTCAATCAAAGATTTTCTAATTAGTTATATATAATAATTACATACAACTATTTTATTTTGTTTAAAAATGAGTAAGAGAGATGTTGAAGAGCTGCATAAGCCTGCACGGAGAAATTTTAAACAACGTAGAGTTATAATTAAAGGATTTGATGATCTTTGGCAAGCCGATTTGGTAGAAATGGGTGCTTATGCCAAAGAGAATAAACGTTTTAAATTTTTATTAACTGTGATTGATACCTTCTCCAAATATGGCTGGGCAATCCCTATAAAAACAAAAACTTCAGAGAACGTCACACAAGCAATACAAAATATTTTTGTAAATTCTAAAAGATATCCCAAAATTTGCAAACAGATGATGGGAAAGAATTTTTTAATAAAATATTCAAAAATTTAATGGATAAATATCATATAAATCATTATTCAATATTTAGCACATTAAAAGCCTCTATTGTAGATCGTTTGTATCGTTTTAATCGAACTTTGAAAGAAAAAATGTGAAAAGAGTTTAGTTTTAATGGTAATTACAAATGGTTGAATATAATTGATTCATTAGTTCACCAATACAACAATACAGAACATCATATCATTCACAGACGTCCATCAGATATAAATAAAAAAAATGCTAATGAACTGTTGGTAACTGTTTATAATCGTGTTAAAATTTTTCTACCAACTAAATTTAAAATTGGTGACTCACTTCGTATAAGCAAGTATAAACATGTTTTTGAAAAAGGGTATACCTCGAATTGGACAACGGAAGTATTTAAGATAAGAAAAGTTCAAATCACTAACCCTGTAACATATTTACTGGAAGATTATCAAGGTCAACCCATACAAGGAAGCTTCTATGAATATGAATTGTTAAAAACGAAAAATAAACAAGTGTTTTTGATTGAAAAAATTTTTAAAACTAGAGATAATAAAATTTTTTTTAAATGGTTACGCTTTTCTTCTATTCATAATTCATGGATAAATAAAAAAGATTTATTATAAAAAACAATATTTATATTTTGTTTAAATATTTTTACAAATTATTAGATATAATCTTTTTATTTCATTTGATAAATTATGAAATTTCCATCTGATATGATGATTTCTGCTTTATTGATTTAAAATCAATTATAGTGTAGTCGGATTTATAATCTACATCTATAATAGGAACTGTTTCCACTTCTCCATTACTTAAAATTCTATCTGTCAATATTTCTCGATATTCTAAACATTTAATTGTGAGAGACTTTTGTTTAAAATTGCCATCATATTCACATCTTATATGAATATCTTTATTATCAGCATATTCCAATGGAAAATGTCTGTAAAATATATGCTCACTATTTATAATTCCACCAATATTACGTTCTTTTAAAATTAATTCCTGTCTAAAAGCCTCAATAGCCTCATCTATAGAAACATATTGTGGTACTGAGTCAGCTTTATCTCCTGCTAATTGTGCATCTGCTTTTAAAGTAGTGATTGATGCTATTGTTGTAGTTTTTGTTTCATTTGTTGTTGCTTTGTTTAATTCTGGTGAAATTACATATTTTAATAGCTGAACTGATAAATTTACTTTCACGGGCTCATTACTTGGAAGTAATATATTAAAGTAGGTACTGCTAAAAGCTGATTCATCCAATCTAATATTAGATATTGGAGATGAATTTGTTTGAATAGTAAATAGGTAAAATATAAATAAGAAAACTGATTTCATCGTTTTATCAAAAAATATGATCTATCTTCGTCAAAGATTTACACAATAATGTATGTTATTAGATTGCAAATATAAAATTTATACTTTTTATTTTCAAAAAATTCCTTTATTATGTACAAACTTTACTTGGCTTATAATAGAGCAAACATACATAAAGAGTTGTAAAAATCTATCCCTTCCATCTGAATAAGTTTCCATGTAATCTAAATATTCTTCTTTTAAACGTTCAAGTAATTTTCTAAAATTAGTTAACACGTCACCAATTTTTGATTTATTATTTTTTTCATTATACATATTCTCTATTGATGCTATAAATATTATTCCATCATCAATTCGTTTTCTTATCATTGTCTTTTTCAGTTCATTTTGATTTTCTTCATATTCATTTGTTCTCATTGACAATGGATCAATATGTTGTGAAATTCCTTCATTCATATTATTTGGTAGTACATTTGAAATATTCTTCTCAACCACCTCCCAGTCATCTTCTTCAGCAAATGGACAATCAATATTAAAATGGTTAATTATTTGCTTTTTTTTATTTGGTGAATCTCTTACATTACCAATAATGGAAATATCACCGCCATATACTTCAATTTTTAGATGTTGCCAATCCAAATGAGATAAATCGAATTTGTTAGTTAATGTTTCACCATTTCTAATTTAAAATAAACAAATTTTTTCCCCACCTTCTGTTGTTATATACACCTCCAAAAAATCGTGAAATATTTTCCAATGAATTATTTTAATTGAAGCCCATTTCGGGATACAAATACAATATTTATAACCATGTAGAATCTTATCAGCCCAAAACATTATAATCGCCTTATTTATCGTGTTATGACACTTTTCAATTTTAAAATTAGCCTTTTGTACAATTTTTTTTTATTTATTTATTTATAATCACATTAATAAACTGCAATATAAGTATGTATATTTTCGTAAGGTTTACTTTGTTAAAATATAAAAAGGAAAAAAATCTTCACTGGGTAAGAGCATAGAACTAGAATCGAACCTAAACATAATGCATTAATAAACTTACATATACACACATCCTAACACCCATAGAAGATTTTGTTAATTCTGATTATTTTCATATTTTATGTCTAAATTAGTTGGTAATTAATTTTCTTTAGGCTTACTAAAAATGGATATCGCAAGAACAATTTTTACGTTTAATTATTTTTTTTTTAAAAATAAAAAAGATTTTAGAAAGAAATATAGAAGTGAGTTTAAATATCATATAAAATTTTTGAGGAATTATGCTGACTCAACATTAATTAAGCTCAATTCATTCAGAGATGTTCACGATGACAAATGGACAGATTTATTTACTTTAAATTCTATTCAATTTCCCAAGAGATGTGCGATTAGGTAAAATCGTAAAGATATTGCGATTAGGTAAAATCGTAAAGAAATTTAATGAAAAAAAATGTAAATATCGAAAAATACTAAAAAAAAAATAAAAAATTTTGATATATATTTTTTATTTGTTTTTCTTTTATATATTTTAACTAAATAAATTCCATCTCGACTAAATTTTATCTACGGAATCCCCTGACGTCACACAAAAATTTGAATAGTTCCATTCCTCATATCAACATGAAAAATTAAAACCGCAACTTTTTTTTGTTAAAATACAACACGCTTAATATATTCTAAAACAAATTTCTTATCATACAATATGAATGACTGCAAAACAAAAAACTATTTTACTATTTTTCAAAGCAATCAAACAAAATTAAAACATTAAAATATTGTTCTTAAAAAATCTGTGTGCCTGTTATTCAAAATTTAACAAAATTGTTTTGTTTATTCAATTTCAATCTCAATTAAATTTTATCTATGGATTCCCCTGACGTCACACAAAAATTTGAATAGTTCCATTCGTCATATCAACATGAAAAATTAAAACGCAACTTTTTTTTGTTAAAATACAACACGCTTAATATATTCTAAAACAAATTTCTTATCATACAATATGAATGACTGCAAAACAAAAAATTATTTTACTATTTTTCAAAGCATCAAACAAAATTAAAACATTAAAATATTGTTCTTAAAAAATATCTGGGTGCCTGTTATTCAAAATTTTAAAAACCTGTTTTGATGACTCAATATTTCTTATCCAAACAGGATGTGACGTCACTTCCTGATATGACTCATTGATGACTCATTGCTGAGTCATACCTCTTATCTTTTCTCTACATCTCTTATCACTGACGTCACTTCCTGGTCTAGAATCGGCCTAGCCTATACTACTAATATAGAAGAATAATCTGTAAAGAAGTCTTCCACAGTGATTGTAAGAATGAAAATAAAATTATATATTTCATCGCTTTTATCTTTTTTGTCTAAAAATTACTAATTTAAATCAATAAAATTTAGCTAATAAGGGAAGTGGATAGTGTTTTACAGTTTATTCCTTTAACTCTGAAAAATATTATATTAAATAAATGAAACAATATTGTAGATAAATAAATAAATAAAATTTTTATTATGTTTTATGTTTGTATGTTTGTTTGTGATAATTTCAAAAATTTTTTCTTTTAACATCATAGGTATTTCAAAAAATAACCTTGCAATGTAATTAGCACATTATAATAACCCTGTGGTATATATATTTGATCTTTTAATGTTAGTTGTTGTTTTTCCCGACACGTATTTATATATTTTGTTACATATGCTTTTACGAAATCCTCAGACTTTTTATTGTATGTTATGACTAAATTAAGAAATTCACTGATGTTATAGAAATTGTTTGCTTCCTCTTCATTTAAAATAAAAAATTTTTGACCAGCGTAATAAGGTTCAACGTTTAAATAAATTTTTTTATGTGGTTGTTTTGCAGGAAATATTTTTAAAAACCGACTATATACTACATTCCATTCATCATAGTTGTAATTATAAAAAGATGTTTGGTTATTACGAATATGTTGAAATGAAATTCTTGTTTCACAAGACTCTGGATCAAAACCAAGCGAGACTGTTAATATATGGTCTTTATTCAAAAAATATGTATAAGATAACAACAAGGTTTTATTAGTATTATATTCTTCCATTGTTATAAATAAACTAAATATTTACAAGTACCGATTTTAATATTTATACTACTTAGCAACACATGACTGTACATTTTTGTTTTCTCCAAATATACGCTCAAATTCTTTCACTATACACATATAATTTTTTATGTTGTTTTTAATATTGTCAGCATTGTTAAATAAATTAAAAAAATTATTCATGCTTTTACCAGAACATCGATAGTATATGTAAACACAACAATACTGACCACAAAAATCCGAAATATCACTTTGCAAACGTATTTCATTGAATACAATACAAAGTTTTTTAAATAAATTAAGAATTTGTTTTTCACGTGGGGGTCGTCCATAAGAATCAAAATATTCTATACACCCTTCTTTTGGTATAAAAACTGCCAGCCAATGTTCGCCAGGATCTCTAGCCATATTTGTATTAACTATGGTCGTTTAATAACTTTTGGTATACGATCCAGCGCCCAAACTCGATTAAATAATTTCTTTGTACTATTATTACATTTCAAAATTTCCTCAATCTCTAAGGAATTCATGTTGTTGCGTTGATAATACAATAATTTCTTAATGTTTTATGGATTTTTATGTTTGTATATACTTTATTTATAGATTTGTATAAACGTTACGATTTTTATCTATTTGAATATTTGCCTCAAACTCTCCATATAAAATAGCTGTTAAGGTAGAGGAAAGTGGTTTTGATAATTTTGCTTCAATTCTTACAGTTCCTTAGTTGAGTAAACCTTGGCACACTTCATTACCCGATGAATCTGGTGTTAAATCAAATGTCAACATAAAGAAACCATTATTAAACATTGTTTTTGTTATTTGATATCCTTTATCGTTGTGATGTATTCCGGTGCCAGTAAAAAGTGTATTATATGCCATAGTGAAACAATTATTTTCGTCAGAAAAATTAGTTTCAATTGCTAAATTGGGAACTTGTGCACCGTTAACAGGTAATGCAAATTGATTAATATCAAAGTGTTTAAAATTAAAGGGATTTTTAGATCCATTCCCCAAATATCCTGAATTTTCAGTCATACAAAATATTAATGTGTTTGGTATTTGTCCAATGAAAACATTATCTAATAATATGTTTTGACTATTCATTGGAATAGTGAATGATTTTACTTCAACTTTTTTGTAAAAATATTTAGCTGTACTTTTCTCCAAAACTGAATTATGAGCGAGTAAAATTCCTGGATTAACTGTAACGTGTTTCATTAATAAATTTGCTTCCATGATTTTCAATTGGGACTCATCAGTATCCGCTGAAAACATATAAAATTCCGGTTTCTCTAAAGTAAGTAAAATTCGAACATCAACACCATTTATTAAAAGAGTAGGTTGATTAAACATATCGACATGCAATTTACCCATAAGTTCTACTACATTGCTTTTATTGTAAAGTTTCTGCCATTCTTTTGAACCATTATTATCTGATTTTGCTATATTTCCTTTATCTAACGTCCACCCACCACATTCTAAATGAGTTGTAGCTGCATCGTTACCGTAATTAAGTAATGATTCAATCTATGCTCTATAATGATAATTTCAATCGGATGGAGTACTATTTTTTCCATTTAGTTGAACATTGCATTGTTTTATTAGTGAATGTAAAAGATTATTAACTACACTAGGTTGTGGTATCAATTGTTTGTCAGTTGTTTGATCATTATTCCAAAGAGTTCCATCTTTTTTAATTATTTGCACCTTTAATCTCAGATATGTTGAAGATAAATCTCTATATGTATCACCATGTCCTAGAGAAGCAATTTCAATGGTAGATGAATTATCTAAAGAAGCAATAGGATTGTAACAAACTTCTTCAGATCGTAAAGTGCTGAACTGAATGGGTGGTGTATTAAAAATATCTAATCCAGATTTCATATATTCACTCAGTTTAATCAAAAATATCTTTTGTTCTATTTTTGTTATTAACTTTTTTGCGTTTTCTTATTAAAGAACTTAAACGTTTTAAATCTACCCTTTTTATAGTTTTAGTTTTTATATTTCTTTTCTTTTTCCCTGATCCATACATTTCATTAAGTTTTCGAACAGCACCACGTCTGATATTTTTATAAATTTCTTTACCACGATCTTTCACCACTTCCTTGACATTTGCACCTGATGCAATATCAGATAATGCATTAGTACCAGAGCTTATAGCTTCGTTCTTTAATATGTTTACACCTGAACTAAATATTGGTCTTAAATATCTAATTAATCCACCGAAAAAACTTCCTAATCCTCGTCCTCTTTGATATGGTAGACCTAATTAAAACAAATGACTAATATCTTCTAAACCTCTTCCTGACTGAATCAAATAATACTTATAATATACTCGATTCATTTTAGAATGATGTATTTTTCTACAATGACATGCTTTATTTACACTTTTTTAAAATGCAATACAATTTTTGTAGGAATTGAACTATTGGAAAAATTTACTTTGTAACCATATTTATCACATAAAAGTATTGAATCTCTACTTTACAATATTGAATGTTTCTGAAGTCTTTAACTATATCACTAAAACTATTTTGAACATTGATAGTTCTTAAACATCTCACATTTTTATCAGCTATATTTTGTGGTTCAATAATATCCGAGTATATAAAAAACATATCTGGTTTAATAATTGGAATTAATTGTACACTGTCTAAAAGCATTTTGAAACCTTCTATTACACGTAGCTTAAATTTCTTAAAATCTGCCATTTTGAATGATACTTGATTGAAACATGTTTTTAAAAGTCCATCTAAAGAATAAGAGAAATTTGCTCTTAATTTTATATCTATTTTTGGTTTAGCCACACATATAGTAGTGTAAGATATACTTTGAGGCATATCTTCAGCTTTTGCTGGTTTTACATAATTGACATCATCATTTATAAAATTAAAAATCTCGCAAACCAGTTGTCGTTCAACTTCTTTTCCTGAAAATTTTTGAAATGACCTAGTATTTTGAATTAGTGTCGGGAATAGAAAAACCTTCCAATCACATAACATTTGTTTTTCATCATATGGGATGTACGTTGTACCGACTGCTATCAAATCTTTATCTTGCATACCGTTAATATATACCTGGGTACTTTTCTCCCAATCTTCGCCATATGTATTTGGAATAAAATCATTAACAT
The DNA here is from genome assembly GCA_947095535.1 of Poecilobothrus nobilitatus. NCBI lineage: Eukaryota > Metazoa > Arthropoda > Insecta > Diptera > Dolichopodidae > Poecilobothrus > Poecilobothrus nobilitatus. The sequence continues at coordinate 141,877,138 of OX352772.1, read as the reverse complement.
AAATTTCAGAAACACCGACTTTCCAACTAGAATCACACATATATTTATTCAGTTTATTTGTGAAAGATGACAATGTATTTTCGGGGTAATAATTCATAGATGAATCACTAAGTAATGTAATGTAAAAGTCATCCTTTAGAAAATATTTAGAAAATATGTCAATTACTGTTAGCACATATTTAAATCCCTTATTAAATTTTGCGTACGGAATCATTTCAACTAAATCAATTTGCCATGTATCATTTAACCCTTTTTGATCAAATCGTTCAATTCTGCTTCATATTTTTCTACATAATAGCATTCGCAGGTGTCTGGACCGGAAGTTGAATTATCGTAAGCTCAATGACATGAACTAAAGTGTATGCCCCAAATTGAGTTAAACTTTTCTTTGTCCTTAAATTTTCCTAAATATTCTTGTAAATAAAAAATCCGTTGTTTATGTTCATCTAGTAAAATAAAGGAATAAGTTTTAAGGAAGTCTTCCACCGCTTTCATTATAAGAATGAATGAATATAAACTTATAAATTTCTTCGTTTTTATACAATTTTTAAATCGGGGATTTAAATTATGCAAATTAGGAATATAGAAGAATAATCTGTAAAGAAGTCTTCCACAGTGATTGTAAGAATGAAAATAAAATTATATATTTCATCGCTTTTATCTTTTTTGTCTAAAAATTACTAATTTAAATCAATAAAATTTAGCTAATAAGGGAAGTGGATTGTGTTTTACAGTTTATTCCTTTAACTCTGAAAAATATTATATTAAATAAATGAAACAATATTGTAGATAAATAAATAAATAAAATTTTTATTATGTTTTATGTTTGTATGTTTGTTTGTGATAATTTTAAAATTTTTTCTTTTAACATCATAGGTATTTCAAAAAATAACCTTGCAATGTAATTAGCACATTATGATAACCCTGTGGTATATATATTTGATCTTTTAATGTTAGTTGTTGTTTTTCCCGACACGTATTTATATATTTTGTTACATATGCTTTTACGAAATCCTCAGACTTTTTATTGTATGTTATGACTAAATTAAGAAATTCACTGATGTTATAGAAATTGTTTGCTTCCTCTTCATTTAAAATAAAAAATTTTTGACCTGCGTAGTAAGGTTTAACGTTTAAATAAATTTTTTTATGTGGTTGTTTTGCAGGAAATATTTTTAAAAACCGACTATATACTACATTCCATTCATCATAGTTGTAATTATAAAAAGATGTTTGGTTATTACGAATATGTTGAAATGAAATTCTTGTTTCACAAGACTCTGGATCAAAACCAAGCGAGACTGTTAATGTATGGTCTTTATTCAAAAAATATGTATAAGATAACAACAAGGTTTTATTAGTATTATATTCTTCCATTGTTATAAATAAACTAAATATTTACAAGTACCGATTTTAATATTTATACTTCTTAGCAACATATGACAGTACATTTTTGTTTTCTCCAAATATACGCTCAAATTCTTTCACTATACACATATAATTTTTTATGTTGTTTTTAATATTGTCAACATTGTTAAATAAATTTAAAAAATTATTCATGCTTTTACCAGAACATCGATAGTATATGTAAACACAACAATACTGACCACAAAAATCCGAAATATCACTTTGCAAACGTATTTCATTGAATACAATACAAAGTTTTTTAAATAAATTAAGAATTTGTTTTTCACGTGGGGGTCGTCCATAAGAATCAAAATATTCTATACACCCTTCTTTTGGTATAAAAACTGCCAGCCAATGTTCGCGAGGATCTCTAGCCATATGTGTATTAACTATGGTCGTTTAATAACTTTTGGTATACGATCCAGCGCCCAAACTCCATTAAATAATTTCTTTGTACTATTATTACATTTCAAAATTTCCTCAATCTCTAAGGAATTCATGTTGTTGCGTTGATAATACAATAATTTCGTAATGTTTTATGGATTTTTATGTTTGTATATACTTTATTTATAGATTTGTATAAACGTTACGATTTTTATCTATTTGAATATTTGCCTCAAACTCTCCATATAAAATAGCTGTTAAGATAGAGGAAAGTGGTTTTGATAATTTTGCTTCAATTCTTACAGTTCCTTGGTTGAGTAAACCTTGGCACACTTCATTACCCGATGAATCTGGTGTTAAATCAAATGCCAACATAAGGAAACCATTATTAAACATTGTTTTTGTTATTTGATATCCTTTATCGTTGTGATGTATTCCGGTGCCAGTAAAAAGTGTATTATATGCCATAGTGAAACAATTATTTTCGTCAGAAAAATTAGTTTCAATTGCTAAATTGGGAACTTGTGCACCGTTAACAGGTAATGCAAATTGATTAATATCAAAGTGTTTAAAATTAAAGGGATTTTTAGATCGTTTCCCCAAATATCCTGAATTTTCAGTCATACAAAATATTAATGTGTTTGGTATTTGTCCAATGAAAACATTATCTAATAATATGTTTTGACTATTCATTGGAATAGTGAATGATTTTACTTCAACTTTTTTGTAAAAATATTTAGCTGTACTTTTCTCCAAAACTGAATTATGAGCGAGTAAAATTCCTGGATTAACTGTAACGTGTTTCATTAATAAATTTGCTTCCATGATTTTCAATTGGGACTCATCAGTATCCGCTGAAAACATATAAAATTCCGGTTTCTCTAAAGTAAGTAAAATTCGAACACCAACACCATTTATTAAAAGAGTAGGTTGATTAAACATATCGACATGCAATTTACCCATAAGTTCTACTACATTGCTTTTATTGTAAAGTTTCTGCCATTCTTTTGAACCATTATTATCTGATTTTGCTATATTTCCTTTATCTAACGTCCACCCACCACATTCTAAATGAGTTGTAGCTGCATCGTTACCGTAATTAAGTAATGATTCAATCTATGCTCTATAATGATAATTTCCATCGGATGGAGTACTATTTTTTCCATTTAGTTGAACATTGCATTGTTTTATTAGTGAATGTAAAAGATTATTAACTACACTAGGTTGTGGTATCAATTGTTTGTCAGTTGTTTGATCATTATTCCAAAGAGTTCCATCTTTTTTAATTATTTGCACCTTTAATCTCAGATATGTTGAAGATAAATCTCTATATGTATCACCATGTCCTAGAGAAGCAATTTCAATGGTAGATGAATTATCTAAAGAAGCAATAGGATTGTAACAAACTTCTTCAGATCGTAAAGTGCTGAACTGAATGGGTGGTGTATTAAAAATATCTAATCCAGATTTCATACATTCACTCAGTTTAATCAAAAATATCTTTTGTTCTATTTTTGCTCTTAACTTTTTTGCGTTTTCTAATTAAAGAATTTAAACGTTTTAAAGCTACCCTTTTTATAGTTTTAGTTTTTATATTTCTTTTCTTTTTCCCAGATCCATACATTTCATTAAGTTTTCGAACAGCACCACGTCTGATATTTTTATAAATTTCTTTACCACGATCTTTCACCACTTCCTTGACATTTGCACCTGATGCAATACCAGATAATGCATTAGTACCAGAGCTTATAGCTTCGTTCTTTAATATGTTTACACCTGAACTAAATATTGGTCTTAAATATCTAATTAATCCACCGAAAACACTTCCTTATCCTCGTCCTCTTTGATATGGTAGACCTGATTAAAACAAATGACTAATATCTTCTAAACCTCTTCCTGCCTGAATCAAATAATACTTATAATATACTCGATTCATTTTAGAATGATGTATTTTTCTACAATGACATGCTTTATTTACACTTTTTTAAAATGCAATACAATTTTTGTAGGAATTGACCTATTGGAAAAATTAACTTTGTAACCATATTTATCACATAAAAGTATTGAAATACTATTAAATGATTTCTCTACTTTACAATATTGAATGTTTCTGAAGTCTTTTACTATATCACTAAAACTATTTTGAACATTTATAGTTCTTAAACATCTCACATTTTTATCAGCTATATTTTGTGGTTCAATAATATCCGAGTATACAAAAAACATATCTGGTTTAATAATTGGACTTAATTATACACTGTCTAAAAACATTTTGAAACCTTCTATTACACGTAGTTTAATTTTCTTAAAATCTGCCATTTTGAATGATACCTGATTGAAACATGTTTTTAAAAGTCCATCTAAAGAATAAGAGAAATTTGCTCTTAATTTTATATTTATTTTTGGATTAGCCACACATATAGTAGTGTAAGATATATTTTGAGGCATATCTTCAGCTGGTTTTACATAATTGGCATCATCATTTATAAAATTAAAAATCTCGCAAACCAGTTGTCGTTCAACTTCTTTTCTTGAAAATTTTTGAAATGGTCTAATATTTTGAATTAGTGTCGGGAATAGAAAAACCTTCCAATCACATAACATTTGTTTTTCATCATATGGGATGTACGTTGTACCGACTGCTATCAAATCTTTATCTTGCATACCCTTAATATATACCTGGGTACTTTTCTCCCAATCTTCGCCATATGTATTTGGAATAAAATCATTAACATAAATTTCAGAAACACCGACTTTCCAACTAGAATCACACATATATTTTCAGTTTATTTGTGAAAGATGACAATGTATTTTCGGGGTAATAATTCATAGATGAATCACTAAGTAATGTAATGTAAAAGTCATCCTTTATTTGTATGTTGTCCATTGTGAACTACTTGTAGACTTGATTTTTCGTATTGGAAAATTAAGTTCCGTTTGAGTTTTTCCGGCAGCTTTATTTGAACGTAAAGCACTACTTTGTTCTTTAATACCCATTTCTTTACTATTTATAGTTTTTTCCTTTTTTTGAGGCGGACTTGGACTATCTAAATGTACGGTTATAATATCTCCAGTATCAGCTTCATACAATTGTACATTTTTAATAGATTTCCTTTTTTGAGACGTTCAGCTGATTTTGCAGCAGAAATTGCTTGTGAATATATTTTCTCTTCTTTTTCATCATCAGTAAATACTTCATCAGTTGGTTCCTGTTCATAGATCTCTTCTACGGGGAATTGCATTCTAACATGTTCACTCTTGATAAGTTCTGATTGAGCTTCTGCATTTCGTAATAGTGGTTTAGGACGTGTTTGAACACCCTTTGATTCGTAAAGCTTTATACTTTCTTGTTTATGTTGACCGTTTTTATTTGAGACGAGCTCATTTTCCACTTATTACTTACTTTATACAAATTTTGACGAAATAAATACCATTTTTATATATCCGACAAATTTTTATTTAAGATAATTTTTTTCATGCTGTTATTTAATTCACTAAGTTCAATATCTGTATTTTGTTTGAGTTTTTCATAAATCTCTCGTTTTACTGAAATTATTTTATTATGTTGTTGATTTTAAAACTTTCCAATTATTCCTGATAGAACAGCGCCAATTAGTGTGGGTAAAAATCCAGACTTTTTATGACAAATTAACAATCTCAACTCCTTTTTATACTTTTTCAATTTGTTTATTGCTTTTTTACTTAAATTACAATTTTACTTACAATTACTTTTTTACTTAAATTACAATTACCTTTCAATATATTCAACGCTATTTCACACCATGTTTTTATTACTTCAGGATCGCAATGTTTTATAATAATTTTTTGAAATTTTGGCTTAGAGTTTTTTAATAGATGCAATATATGTTGGTTTGCCTTCAATCGTTTCATATTTCTCACTTAAATTATCTAAATCTTCTTTTTCACAAAAACAAAAATTCTCACCTAATGTATCACTTATCAATCTAAATATGTCGTTAATATCGTGACTAAGACCTATAAATATATCACCATGTGGTCGTAACGTTACTTCATTATATACTTTTTGGAATTCTTTCATTTTATTGGGGTAAATTTGTCGTGACAATGTTAGAATCTGTGATTTGTCTCTGGGGTTTTTAAAAAGTACCAAATATTTACAATTGAAAGAAATATCTCTTGAAAATTTTCCCTGATGAAACACATTTTGAGTTTTAAATATTACAGATAAATTCCTATGATGCGAACCTCTAGTAAACAATTCACAAACGCTTTTATTACTTGAATCCAACATCATGTCATCTATTACTACTAATAAAGGATGATGATTTTCACTCAAGTCTGGTATAGCATTAAAATATTTAAGTTCTTTAATATTTAGTGGAACTGCATTCTTATCAGGATTACACCAATTTAATTTTACTTATTTTAGGATGAATAACTGTATTCCTATTTTCTATTAAGTTTCGAATAAATGTAGTTTTACCACAACACGATGGCCCCGCTACCATCATTGTAAAAGGATGAGATAACATAGTCATTATAAACTAAAAGGTAAACGCTTTCTCGGTTATATTTATAGTAAAATCAATGTATAAAATCATGATAATTCAAAAATATTTAGTCATTTCATTACTGCACTTTACGATGTAAAGAAATCATTTTCTAATAGTCGATTTACAATTTTCACGCGGAAATGAAAAACAATATTTTTTAAAAGAATTGGCAGCTGTGGAAAAAGGAAGTTTAGCTCCACTTATATTTCACTTTAAACCACCATATTCGGAAGAAGAACTTAATACGGATGCAAAATATCAAAATCAGTATTGTGAAAGAAATATCAACGGATTAAAGTGGAATGATGGTGTAATTGAATATACACAAGTGCTAAAACACTATTTTTTTAAAAAAATATCTTGTTAAATCGAATATAATAGATCTTACCCAAAATATGATATCACTATATAAAATTGACGATTTTACATCAATGTGTCCTATACATAATAACACAAACAACACAACAAACTGTAAAATTAGATGTGCCGCTAAAAACTGTTTAAATATATATATGTAACTGTTTATATATATAAATTACATTATTTCTAAAATTCTTACAAACGAACATCGAGAACACATATATAAAACAAGATTTCTATAAAATAAATAAATAAAAATGTTAAAAACAATTAAAAAATCATAATAAAAATTTTCATTTTGCAAAAATTATCCTTTTTCATTTTATATTAATACTTACTACTACTACCTGTTGAAGATCAAGGTCAAAATCAATATTTACTGCACCTCTTTATTTTATATCAAGTATTTTGCACATATTATTATTATTATCAAAATCAAGTTAAACATTTGCTTTCTTTTTTTCTTTTTCACCCTTACAAAAAATAATTTTTTAACTTAATCTTTATATAAAAGTATGTTGCGCACAATATGCACTATATGTATATGTTTCTAATATGTATATAATTGCACTACATTTTTCATTCTGTTTTACTATTTTGCTTCAACAAACTTAAAATTCACGGTCAAGTTCAATATTTGATTTTCTTTTTTATTTACCCTTACACAAAAAAAAATAATATCCTCTTAATTTTTTAAAAAAAGTATGTTGCGCATAATAATATATATTATATCATATATCCTCACAACTTTATTTTATCGTTTCGCGCTTCAGTAATTTTAAGTTCAAGGTCAACTTTAAAATCTAGTAAATATATTATCTACTATACATTCCTTTTTTATTTTGCAAAAAATATTTATAAAATTTATTTTTATAAAAAAAAAATACACACATATTTTGTACCTACCTATTTTTATACTTACCTTTATTTAATATTATTATTCCCCCCCCCCTTAATTTTTTATAAAAAAACATTATGTACCCTTTATTTAATCCCCCTAAAACAAAAAATCATTCAAACGGAACCCCCTATTTCACTATTCGCAATATAATATTTTTATAACTAATAATATTTTTTTTTAAATTCAATCATATAACTCACAGATACAAAAATTTCAAACAACCCTTCATTTATAAACTCAAATTAATATATAACTTACAATCAACTCTATAGCGTAATGGTTAAAGAGTTCACGTTTGTAAAATTTATATTCAAATAGTACCCCGGTTCAAATCCCCTTGTATTCTATATTTCTTTTATTCTATTTCCAATTTATCCTTTACTTAAAACAATAATCATCATTGCCCCTTCTCATAATTAACCCCCCTATTATATTCCTTAAATCACGCACGCGTGACACCCTACACGCAATTCATTATACACCCCTCACCAAAACAAAAATTAAATCACTCCACCTACATATCTACATCAGACAGTCTGAGTAGACGACCCCTACACAAATTACTTAAATTATTAAGTCTTCTATCAGGTCAAATACCTCTTCCATAACAACTTACACCCTAATTTTTATATACTCTCTCTCTCTCTCTCTCTCTCTCTCTACTTATTCAATATTCAACACCCCTCTCTTTATCTATTAAATTTTATCTATACTAATAACTTAACACTTTCCTAATTAATACTCACCCCCCTTCTCTCTAGACATTCCCACACACACACATACACTAATATCTCACCCCTACACTAATATTTCAAAATCACTCAAGCGTGACACCCCTACCTTTATTCTCCCCCCTCCACATAAATTCCTTTAAATCACTCAACCAAAATGACCTACTAATTAATATTCACCCCTGACGCATCACTTGCGCATCTTCATTCACAATATTGCTATCTCTTTCTCGCATGGAATTCCCGGGCCAAATCGACCTAATACCTAATGGTTACATTAATATTGAATGTACTAACAAAATTTTACATTTTGAATTTTGCGTCATCAATAATATGCATATATATATAAATTTTTAGATATATAAAAAAGAAAAAAAAACTAAGTATTGTTCCTATTTAATACATATGGCATGTTGTAATATGTGTGGAATTATAAGAACTTACTTAAAACTTAGGGCACTTATAAAAAATTAAATAATTACTTAAACCTAGTGGGATCAAAAAATCGTTTATGGCAAAGTTGTTGCTTTGTACTTGTGTGACAATTTTTTCTCAGTAATTTTTTACAAAATGTTTTCCTGTTAAGAAATATTCAAAAGACTTAAATATAGAGAAGTGCAAAACAGTACGAATCCTCTATGAGTGTGTGGGACTTTAACCCACTGAACACCATCTTCCTTTTTTGACCAAACAATAAGTTATACGACCTTTAGTCGTCATGTACTGCCTGGTCAAAGGAAGTTTAGTTATGAAATGAAAATTGATTTCAAATTGGCAGGAATATTGTAAACAAAGTAGTTAGTATTCACCTTGAATCTTTGAAAGTTGTAAATGTAATCATCACCAATTCTGGGAAGCACATGAGGTGGGAGATGGTTCCACATTCCCCATGCTCGTATTACAAACGAATTTCAATAAGGCGAATCATGCCATCTGAGAATTTTAACTACATAGGTGAGGGCACCAGATGCTTTTCTTGTTTCTCTTTGGATTGCTTTGAGAGAAGGCATCAAAATTTTAATCTCGTTAGAGCAAGAATCACACCCTATAAGGTATCTATAAAACAGGGTAAGTGTTCCTGTTAGGCGCCGTAGACCGAGTGGAGAGAGCGTAGAGGTGACATTGGGATCATTTATTAAACGAATTACTCTATTTAGCACTTTATCGAGAAATCACAATGTCGTTTTGGAAGCACCTGCTCAAATATGAGCATTCAAATACTCCATCTATGGTTTTATAAATGTTTTATAGATATTTAGAAGATCAGAAGATGAAAAGAAGGCTTTACAACGATACAGGAAACTCATACACCTAGATGCATATTTAGCTATACCAAAAATATGATTGGACCAACTTAATTTTTGATTTAGCTTCATGCCCAAGATGTCGAGCTCACCCGTATGTTGCAAAACTTCCTCTTGAAAAGTTAAAGTTGGGATCGAAGTGTTTCTTTTCCGAGAGACTAAACAGCACCGAGTTTTCTTAAAGTTACAATCTACTCTGTTTTTGCACCAATTCGAAATTTTGGCTAAATCAAAATTTAGCTCAAGCCAAGTTTATTAATATTAGGAAAAGTGTCGAGGAGAAAACAGATCCTTGCGGAACACCAGCATTAATTGAATTGGTCTGAAGAGTAACCATAAACTAGGACACGTATCGAACGATTCGAAAGAAAATCTCCAATTCATTTTATAAATACGCCACCGAGGCCCATGCATTTAGCAATTAAAGCATCATGCCAAACTCTGTCAAAAGTTTTAATATCTAAAGTGACAACATTTGACTCCCCAGTATGATCGAGGGTGATGTTGAGCCTTTCACAGAAGCATGTCATGAGATCACATGTTGACCGATGGGTTCGGAATCCATATTGACGATCATGAATTAATCCTTTGTTATGTAGATATTTCAGAAGCTTTCTATTTATAAAATTTTCCATTATTTTGGAAAAGACCAAAGTGATAGCAATAGAGCGGTAGTTTGAGGGATCGCTTTTGTCCCCTTTTTTGCGGATGGAATAAATATGAGCTGTCTTCCACTGGGTAGGACATCTACCCAAAGAGAGGGATAAATAGAAGAGATTGCAAGGTTTTGTAATAGTAGAAAAGTTGTTTTTAAGAACTGTGGCAATAATACCATCTGCACCGGCTAACTTTTTTGAATCTAAATGTTTGAGAGTTTTAAGAACTCCACAAGTTCTGAAGGAGATTCTACCTATGGAGCAGTTAAACTCAGGAAGAATGCATGGTCTCTGTGTTGTCTTGGGCAGTGATGAGTTGGAAGCGAAATTTTTGGCAAATAAATCAGCTCTTTCTTTGGGATCGGATACAATTCCGTCATGGTTATGAACCATAGGAGGGAAGAAGGAACCGCCACTTTTACCGTTAAGGCTCTTAACAAGGGTCCAAAAGGATATGCTATTTTTGGGAAGATGCAAAAGTTGCTTTTTCAACCGTTTGTTGTGGAAGAACTTTTGCTTGTTGATAACTCTCCTGCAGCAGTTTCTGATTCCAATATAGCTCGCCCTATTAGCTTCAATCCAATTACTCTTGTGGGTTTGAAATGCTTCCTCCTTTTTAGATATTGCATTTACACAAATGCGATTAAACCAGGATTTGTGTGGCCTTTTAATACTTTTCATAGAGTGAGGTATGTAGGCTCTTATCCCTAGAAGAATTATTTCAGTAATCGCATTTTTTGCAAAGCCAATATTTCTGTTGCCAAAGCACAAAGACCAATCTAAAGCAGTGAAAAATTCATTTAAACCTTCCCAGTTAGCATGGGTATAACGCCATACTATTTTTTTGGAGACAGGCCTTTGTCTGGTCGAAGCTAGCATGAATCAAGCAGTGAAGCAACCAAAAAGAGAGCTAACTGAGACCTTATATTTATCAGGTTGTGAAGCCAGAAACAGGTCCAGGAGATGACCAACCTGGTCTTTACGGTCGGGAATTCTAGTATTTTGAACAAGTTGAGTAAGATGGAATAATGAAGCGAAGAGCTCACCTTGTTTCCCAATTAAATTTGACTTCACTTGTTTCGCAATTAAATTGAGCTAGTTTCTATTATGGATATTGAAATCACCAGCCACAACAATTTCAGATTCTGGGCTTAATTCCAAAATTTCATTAATCTGGTTGACGAGATTTTAATCTCCAAAATAGACTCCAGTTCACTAAAGTTTGGGGACCTGTATAGATAACATAAATTAATGACGTGTCTTGCAACAATAATTTTTACCCAAATGTAGTGGAACATTTTACTTTTTTCTTTATTATATCAAGTATGAAAATTTTATTCAAAATTCAAGTCAAATTAATTTTAATTTTTATACAATTTTAATTAATAAAAAGAACAGAATATTTCATAAATTTGGTGTATAATTTTGTTACGACCGTAGCATATGCTGTCTGGTCTTATAGATTATTAAAATTTTTTTTTCTTTTTGACAAATTATTCGTATAATACTAAGTATAGGGTGTTCAAAATTGAGGTATCATTTAAATTTTAATAAAAAAAGACTTTATTTTTGAAATATTAAATATATTTTTATTTTAATTTATTACAAATAGGTTCCGGTTAATAATGAAAAATTATGTCGGCCAAGTGGACCCCTCTACTACTTCGGCAGGCTTCCAATCTTTTACCAAAATTCTGAATCACGTTGTTCAATAAACTGTTCTCAATGGTTGAAATCTGCTCGATAATGTTGTTTTTAAGCTCTTGAATTGTTGTGGGATTATTGCTCTACACTTTCGATTTCACAAAACCCTACAAAAAAAATGCAACGGTGCCAAATCGCACGATCTTGGTGGCCACATCACTCCTCTACGAGAGGTGGCCACATCACTCCATCACTCCTCATCCTCCTCTACGAGAAATAATGCGATCTTCGAACTTTTCCTTCAAAAATTCATTGTTTCTCTTGCTGTGTGGCAAGTGGCACCGTTCTGTGAAACCACATATTCTCTACGTCCAAATTATCAATTTCCCGCTACAAAAAGCTTCGGATCATCTCCCTGTAGCGATTTCCATTGACTGTAATCGCATTTCCATTTGCGTTTTCAAAAAAATATGGTCCGATGATTCCTCCTGACGACAAACCACACCAAACCGTAACTTTTTGTGGATGTACTGGTTGCTCTAAGATAACCCTTGGATTCTCTTCACTCCAAATGCGGCAATTCTGTTTATTGAGGTAGCCATTGAGCTGGAAATGAGCTTCGTCGGTGAAGATTATTTTGTTAAAAAAATTCTCATTTTCTTCTTGTTTTTCGATTGCCCAAGAAACGAATTGGCGACGTAATGCATGGTCAGTTGGTTTTAATTCTTGCGTCAGCTGCTGCTACATTCTCGGTTGAACGGCCACTACGTTGATAAATGTTGCCTCTGTTATCAAGAACAGATCCAGTTTCTAGAAATTTATCAACCATCAGCTTGATGGCACGATTTGTTGGAGCATTTTCTCTACCAAATTTTGTTCGAAATTTCCTAATTACATCTTGAAAACTTTTACAATTTTCAAAAAATGTTGTAATAACAAAAACACGTTGTTCCTTCGTGTAACGTTCCATATTAACTAACCGGAATGTATTTAGAATATACCTAAAGAAACCTCGTATAAAAATTCCAGGTAGAAAAAAAATGGCGGCAAAATCAAAATGATACCTCAATTTTGAACACCCTTTATATGGCGCACTTGGCCGTGGGAATTTTGTGCCAGAAAGAGATAGCAATAGTTTATGCAAATGAGTTCACGACACAGGTGTTTTAACTTTAAAGGAATGTTGTTTGTATAAATATTTATGCAAATTAGATGTCGTGATTGGCGCTTGCATAATGAGTTTCCGGAAAAGTTTTTATAAATGGTATAGAAGATTAACTAGATAATGTATTTTATATTTTTCCGGAAATGCTTTTATAAATAATATAGAAGTTTAACACGTAAGTGCAATAATCTGTTTTATGTTTTATATTGATCTAAAAACAGGTACTGTACTAGAATAACATATGCTGTACTATGTAAATAATATGCAAGAATTAATTACTTTTTTTTTTAACAAAAAAAGCTTTTACGGTGTGTTTGTAAATAATAGACAAGATAAACAACGTAGAACAAGTAAGTGCAATAACCTTGTTGTGATAGTATTTTATTTTTTTTGTAATTTTGAAGGTCAACTGGTTAATGTAGAACAAGAAAGTGTAATGATGTTCTTGTTATAGTATATTAGATTACGGCCAAATAATAAAATTTAATAAAAGTATTTCACAGCCAACCGGTTATTGTAACATAATATTAACGCAAAATGCAATTGTTATTTATGAGATAAACAAAATACAGATATTGATTTTGTTGTTGTATCTTAGTTTTAAATTAATTTAAAGTAAAAAATGAATGTATAAAACGTGAGGAAAAAAAGGTTGTATTTAGTGATTAATTGTTATGTTTAATTGGAAAATATTTTGAACCACATTTTTTTTATGTTCTTATAAATTACTTTGTATTATGCAAATTAGAAGCATATTTAAAAATGTAATAAATAATTGTAAAAATAAAAAAAAAAGATAAATTAACTTTCATATAATATAGTTTTTATTTACCAAGAATTGTGATTTTTATCGAAAAATAAACATTATAATTATTTAATGTTTATTCATTATAATTATAATAAATTTCGAAGACTTTTAATTAGCAATTACAATACAGTATATACAGTACAGTTTCTTTATGATTTTATTTAAAATATAAAAATACAATTTTCAATAATTAAAGCCTTTATGAATTTAAAATTTCTTTGCAAATGATATTTTTTGTAAAAAAACGGTTATTATTATCGATTAGAAGTTGCCCTTGATTTATTGTGTATTGGAAACTCAATATATACCTATTATATATATATTATAAGAAGCCTAAGATGGTTTTACAATTATTTATTATATCCTACACCTAAAGTATAGGGTATATTAACTTTGGTATGGTGTTTGTAACCACCAAAAGGAAGCGAGTTAGATATGGACATGTATATATATTCTGAATCAGGATCACCTCCTGAGTCGATTTAACGATGTCCTTCCGTCCGTCCGCCCGTTCGCACGATAACTCAAAAACTAATAAAGCTATCTTGAATAAATTTAAATAGTAGGTTACTAATTACGAAAGGAAGGCTAAGTTCGAATCTGGACAAAATCGGTCCATGGGTTCGGATTCTGGAAGCTTCCGAATGATTCCGGAGCAAACGAGATTATCTCCAAAACCAACAAAAATAGAATCTTTAAATTTTGTATAATGATGGTCATTCCCATTCGATTTATGTCTCTGAAATTTACGAGGATTTGGTCCATGGGTTTGGATTTTGGAACCTTCCGAACGAGCACCAGAGCAAATGAGATTATCCCCAACACCAATAAAGATATAACCTTCAAATTTGACAGAGTGGTGTTCTTACATGTTTAATTTAAGTTTCTAAAATTTGAGAGGATTTGGTCAATGGGTTTGGATTTTGGAAACTTCCGAACGAGCACCAGAGCAAATGAGATTATCTGCAAAACCAATAAAGATATAACCTTCAACTTTTGACAGAGTGGTGTTCTTTCATGTTCTATTTATGTCTCTAAAATTTAAGAGGATTTGGTCCATGGGTTTGGATTTTGGAAGCTTCCGAATGAGCACCAGAGTGAATGGGATTATCTCCTAAACCAACTAAGATATAACCTTTAAATTTGTCAGAGTGGTGTTCTTTCAAGTTTTATCTAAGTCTCTGAAATTTGAGAGGATTTGGTTCATGGGTTCTTATCTTGGAAGCTTCGGAACGAGCCCCAGAGCAAACGAGTATATCTCCACCACCAACAAAGATAGAACATTTATTTTTAGTACAAGAGTGTGCTGTTATGTTTCCTTTTCTAGAAAGATATAACCTTTAAATTTGGCAGAATAGTGTTCTCTCATGTTTGATTTAGGTCTCTAAAATTCGAGAAGATTTGGTTCATGGGTTCGGATTTGGGAAGCTTCCGAACGAGTACCATACCAAATGAGACTATCTCCAAAACCAAAAAAATATAACCTTCAAATTTGACAGAGTGGTGTTCTTTCATGTTTTATTTAAGTTTTTAAAATTTGAGAGGATTTGGTCCATGGGTTCGGATTTTGGAAACTTCCAAACGAGCCCCAGAGCAATAGAGATTATCTACAAAACCAATAAAGATATAACCTTTAAATTTGGCAGAATGGTGTTCTCTCATGTTTGATTTAGGTCTCTGAAATTTGAGAGGATTTGGTCCATGGGTTTGGATTTTAGAAGCTTCCGAACGAGCAAAAGAGCAAATGAGATTATCTCCAAAACCAATAAAGATATAGCTTTCAAATTTGACAGAGTTGTGTTTTTTCATGTTTAATTTAAGTCTCTAAAATATGAGAGGATTTGGTCCATGGGTTTGGATTTTGGAAGCTTCCGAACGAGTACCAGAGCAAATGAGATTTTCTCCAAAATCAATAAAGATAAAACCTTTAAATTTGGCAGAGTGGTGTTCTTTCATGTTTTATTTAAGGTTCTGATTTTGGAAACTTCCGAACAAGCCCCAGAGCAATAGAGATTATCTACAAAACCAATAAAGATAAAACCTTTAAATTTGGCAGAATGGTGTTCTCTCATGTTTGATTTAGGTCTCTAAAATTCGAGAGGATTTGGTTCATGGGTTCGGATTTTGGAAGCTTCCGAACGAGCACCATACCAAATGAGACTATCACCAAAACCAATAAAGATATAACCTTCAAATTTGACAGAGTGGTGTTCTTTCATGTTTTATTTAAGTTTTAAAATTTGAGAGGATTTGGTCCATGGGTTCGGATTTTGGAAACTTCCGAACTAGCCCCAGAGCAAAAGAGTATATCTCCACAACCAACAAAGATAGAACATTTATTTTTAGTACAAGAGTGTGCTGTTATGTTTCCTTTTCTATAAAATTGGAAACTGGCATTTGATAAAATTTGAACCATGGATTCGTATATTGGAAGCTTCCGAACGAGCACCAGAGCAAATGAGATTATCTCCAAAACCAATAAAGATATAACCTTCAATTTTTGACAGAGGGGTGTTCTTTCGTGTTTAATTTAAGTCTCTAAAATTTGAGAGGATTTGGTCCATGGGTTTGGATTTTGGAAGCTTCCGAACGAGCACCAGAGCAAATGAGATTATCTCCAAAACCAACAAAGATAGAACCTTTAAATTTTTTACAATGATGTTTTTTCCGTTTGATTTATATCTCTGAAAATAAAGAGGATATGGTCCATGGGTTTGGATTTTGGAAGCTTCCGAACCAGCCCCAGAGCAAATGAGATTATCTCCAAAAACAACAAAGATATAACCTTTAAATTTTGCAGAATGCTGTTCTTTCATGTTTGATTTAGGTCTCTGAAATTTAAGAGGATTTGGTCCGTGGGTTCGGATTTTGGAAGCTTCCGAACGAGCCTCAGACCAAATGATATTATCTCCAAAAGCAACAAAGATATAACCTTTAAATTAGGCGGAAAGGTGTTCCTTCATGTTTGATTTTTGTTTCTGAAATTTGTGAGGATTTGGTCCATGGGCTCAAATCTTGGAAGCTTCATTACGAGCCCCAGAGCAAACGAGTATATCTCCACAACCAACAAAGATATAAATTTTATTTTTAGTACAAAGATGGTCTGTTATGTTTCTTTTTCTGTAAAATTGGAAACTTACATTTGAAAGAATTTGAACCATAGGTTCGTATTTTGGAAACTTCCAGAAGAGCACAAGAGCAACGAGCATATCTCCAAAACCAACAACAGTAGAACCTTTAAATTTAGTACAATGGTGTTCTGACATATTTTCTTTATGTTCCTGAGATGGATTCGATGAATTGGAGTGGCAATTCGGGTGCCTGACACACACCTCCCAAGGACTAACAATCTTCGAAATTAATAAAGATAGAAACTTAAAGTTTTCTACAAAGGTGTCAAGCATATCCCAAGAGGATGCCTCTTTTACGTTCCTGAAATTCGAGTTGAATAAGACACAAAAGGGAAGAAGTTCAAGCAGCTGCCAAAAAAACTTATGGATTTTTAATTTAATTCGAATTATTCAGGTGTAGGGTATTAATAAGTCGGTTGCATCGACTTACTGTTACATTTACTTGTTTTTACAATTATTTATTACATTTTTAAGATGGTAAATCAGTGAGTAAAAGGGTTTTAAATGTCTATCAATACAGATTAAATATTATGATGATATTATGATATGTAAGAATTTATTTCGTTTAAAATATAAAAAAAAAAACCAAAAAAAAAAAAAAAAACAGAACTGAATCGAACTTGCAAGATTAAAAAGAAACTATTCATAACCCCACACTCTACCGCTGCACTAAAACCTAAACCGAAATCTGAATGTTTATATTCGTTATATTGTGAAATTCCTACTCCTACCATACAACCAATATTTTAAAATTTTTATCGAAAAGAAAAAATAAAACAAAAATTGAACGGAATCAAAGAACGTCTTTTTTGAATATGTTTATTATAGGTATAGATTATACATACTATATGATACATATGTATATACTTTACATGGGCTTTTTATAAAAATGAAAAATTATTAATGAAAATCAGAAGATTTTGGAAAAATATTAATCTTGTAAGATGGCTGTACTGAATATTTATCATTTAAAAAAAAAAAATGAAAGTTGGTTGGTAAATCATTGAGCAAAAGGGTTTTAAATGTCTGTCATTTACAGATTAAATATTATGATATGATGATATGAAAATATCAGAAAAACAACCAAAAAGAAAAAAAACATAGAATTGCATCGAACCTCAAAACTTCGAAGTTTACGAATCGGCCACTCTACCACTGCACCAAACCCTCCCATTAAGACCCATTAAAATCTGAATGTTTATATTCAGTTATATTGTGAAATTTTTAGTTCCTACCATACAAACTATATTTTAAAATTTATTTATGTATTTAGAAAAAAACCAAAAAGCAAAAACACAAAAGCAAAATTTAAAATTCAACGGAATGAAAGAGCTTCGTTTTTGAATATGTATATTATATGTATAGATTATACATACTATATGATACATATGTATATACTTTACATGGGTTTTTTATAAAAATGGAAAATTATTAATGAAAATCAGAAAATTTTGGAAAAATATTAATCTTGTAAGATGGCTGTACTGAATATTTATCATTTAAAAAGAAAAAAATGAATGTTGGTTGGTAAATATTGAGTAAAAGGGTTTTAAATGTCTGTCATTTTCAGATTAAATATTATGATATGATGATATGAAAATATCAGAAAAACAACCAAGAAAAAAAAAAATGCACCAAACCCTTCACTAAAATCTGAATGTTTATATTCAGTTATATTGTGAAATTTTTATTTCCTACTATACAAAATATATTTTAAAATTTTATTTATGTATTTAGAAAAAAAACAAAAAGCAAAAACAAAAAAGCAAATTTTAAAATTCAATGGAATAAAAGAGCGTCGTTTTTGAACATGTATATTATAGGTATAGATTATACATACTATATGATACATATGTATATACTTTACATGGGTTTTCTATAAAAATGGAAAATTATTAATGAAAATCAGAAAATTTTGGTAAAATATTAATCTTGTAAGATGGCTGTACTGAATATTTATCATTTAAAAAGAAAAAAATTAAAGTTGGTTGGTAAATCATTGAGTAAAAGAGTTTTAAATGTCTGTTATTTACAGATTAAATATTATGATATGATGATATGAAAATATCAGAAAAACAACCAAAAAAAAAAAAAATAGAATTACATCGAACTTGCAAACCTCAAAACTTCGAAGTTTACGAATCGGCCACTCTACCACTGCACCAAACCCTTCACTAAAATATGTACTAAGTAGTATATGGGACACTTGACCGTGAGAATTTTGTGCCAGAAAGAGATAACAATAGTTTATGGAAATGAGTTCACGACACAGGTGTTTTAACTTTAAAGGAATGTTGTTTGTAGAAATATTTATGCAAATTAGATGTCGTGATTGGCGCTTGCATAATGAGTTTCCGGAAAAGTTTTTATAAATGGTATAGAAGGTTAACTGGATAATGTATTTTATATTTTTCCGGAAATGCTTTTGTAAATAATATAGAAGTTTAACAAGTAAGTGCAATAATCTGTTTTATGTTTTATATTGATCTAAAAACAGGTACTGTACTAGAATAACATATGCTGTACTATGTAAATAATATGCAAGAATTAATTAGTTTTTTTTTTAAAACGGTGTGTTTGTAAATAATACGGTGTGTTTGTAAATAATAGACAATGTAAACATGGTAAACGTAGAACAAGTAAGTGCAATAACCTTGTTGTGATAGTATTTTATTTTTTTTGTAATTTTGAAGGTCAACTGGTTAATGTAGAACAAGAAAGTGTAATGATGTTCTTGTTATAGTATATTAGATTACGGCTAAATAATAAAATTTTATTTTATTTTTTAATAAAAATATTTCACAGCCAACCGGTTATTGTAACATAATATTAACGCAAAATGCAATTGTTATTTATGAGATAAACAAAATACAGATATTGATTTTGTTGTTGTATCTTAGTTTTAAAGTAATTTAAAGTAAAAAATGAATGTATAAAACGTGAGGAAAAAAAGGTTGTATTTAGTGATTAATTGTTATGTTTAATTGGAAAATATTTTGAACCACATTTTTTTTATGTTCTTATAAATTACTTTGTATTATGCAAATTAGAAGCATATTTAAAAATGTAATAAATAATTGTAAAAATAAAAAAAAAAGATAAATTAACTTTCATATAATATAGTTTTTATTTACCAAGAATTGTGATTTTTATCGAAAAATAAACATTATAATTATTTAATGTTTATTCATTATAATTATAATAAATTTCGAAGTCTTTTAATTAGCAATTACAATACAGTATATACAGCACAGTTCTTTATGATTTTATTTAAAATATAAAAATACAATTTTCAATAACTAAAGCCTTTATGAATTTAAAATTTCTTTGCAAATGATATTTTTTGTAAAAAAACGGTTATTATTATCGATTAGAAGTTGCCCTTGATTTATTGTGTATTGGAAACTCAATATATACCTATTATATATATATTATAAGAAGCCTAATATGGTTTTACAATTATTTTTTATACCCTACACCTAAAGTATAGGGTATATTAACTTTGGTATGGTGTTTGTAACCACCAAAAGGAAGCGAGTTAGATATGGACATGTATATATATTCTGAATCAGGATCACCTCCTGAGTCGATTTAACGATGTCCTTCCGTCCGTCCGTCCGTTCGCACGATAACTCAAAAACTAATAAAGCTATCTTGAATAAATTTAAATAGTAGGTTACTAATTACGAAAGGAAGGCTAAGTTCGAATCTGGACAAAATCGGTCCATGGGTTCGGATTCTGGAAGCTTCCGAATGATTCCGGAGCAAACGAGATTATCTCCAAAACCAACAAAAATAGAATCTTTAAATTTTGTATAATGATGGTCCTTCCCATTCGATTTATGTCTTTGAAATTTAAGAGGATTTGGTCAATGGGTTTGGATTTTGGAACCTTCCGAACGAGCACCAGAGCAAATGAGATTATCCCCAACACCAATAAAGATATAACCTTCAAATTTGACAGAGTGGTGTTCTTACATGTTTAATTTAAGTTTCTAAAATTTGAGAGGATTTGGTCAATGGGTTTGGATTTTGGAAACTTCCGAACGAGCACCAGAGCAAATGAGATTATTTGCAAAACCAATAAAGATATAACCTTCAACTTTTGACAGAGTGGTGTTCTTTCATGTTCTATTTATGTCTCTAAAATTTAAGAGGATTTGGTCCATGGGTTTGGATTTTGGAAGCTTCCGAATGAGCACCAGAGTGAATGGGATTATCTCCAAAACCAACTAAGATATAACCTTTAAATTTGCCAGAGTGGTGTTCTTTCAAGTTTTATCTAAGTCTCTGAAATTTGAGAGGATTTGGTTCATGGGTTCTTATCTTGGAAGCTTCGGAACGAGCCCCACAGCAAACGAGTATATCTCCACCACCAACAAAGATAGAACATTTATTTTTAGTACAAGAGTGTGCTGTTATGTTTCCTTTTCTAGAAAGATATAACCTTTAAATTTGGCAGAATAGTGTTCTCTCATGTTTGATTTAGGTCTCTAAAATTCGAGAGGATTTGGTTCATGGGTTCGGATTTTGGAAGCTTCCGAACGAGTACCATACCAAATGAGACTATCTCCAAAACCAAAAAAATATAACCTTCAAATTTGACAGAGTGGTGTTCTTTCATGTTTTATTTAAGTTTTTAAAATTTGAGAGGATTTGGTTCATGGGTTCGGAATTTGGAAACTTCCGAACGAGCCCCAGAGCAATAGAGATTATCTACAAAACCAATAAAGATATAACCTTTAAATTTGGCAGAATGGTGTTCTCTCATGTTTGATTTAGGTCTCTGAAATTTGAGAGGATTTGGTCCATGGGTTTGGATTTTAGAAGCTTCCGAACGAGCAAAAGAGCAAATGAGATTATCTCCAAAACCAATAAAGATATAGCTTTCAAATTTGACAGAGTTATGTTTTTTCATGTTTAATTTAAGTCTCTAAAATATGAGAGGATTTGGTCCATGGGTTTGGATTTTGGAAGCTTCCGAACGAGTACCAGAGCAAATGAGATTTTCTCCAAAATCAATAAAGATAAAACCTTTAAATTTGGCAGAGTGGTGTTCTTTCATGTTTTATTTAAGGTTCTGATTTTGGAAACTTCCGAACAAGCCCCAGAGCAATAGAGATTATCTCCAAATCAATAAAGATATAACCTTTAAATTTGGCAGAATGGTGTTCTCTCATGTTTGATTTAGGTCTCTGAAATTTGAGAGGATTTGGTCCATGGGTTTGGATTTTGGAAGCTTCCGAACGAGCCCCAGAGCAAACGAGATTATCTCCAAAATCAATAAAGATAAAACCTTTAAATTTGGCAGAATGGTGTTCTCTCATGTTTGATTTAGGTCTCTAAAATTCGAGAGGATTTGGTTCATGGGTTCGGATTTGGGAAGCTTCCGAACGAGCACCATACCAAATGAGACTATCACCAAAACCAATAAAGATAAAACCTTTAAATTTGGCAGAATGGTGTTCTCTCATGTTTGATTTAGGTGTCTAAAATTCGAGAGGATTTGGTTCATGGGTTCGGATTTTGGAAGCTTCCGAACGAGCACCATACCAAATGAGACTATCACCAAAACCAATAAAGATAAAACCTTTAAATTTGGCAGAATGGTGTTCTCTCATGTTTGATTTAGGTGTCTAAAATTCGAGAGGATTTGGTTCATGGGTTCGGATTTTGGAAGCTTCCGAACGAGCACCATACCAAATGAGACTATCACCAAAACCAATAAAGATATAACCTTCAAATTTGACAGAGTGGTGTTCTTTCATGTTTTATTTAAGTTTTTAAAATTTGAGAGGATTTGGTCCATGGGTTCGGATTTTGGAAACTTCCGAACGAGCCCCAGAGCAAAAGAGTATATCTCCACAACCAACAATGATAGAACATTTATTTTTAGTACAAGAGTGTGCTGTTATGTTTCCTTTTCTATAAAATTGGAAACTAGCATTTGAAAAAATTTGAACCATGGATTCGTATATTGGAAGCATCCGAACGACCACCAGAGCAAATGAGATTATCTCCAAAACCAATAAACATATAACCTTCAATTTTTGACAGAGGGGTGTTCTTTCGTGTTTAATTTAAGTCTCTAAAATTTGAGAGGATTTGGTCCATGGGTTTGGATTTTGGAAGCTTCCGAACGAGCACCAGAGCAAATGAGACTATCTCCAAAACCAATAAAGATATAGCCTTCAAAGTTGACAGAGTGGTGTTCTTTCATGTTCTATTTATGTCTCTAAAATTTAAGACGATTTGGTCCATGGGTTTGGATTTTGGAAGCTTCCGAACGAGCCCCAGAGCAAACGAGATTATCTCCAAAACCAACAAAGATAGAACCTTTAAATTTTTTACAATGATGTTTTTTCCGTTTGATTTATATCTCTCAAAATAAAGAGGATATGGTCCATGGGTTTGGATTTTGGAAGCTTACGAACCAGCCCCAGAGCAAATGATATTATCTCCAAAAACAACAAAGATAGAACCTTTAAATTTTGCAGAATGCTGTTCTTTCATGTTTGATTTAGGTCTCTGAAATTTGAGAGGATTTGGTCCGTGGGTTCGGATTTTGGAAGCTTCCGAACGAGCCTCAGAGCAAATGATATTATCTCCAAAAGCAACAAAGATATAACCTTTAAATTAGGCGGAAAGGTGTTCCTTCATGTTTGATTTTTGTTTCTGAAATTTGTGAGGATTTGGTCCATGGGCTGAAATCTTGGAAGCTTCATTACAAGCCCCAGAGCAAACGAGTATGTCTCCACAACCAACAAAGATATAAATTTTATTTTTAGTACAAAGATGGTCTGTTATGTTTCTTTTTCTGTAAAATTGGAAACTTACATTTGAAAGAATTTGAACCATGGGTTCGTATTTTGGAAACTTCCAGACGAGCACAAGAGCAACGAGCATATCTCCAAAACCAACAACAGTAGAACCTTTAAATTTAGTACAATGGTGTTCTGACATATTTTCTTTATGTTTCTGAGATGGATTCGATGAATTGGAGTGGCAATTCGGGTGCCTGACACACACCTCCCAAGGACTAACAATCTTCGAAATTAATAAAGATAGAAACTTAAAGTTTTCTACAAAGGTGTCAAGCATATCCCAAGAGGATGCCTCCTTTACGTTCCTGAAATTCGAGTTGAATAAGACACAAAAGGGAAGAAGTTCAAGCAGCTGCCAAAAAAACTTATGGATTTTTAATTTAATTCGAATTATTCAGGTGTAGGGTATTAATAAGTCGGTTGCATCGACTTACGGTTACATTTACTTGTTTTTACAATTATTTATTACATTTTTAAGATGGTAAATCAGTGAGTAAAAGGGTTTTAAATGTCTATCAATACAGATTAAATATTATGATGATATTATGATATGTAAGAATTTATTTCGTTTAAAATATAAAAAAAAAAACCAAAAAAAAAAAAAAAAACAGAACTGAATCGAACTTGCAAGATTAAAAAGAAACTATTCATAACCCCACACTCTACCGCTGCACTAAAACCTAAACCGAAATCTGAATGTTTATATTCGTTATATTGTGAAATTCCTACTCCTACCATACAACCAATATTTTAAAATTTTTATCGAAAAGAAAAAATAAAACAAAAATTGAACGGAATCAAAGAACGTCTTTTTTGAATATGTTTATTATAGGTATAGATTATACATACTATATGATACATATGTATATACTTTACATGGGTTTTTTATAAAAATGGAAAATTATTAATGAAAATCAGAAAATTTTGGAAAAATATTAATCTTGTAAGATGGCTGTACTGAATATTTATCATTTAAAAAGAAAAAAATGAATGTTGGTTGGTAAATATTGAGTAAAAGGGTTTTAAATGTCTGTCATTTTCAGATTAAATATTATGATATGATTATATGAAAATATCAGAAAAACAACCAAAAAGAAAAAAAACATAGAATTGCATCGAACCTCAAAACTTCGAAGTTTACGAATCGGCCACTCTACCACTGCACCAAACCCTCCCATTAAGACCCATTAAAATCTGAATGTTTATATTCAGTTATATTGTGAAATTTTTAGTTCCTACCATACAAACTATATTTTAAAATTTATTTATGTATTTAGAAAAAAACCAAAAAGCAAAAACAAAAAAGCAAAATTTAAAATTCAACGGAATAAAAGAGCGTCGTTTTTGAATATGTATATTATATGTATAGATTATACATACTATATGATACATATGTATATACTTTACATGGGTTTTTTATAAAAATGGAAAATTATTAATGAAAATCAGAAAATTTTGGAAAAATATTAATCTTGTAAGATGGCTGTACTGAATATTTATCATTTAAAAAGAAAAAAATGAATGTTGGTTGGTAAATATTGAGTAAAAGGGTTTTAAATGTCTGTCATTTTCAGATTAAATATTATGATATGATGATATGAAAATATCAGAAAAACAACCAAGAAAAAAAAAAATGCACCAAACCCTTCACTAAAATCTGAATGTTTATATTCAGTTATATTGTGAAATTTTTATTTCCTACTATACAAACTATATTTTAAAATTTTATTTATGTATTTAGAAAAAAAACAAAAAGCAAAAACAAAAAAGCAAAATTTAAAATTCAACGAAATAAAAGAGCGTCGTTTTTGAACATGTATATTATAGGTATAGATTATACATACTATATGATACATATGTATATACTTTACATGGGTTTTCTATAAAAATGGAAAATTATTAATGAAAATCAGAAAATTTTGGTAAAATATTAATCTTGTAAGATGGCTGTACTGAATATTTATCATTTAAAAAGAAAAAAATTAAAGTTGGTTGGTAAATCATTGAGTAAAAGAGTTTTAAATGTCTGTTATTTACAGATTAAATATTATGATATGATGATATGAAAATATCAGAAAAACAACCAAAAAAAAAAAAAAATAGAATTACATCGAACTTGCAAACCTCAAAACTTCGAAGTTTACGAATCGGCCACTCTACCACTGCACCAAACCCTTCACTAAAATATGTACTAAGTAGTATATGGGGCACTTGACCGTGAGAATTTTGTGCCAGAAAGAGATAACAATAGTTTATGGAAATGAGTTCACGACACAGGTGTTTTAACTTTAAAGGAATGTTGTTTGTAGAAATATTTATGCAAATTAGATGTCGTGATTGGCGCTTGCATAATGAGTTTCCGGAAAAGTTTTTATAAATGGTATAGAAGGTTAACTGGATAATGTATTTTATATTTTTCCGGAAATGCTTTTGTAAATAATATAGAAGTTTAACAAGTAAGTGCAATAATCTGTTTTATGTTTTATATTGATCTAAAAACAGGTACTGTACTAGAATAACATATGCTGTACTATGTAAATAATATGCAAGAATTAATTAGTTTTTTTTTTTAAAACGGTGTGTTTGTAAATAATACGGTGTGTTTGTAAATAATAGACAATGTAAACATGGTAAACGTAGAACAAGTAAGTGCAATAACCTTGTTGTGATAGTATTTTTTTTT
Organism: Poecilobothrus nobilitatus; assembly: GCA_947095535.1. NCBI lineage: Eukaryota > Metazoa > Arthropoda > Insecta > Diptera > Dolichopodidae > Poecilobothrus > Poecilobothrus nobilitatus. The sequence continues at coordinate 141,850,605 of OX352772.1, read as the reverse complement.
TTTTGTAATTTTGAAGGTCAACTGGTTAATGTAGAACAAGAAAGTGTAATGATGTTCTTGTTATAGTATATTAGATTACGGCTAAATAATAAAATTTTATTTTATTTTTTAATAAAAATATTTCACGGCCAACCGGTTATTGTAACATAATATTAACGCAAAATGCAATTGTTATTTATGAGATAAACAAAATACAGATATTGATTTTGTTATTGTATCTTAGTTTTAAAGTAATTTAAAGTAAAAAATGAATGTATAAAACGTGAGGAAAAAAAAGTTGTATTTAGTGATTAATTGTTATGTTTAATTGGAAAATATTTTGAAAAAATATTTTTAATATAGAACCACATTTTTTTTATGTTCTTACAAATTACTTTGTATTATGCAAATTAAAAATAACAAAAAAGATAAATTAACTTTCATATAATATAGTTTTTATTTACTAAAAATTGTGATTTTTATCTAATATATTTAAATTTACAAAGTTTTTATAGGTTTACAGGTGTTTTTACATTCGCTTAATTTTTTTTCTTTACAAATCCAAACGGTACAGAGGAACAATAGTCATTAAATTTTCTTTTTTCAGCTTTAATTTTATACTAGTATTCGCCCGCCCCTCGAAATTCGAGGTCTTTTAATTAGCAATTACAATACAGTATATACAGTACAGTTTCTTTATGATTTTATTTAAAATGTAAAAATACAATTTTCAATAATTAAAGCCTTTATGAATTTAAAATTTCTTTGCAAATGATATTTTTTGTAAAAAAAACGGTTATTATTATCGATTAGAAGTTGTCCTTGATTTATTGTGTATTGGAAATTCAATACATACCTATTATATATATATTATAAGAAGCCTAAGATGGTTTTACAATTATTTATTTTTACAATTATTTATTACATTTTTAAGATGATAAATCGTTGAGTAATATATATGAAAAGGGTTTTAAATGTCTATCAATACAGATTAAATATTATGATGCTATTATGATATGTAAGAATTTATTTCGTTTAAAATATAAAAAAAAAAACCAAAAAAAAAAAAAACAAACAGAACTGAATCGAACTTGCAAGATTAAAAAGCAACTATTCATAACCCCACACTCTACCGCTGTACTAAAACCTAAACCGAAATATGAATGTTTATATTCGTTACATTGTGAAATTCCTACTCCTACCACTTGGAAACAATGCTGAACTTGCAAACCTCAAAACTTCGAAGTTTACGAATCGGCCACTCTACCACTGCACCAAACCCTCCATTAAAATCTGAATCTTTATATTCAGTTATATTGTGAAATTTTTATTTCCACCATACATACTGTATTTTAAAATTTTATTTATGTGTTTAGAAAAAAAACAAAAAGCAAAAACAAAAAAGCAAATTTTAAAATTCAATGGAATAAAAGAGCGTCGTTTTTGAATATGTATATTATAGGTATAGATTATACATACTATATGGTACATATGTATATACTTTACATGGGTTTTTTATAAAAATGGAAAATTATTAATGAAAATCAGAAAATTTTGGAAAAATATTAATCTTGTAAGATGGCTGTACTGAATATTTATCATTTAAAAAGAAAAAAATGAAAGTTGGTTGGTAAATATTGAGTAAAAGGGTTTTCAATGTCTGTCATTTACAGATTAAATATTATGATATGATGATATGAAAATATCAGAAAAACAACCAAGAAAAAAAAAAAATGCACCAAACTCTTCACTAAAATCTGAATGTTTATATTCAGTTATATTGTGAAATTTTTATTTCCTACCATACAAACTATATTTTAAAATTTTATTTATGTATTTAGAAAAAAAACAAAAAGCAAAAACAAAAAAGCAAAATTTAAAATTCAACGGAATAAAAGAGCGTCGTTTTTGAATATGTATATTATAGGTATAGATTATACATACTATATGATACATATGTATATACTTTACATGTGTTTTTTATAAAAATGGAAAATTATTAATGAAAATCAGAAAATTTTGGAAAAATATTAATCTTGTAAGATGGCTGTAGTGAATATTTATCATTTAAAAAGAAAAAAATGAAAGTTGGTTGGTAAATCGTTGAGTAAAAGGGTTTTAAATGTCTGTCATTTACAGATTAAATATTATGATGTTTTAAATTCCGGTACAATCAAAACTTGGTGTTCATCTGTTCTCCTAAAATTTTTTGATAATATAGAGATACCATCCTTGTTGTTTGTTAAAATCATTTCCTTAATTTTTTCAAAATGAATTATTTTTGAAGAATCGAAATTTAAATTTATTCCTTTTACTTTACAAACAGCCGTTTCACTTTGAGTATTAGTGGAAAATATTTTATAACTGTAATTTTTAGGTCCTCTACTAACAAATTCCGTATTATAGCTTCCTACTCCAAAAGACTCAAGTTCATCTGTCATATCTCTTATAAAGTTGCCAGTAGGAGGCTCGTATTCACCTTCTTTTGAAACATATATTACTGAGTCGGTATCGTAATATAAAACGCGTTCCTCTATTTTTTCAAGAAAGCTGTATAATTTTAGTCGAGCTTGTGCTGTTGACAACGTTGACTGTGTTCAGAAATTCTCCTTCTTCATTTTTATATTTCATTTTTTATTTACCAAAAGTGTTTCAGAGTTAATTATCATTATGTGCACAACATCTTTACTAGGATCTGTTATCAAAGAATGAAATTCTGTTGGATTTCTAATTATTATTGATTTTGTTTGGTTTTCTTTCTGACCAAATTTTCCCCAAAATGAATTTAATGTAATTTTAGCAAAAGATCGCAAACCTGAAGTTTTCACGATATTATCAGCATTTAAGTGAATATTTTCTTGTTCAAAAAACTCTTGCACATATTTTTGTTTTGATTGTTCGTCAACACAATCTTTAGGCCAGCCGGTTTGTTTAAAATTTTATCATTTTGCTGTATTTTATAACTCCATATTTCATGTATTTCAATTATTTTATAGCCTTTCTGGACAGCTTTTATTACCTCATCTATAACCCAAGTTCCTAATAATGTTTTTTCTTCTTCCGAATGTGTGCACTTATTTTGAATGCTTTCTGAGCTAAAGGTAAAACTTAGTGTGAACACCAATTTATTATTTTGATTTATTGGAAGAACTGGATGAAATAAAGAACAAGGTGGAAGAATTTCACATTTACTTAAGCCTTCAATTGTTTCTAAATTAAGTTTGGTACATTTCTCGTGCCCAACTATAACTTCTGGATGTCCTATTGGAAATTTTCCATACTTGCACACAAAAGGGTATAAAGAACAAATATCGATATATTTTATTTTTTCTCCTTCTTTAGCTTTATAATGTAAAACTGTGTTTCCCGTTCGTCCACCGTAAAAAGCATCTCGAGCATTTAAAGAAATATTTTTTAATATCGGATGAGTTGATAAATATGACATTTCTTCATTTTCATCTATTTGTTGTCTAAAATCGCATTCCCACATTTCAATAACTTCATATCCAAAAGATTTTAATCGCTCTGTTTTTACAATAGTAGATTCAAATCTAGCATCCAATGTATCAAATTCGAAAGCGCGAAGTTGTTCGTTACGTCTATATCGAAAACATTTAGGGTGTCCATGATAGTAACACCCATTAAACTCAAATATTTGTTTTGTTTCGAAACAAATACCGTCTACTTTTAAACCATATATAATTGCTTCTTTTTGTTTACCTGCGTGACAAATATTGATACTTCTCTGATCTTCTTCCCAAATCAGCCATTGGAGAGCAATTTTTGATTGAATATCTGTAAGTCTGTAACCACCTTTCGGTATTAGCCCAATTGTGTCTGGTTTTAAAAAGTTTCTACGAAACACTAAATTGCAGGCTGATGCTATAGTAGTGGCCTCAGCAAAAGGGCACACATTGCTTTCTTTGAACATAAGATTTCTAAATTTAATACAAGCTTCTGTTAAGATAAGACATCATTTTTACAGTAATCTTCTATATCATGCTGCATATCAAATTCAATTTGTTTGTTTTGCGCATACCAATCCAAAAATTCTTTACGTTCTACTTCTTTCATTGAATCTGAACTATAATAGTGTAGTGCAGGTAAAGGCCCAATGTAATTAGAATTTTCTCTAGTATTAAATAAATGTGGAAAGTGACCTTTTTTAATGTTAACCGGTAATTCAAAAGCTTTTGGCAGTTGAGCCAGAGCCATTGGCAAATAATTTAAAGAATCTAAAAACTTGATGTTATTTATTTTCATTTGAATGATTTATGTTCTTCTCATAATTAATTTTGGTTCTAAATTACTTTTATTCAATAATTCATTTAAAATGAATTGATGGTCAAAGCTTTGTCCGTTATGAGCCAAGACCGTAACTTTCTTGAATTTTTTTGCCAATTTTAAAATATAATCAACAAAACTTGAAGTTACATTTGTTTTTAAAATTGTTGTCCTATAACCACATTGTAAGCAAAAGCACAACTTAGAATCATCTATGCAACAATGGCATCTTATTGATGTTAATACACATTGTTTCTAAATCAAAAAATACAAAAACAAAATTCTCGACATTTGGCGTTCTTGCATCAACATTAATGAAACAAAAATGATTTCTTTTTGCAAGTTTGTAACAATGTTTGCCAAAAATAGAATCGCATGTGTGTAAAGAACCAGTTGAATATAATTTAAAGCATTTTCAACATTTATGAACTTGCGAACAATTAGAGTGGTTTCAGTATTAGAGTGGTTTCTAAAGCAACTTTCTCCTCTAAAAGAGCGCTTACATTTGTTACACGATACATCTACAGGTATTTTGTCACACAGGGAAGATTGTTGACAACAACGACATTTACCACCACATTTATGAAAATTTTTATTGTTGTAACTCATATTGCATTTTGCACAATAATAACTTGAGCAGAAAACTGATGTAAGTGAAGTAATCACGTTAAAATGGTGATTGTAATAATACAAATTAATTCTCTTGCCATTGTTTTGTCCATTAAAGATAATACTTTTATTATCGCCATAACTGTACACTACAATATTGATCCCCAAAATAATCCTGTATTTTTTTAAATCTGGAATTCCCGCACTATTTGTTATATCTGTTTGGGTTTTCTGCACTAGCTCATTGGCTAAGATCGTTTGCAATTTTTGATTGTTGTCTCTTATTTTTTTTGTAATTGACGTCTTTGTCGGCAAAAGCTTTGCCAACAACTACACACCGATACAAACATAGATTGTCCTTGTTTTTAATAGTCACCACTCCTTTTCGTTTCAAGCTATCTTCTTCAAACGTAAAATATTTTTTATCTCGGCCGGTTCCTGTGGGCAGATTAACGATAGTAGTAGTAAGCTAAAATGAATAATTGTGCAACCCCTCGGAATAACTTCGAAATATTTTATAAATTATTTCCCATATATCTTCAAACTTCATGGTGCTTGCTGGTTTGTAGCTAATCCAACCCGGTGTTCGTTCTTGAAAATTTTGTCCAAAAAACGTCATTCCAACTAGATCATCTGCGTTAACGTTCCGGAGTGAATATTCTACAATTTCGTTTATTGCATCTTTAAACCACGACAACAACGTTACTCTAAACCGATTAGAAAACTGGTTTCTCTCGTTAATTACTTCGAATTTCGGACCTCCCTCGAAGAATTTTTTTAAAAGAAGTTTTTTCGAGATTTTAATAAGTTTTATCACGCACGTATTGTTTTCCGGTCAAAAGTGTTTTACTGTTTAAATTTTTTACTTCAAGTTCACAGCTATATATAAAAACAAAGAACAAAAACTTTTTTTAATTGAATCAAGGATTAAGCACGAGAAATTCTAATAGTTCTATAGAATAAGGAAATTTATTAAGATTGAAATTAAATTCCATCATGCGAAAAGTCATGTTCTATAGGTGTGTTTATAAGATTGCAACAATATGAAATTTAGGAATTATTAGAAAAAGTTATGATTTAACAAAGGAATTTAGGAGGGTTTAAATTTCCTCATATGTTTAGTTTCTTGTTAAATAATTAATGGTATTTATTATTGAAATGGTTGATAAAAAAGATATCTTCTCCTTGCAAACAAGTCCGATTAGCACATCCAAGTCGTGCTCACTTGGCATCTTTTCTGCACATAACAATTTCTCAGCTGCTCCTCCTCAAGGAAGGTCCTTCAATTTGATTTCATAATTGAATGTTATTTTTCCTTTTAATTGGAAAATATCGCTATTTCCAATTATTTCTTCGAATGGCTCCGGTACTTCCATTTTAATTATAAATTAATTTAAAAACTCAAATCAATTTATACTTTTTTTATGCAACATACAAATATTTTGCATCATAAATATATAACACTTTCTAAAATATGCAAATTATATTTTTGCATTCCCATTAATAATCACTGTATATTTTCTAAACTATGTCTAAGAACTAAATTACTATGGAGCCACCAATATAAAAAAATCACTATGTAGAGGATTCAAAATATTAGTCAGCAAGAATTTGGCTAATCCATTTTAGGCTAATCCATTTAAATCAACCCTTGTTTCTGGAGAGCCAATATCTGATCACCGAAAGTCCAATATCGGTCCCTGAGGTGCCGTCCTCTTTAAAGTGGGGTCTTATTCTGGCGACCCCCTCTCTTGATTCTGGATGGGGTCACCGGAGCTTCGAAATGTAGTCCCAAGTTTCGATTTCGTTGCTTGAGGGTCTGGTCTTCAGAGGTCCGAAGTATAGTCCCAAGATCGGCATCGGTCTTTGATGGTCTGGCTTCGGTCCTTGAGGGTCCGTAATCAGTCTTTGAGGGTCCGGTATCGGTCACCCTGCCCCTAGGGGCTAGGGAACAAGCGGCAAGGGGCCAACCGTCCAGGCGGCAAGAGGCCAAGCGGCCAGGTAGCCCCTTTTTATACCCTACACATTAAGTATAGGGTATATTAACTTTGGTATGGTGTTTGTAAGTACCAAAAGGAAGCGAGTTAGGTATAGACATGTATATATATTCTGAATCGGGATCACCGCCGGAGTCGATTTAGCGATGTCCGTCCGTCCGTCCGTACGCACGATAACTCAAAAAATAATGATGCTATCTTGATGAATTTTATACTGTAGGTTAACAATGACCAAGGTAAGGCGGGGATTGTAAATGGGCGAAATCGGACCATGCATTCGAGTACCTCTCATACAACTTCCAAAACCTAATACGCATATTTTTGAAAATAATAAAGATAGAAACTTAAAATTTTGTACGAGGGTGTGTTTTACTGAATCCCTGATATCCCCAAAATTTGAGATGAAGTGGAGTGGTTGTTCGGGTACCTCCCATACAACTCCCAAAACCGAACATACATATCTTCGAAATTAATAAAGATAGGAACTTCAAATTTGATAGGAGGATGCTGTTTCCTAAATCCCTGATTTGTCTAAAATTTGAGAGGAATTGGAGTGGTCGTTCGCGTACCTCCCATACAACTCCCAAAACCGAACAAGCATATCTTCGAAATTAATAAAGACAGAAACTTCAAATTTGGTACTAGGGTGTTGTTTCCTGAATCTCTGATTTGTCCAAAATTTGAGATGAAATGGTAGAGCAGTTCAGGTACCACCCATACAACTCCCAAAACCGAACATACATATCTTCGAAATTAATAAAGATAAGAACTTCAAATTTGATACGAGGGTGCTGTTTTCTAAATCCCTGATTTGCCTAAAATTTGAGATGAAGTGCAGTGGTCGTTCGGGTACCTCCCATACAACTCCCAAAACCGAACAAGCATATCTTCGAAATTAATAAAGACAGAAACTTCAAATTTGGTACAAGGGTGTTGTTTCCTGAATCCCTGATTTGTCCAAAATTTAAGATGAATTAGAATGGTTGTTCGGCTATCTGCCACACAACTCCTAAGACCAAATAAGCATATCTTCGAAATTAATAAATATATAAACTTGAAATTTGATATAAGAATGTTCTACCCTGTTGATGTCTCTAAAATTTGAGATGAATTGGGGTGGTGGTCCGCGTGCCTTCACACACTTCCCAAGACCTAACAATCATATTTTCGAATTTAACAAAGATAGAAATCTGAAATTTTGTACAAAGGTTGTAACAGCATTTATTTTTTTTAGCTTGCATTAAATACCTAACTAAAATAACTTATGGATTTTTAATTTAATTTGAATGTTTTAGGTGTAAGGTATAAATAAGTCGGTTGCATCGACTTACTGTTATTTTTACTTGTTTTGAAAACGTATTAGGTGTATTTCCTACCATACAAACTATATTTTAAAATTTTATTTATTTATTTACAAAAAAAAGAAACAAAAAGAAAAAACAAAAAAGCAAAATTTAAAACTCAACGAAATAAAAGAGCGTCGTTTTTGAATATGTATATTATAAGTATAGATTATACATACTATATGATACATATGTATATACTTTACATGGGTTTTTTATAAAAATGAAAAATTATTAATGAATATCAGAAATTTTTGGAAAAATATTAATCTTGTAAGATGGCTGTACTGAATATTTATCATTTAAAAAAATGAAAGTTGGTTGGTAAATCATTGAGCAAAAGGGTTTTAAATGTATGTCATTTATAGATTAAATATTATGATATGATGATATGAAAATATCAGAAAAACAACCAAAAAGAAAAAAAACATAGAATTGCATCGAACCTCAAAACTTAGAAGTTTACGAATCGGCCACTCTACCACTGCACCAAACCCTCCATTAAAATTTGAATATTTATATTCAGTTATATTGTGAAATTTTTATTTCCTACCATACAAACTATATTTTAAAATTTTATTTATGTATTTAGAAAAAAACCAAAAAGCAAAAACAAAAAAGCAAAATTTAAAATTCAACGGAATAAAAGAGCGTCGTTTTTGAATATGTATATTATAGGTATAGATTATACATACTATATGATACATATGTATATACTTTACATGGGTTTTTTATAAAAATGGAAAATTATTAATGAAAATCAAAAAATTTTGGAAAAATATTAATCTTGTAAGATGGCTGTACTGAATATTTATCATTTAAAAAGAAAGAAATGAATGTTGGTTGATAAATATTGAGTAAAAGGGTTTTAAATGTCTGTCATTTTCAGATTAAATATTATGATATGATGATATGAAAATATCAGAAAAACAACCAAGAAAAAAAAAAATGCACCAAACCCTTCACTAAAATCTGAATGTTTATATTCAGTTATATTGTGAAATTTTTATTTCCTACCATACAAACTATATTTTAAAATTTTATTTATGTATTTAGAAAAAAAACAAAAAGCAAAAACAAAAAAGCAAAATTTAAAATTCAACGAAATAAAAGAGCGTCGTTTTTGAACATGTATATTATGGGTATAGATTATACATACTATATGATACATATGTATATACTTTACATGGGTTTTCTATAAAAATGGAAAATTATTAATGAAAATCAGAAAATTTTGGAAAAATATTAATCTTGTAAGATGGCTGTACTGAATATTTATCATTTAAAAAGAAAAAAATTAAAGTTGGTTGGTAAATCATTGAGTAAAAGGGTTTTAAATGTCTGTCATTTACAGATTAAATATTATGATATGATGATATGAAAATATCAGAAAAACAACCAAAAAAAAAAAAAAATAGAATTACATCGAACTTGCAAACCTCAAAACTTCGAAGTTTACGAATCGGCCACTCTACCACTGCACCAAACCCTTCACTAAAATATGTACTAAGTAGTATATGAGGCACTTGGCCGTGAGAATTTTGTGTCAGAAAGAGATAGCAATAGTTTATGCAAATGAGTTCACGACACAGGTGTTTTAACTTTAAAGGAATGTTGTTTGTAGAAATATTTATGCAAATTAGATGTCGTGATTGGCGCTTGCATAATGAGTTTCCGGAAAAGTTTTTATAAATGGTATAGAAGGTTAACTGGATAATGTATTTTATATTTTTCCGGAAATGCTTTTGTAAATAATATAGAAGTTTAACAAGTAAGTGCAATAATCTGTTTTATGCTTTATATTGATCTAAAAACAGGTACTGTACTAGAATAACATATGCTGTACTATGTAAATAATATGCAAGAATTAATTACTTTTTTTTTCTAAACGGTGTGTTTGTAAATAATAGACAATGTAAACAAGGTAAACGTAGAACAAGTAAGTGCAATAACCTTGTTGTGATAGTATTTTTTTTTTTAGTAATTTTGGAGGTGAACTGGTTAATGTAGAACAAGAAAGTGTAATGATGTTCTTGTTATAGTATATTAGATTACGGCTAAATAATAAAATTTTATTTTATTTTTTAATAAAAATATTTCACGGCCAACCGGTTATTGTAACATAATATTAACGCAAAATGCAATTGTTATTTATGAGATAAACGAAATACAGATATTGATTTTGTTATTGTATCTTAGTTTTAAAGTAATTTAAAGTAAAAAATGAATGTATAAAACGTGAGGAAAAAAAAGTTGTATTTAGTGATTAATTGTTATGTTTAATTGGAAAATATTTTGAAAAAATATTTTTAATATAGAACCACATTTTTTTTATGTTCTTACAAATTACTTTGTATTATGCAAATTAGAAGCATATTTAAAAATGTAATAAATAATTGTAAAAATAAAAAAAAAAGATAAATTAACATTCATATAATATAGTTTTTATTTACCAAGAATTGTGATTTTTATCGAAAAATATTTAAATTTACAAAGTTTTTATAGGTTTACAGGTGTTTTTACATTCGCTTAATTTTTTTTCTTTACAAATCCAAACGGTACAGAGGAACAATAGTCATTAAATTTTCTTTTTTCAGCTTTAATTTTATACTAGTATTCGCCCGCCCCTCGAAATTCGAGGTCTTTTAATTAGCAATTACAATACAGTATATACAGTACAATTTCTTTATGATTTTATTTAAAATGTAAAAATACAATTTTCAATAATTAAAGCCTTTATGAATTTAAAATTTCTTTGCAAATGATATTTTTTGTAAAAAAAAACGGTTATTATTATCGATTAGAAGTTGCCCTTGATTTATTGTGTATTGGAAACTCAATATATACCTATTATATATATTATAAGAAGCCTAAGATGGTTTTACAATTATTTATTTTTACAATTATTTATTACATTTTTAAGATGATAAATCATTGAGTAATATATATGAAAAGGGTTTTAAATGTCTATTAATACAAATTAAATATTATGATGATATTATGATATGTAAAAATTTATTTCGTTTAAAATATAAAAAAAAAAACCAAAAAAAAAAGAAAACCAGAACTGAATCGAACTTGCAAGATTAAAAAGCAACTATTCATAACCCCACACTCTACCGCTGTACTAAAACCTAAACCGAAATATGAATGTTTATATTCGTTACATTGTGAAATTCCTACTCCTACAATACAACCAATATTTTCAAATTTTTTATCGAAAAGAAAAAATAAAACAAAAATTCAACGGAATAAAAGAGCGTCGTGTTTGAATATGTATATTATAGGTATAGATAATACATACTATATGATACATATGTATATACTTTACATGGGTTTTTTATAAAAATGGAAAATTATTAATGAAAATCAGAAAATTTTGGAAAAATATTAATCTTGTAAGATGGCTGTACTGAATATTTATCATTTAAGAAAAAAAAATTAAAGTTGGTTGGTAAATCATTGAGTAAAAGGGTTTTAAATGTTTGTCATTTTCAGGTTAAATATTATGATATGATGGTATGAAAATATCAGAAAAACAACAAAAAAAAAAAAAATGGAATTGCATCGAACTTGCAAAACTCAAAACTTCGAAGTTTACGAATCGGCCACTCTGCCACTGCACCAAACCCTCCATTAAAATCTGAATGTTTATATTCAGTTATATTGTGAAATTTTTATTTCCACCATACAAACTATATTTTAAAATTTTATTTATGTATTTAGAAAAAAAATAAAAAGCAAAAACAAAAAAGCAAATTTTAAAATTCAATGGAATAAAAGAGCGCCGTTTTTGAATATGTATATTATAGGTATAGATTATACAAACTATATGATACATATGTATATACTTTACATGGGTTTTTTATAAAAATGGAAAATTATTAATGAAAATCAGAAAATTTTGGAAAAATATTAATCTTGTAAGATGGCTGTACTGAATATTTATTATTTAAAAAGAAAAAAATGAAAGTTGGTTGGTAAATATTGAGTAAAAGGGTTTTCAATGTCTGTCATTTACAGATTAAATATTATGATATGGTGATATGAAAATATCAGAAAAACAATGTACCAAACCCTTCACTAAAATCTGAATGTTTTTATTCAGTTATATTGTGAAATTTTTATTTCCTACCATACAAACTATATTTTAAAATTTTATTTATGTATTTAGAAAAAAAAAACAAAAAGCAAAAACAAAAAAGCAAATTTTAAAATTCAATGGAATAAAAGAGCGTCGTTTTTGAATATGTATATTATAGGTATAGATTATACATACTATATGATACATATGTATATACTTTACATGTGTTTTTTATAAAAATGGAAAATTATTAATGAAAATCAGAAAATTTTGGAAAAATATTAATCTTGTAAGATGGCTGTACTGAATATTTATCATTTAAAAAGAAAAAAATGAAAGTTGGTTGGTAAATCATTGAGTAAAAGGGTTTTAAATGTCTGTCATTTACAGATTAAATATTATGATGTTTTAAATTCCGGTACAATCAAAACTTGGTGTTCATCTGTTCTCCTAAAATTTTTTGATAATATAGAGATACCATCCTTGTTGTTTGTTAAAATCATTTCCTTAATTTTTTCAAAATGAATTATTTTTGAAGAATCGAAATTTAAATTTATTCCTTTTACTTTACAAACAGCCGTTTCACTTTGAGTATTAGTGGAAAATATTTTATAACTGTAATTTTTAGGTCCTCTACTAACAAATTCCGTATTATAGCTTCCAACTCCAAAAGACTCAAGCTAGTTTGTCATATCTCCTATAAAGTTGCCAGTAGGAGGCTCCTATTCACCTTCTTTTGAAGCATATATTACTGAGTCGGTATCGTAATATAAAACGCGTTCCTCTAATTTTTCAAGAAAGTTGTATAACTTTAGTCGAGCTTGTGCTATTGTATAACAGGCTATGGCAACGTTGACTGTGTTCAGAAATTCTCCTTCTTCATTTTTATATTTCCAATTAACCAAAAGTGTTTCAGAGTTAATTATCATTATGTGCACAACATCTTTACTAGGATCTGTTATCAAAGAATAAAATCCTGTTGGATTTTTAATTGTTATTGTTGTTTGTTAAAATCATTTCCTTAATTTTTTCAAAATTAATTATTTTTGAAGAATCGTAATTTAATTTTATTCCTTTTACTTTACAAACAGCCGTTTCACTTTGAGTATTAGTGGAAAATATTTTATAACTGCAATTTTTAGGTCCTCTACTAACAAATTCCGTATTATAGCTTCCTACTCCAAAAGACTCAAGCTCATCTGTCATATCTCTTATAAAGTTGCCAGTAGGAGGCTAGTATTCACCTTCTTTTGAAACATATATTACTGAGTCGGTATCGTAATATAAAACGCGTTCCTCTAATTTTTCAAGAAAGTTGTATAACTTTAGTCGAGCTTGTGCTGTTGTATAACAGGCTATGGCAACGTTGACTGTGTTCAGAAATTCTCCTTCTTCATTTTTATATTTCCAATTAACCAAAAGTGTTTCAGAGTTAATTATCATTATGTGCACAACATCTTTACTAGGATCTGTTATCAAAGAATAAAATTCTGTTGGATTTCTAATTATTATTGATTTTGTTTGGTTTTCTTTCTGACCAAATTTCCCCCAAAATGAATTTAATGTAATTTTAGCAAAAGATCGCAAACCTGAAGTTTTCACAATATTTTCAGCATTTAAGTGAATATTTTCTTGTTCAAAAAACTCTTGCACATATTATTGTTTTGATTGTTCGTCAACACAATCTTTAGGCCAGCCGGTTTGTTTAAAATTTTATCATTTTGCTGTATTTTATAACTCCATATTTCATGTATTTCAATTATTTTATAGCCTTTCTGGACAGCTTTTATTACCTCATCTATAACCCAAGTTCCTAATAATGTTTTTTCTTCTTCCGAATGTGTGCACTTATTTTGAATGCTTTCTGAGCTAAAGGTAAAACTTAGTGTGAACACCAATTTATTATTTTGATTTATTGGAAGAACTGGATGAAATAAAGAACAAGGTGGAAGAATTTCACATTTACTTAAGCCTTCAATTGTTTCTAAATTAAGTTTGGAACATTTCTCGTGCCCAACTATAACTTCTGGATGTCCTATTGGAAATTTTTCATACTTGCACACAAAAGGGTATAAAGAACAAATATCGATATATTTTATTTTTTCTCCTTCTTTAGCTTTATAATGTAAAACTGTATTTCCCGTTCGTCCACCGTAAAAAGCATCTCGAGCATTTAAAGAAATATTTTTTAATATCGGATGAGTTGATAAATATGACATTTTTTCATTTTCATCTATTTGTTGTCTAAAATCGCATTCCCACATTTCAATAACTTCATATCCAAAATATTTTAATCGCTCTGTTTTTACAATAGTAGATTCAAATCTAGCATCCAATGTACCAAATTTGAAAGCGCGAAGTTGTTCGTTACGTCTATATCGAAAACATTTAGGGTGTCCATTATAGTAACACCCATGAAACTCAAATATTTGTTTTGTTTCGAAACAAATTCCGTCTACTTTTAAACCATATATAATTGCTTCTTTTTGTTTACCTGCGTGACAAATATTGATACTTCTCTGATCTTCTTCTCCAATCAGCCATTGGAGAGCAATTTTTGATTGAATATCTGTAAGTCTGTAACCACCTTTCGGTATTAGCCCAATTGTGTCTGGTTTTAAAAAGTTTCTACGAAACACTAAATTGCAGGCTGATGCTATAGTAGTGGCCTCAGTAAATGGGCACACATTGCTTTCTTTTAACATAAGATTTCTAAATTTAATACAAGCTTCTGTTAAGATAAGACATCATTTTTACAGTAATCTTCTATATCATGCTGCATATCAAACTCAATTTGCTTGTTTTGCTCATACCAATCCAAAAATCCTTTACGTTCTACTTCCTTCATTGAATCTGGACTATAATAGTGTAGTGTAAAGGCCCAATGTAATTAGCATTTTCTCTAGTATTAAATAAATGTGGAAAGTGACCTTTTTTAATGTTAACCGGTAATTCAAAAGCTTTTGGCAGTTGAGCCAGAGCCATTGGCAAATAATTTAAAGAATCTAAAAACTTGATGTTATTTATTTTCATTTGAATGATTTTTGTTCCTCTCATAATTAATTTTGGTTCTAAATTACTTTTATTCAATAATTCATTTAAAATGAATTGATGGTCAAAGCTTTGTCCGTTATGAGCCAAGACCGTAACTTTCTTGAATTTTTTTGCCAATTTTAAAATATAATCAACAAAACTTGAAGTTACATTTGTTTTTAAAATTGTTGTCCTATAACCACATTGTAAGCAAAAGTACAACTTAGAATCATCTATGCAACAATGGCATCTTGTTGATATAACACACAGGTTTGGTTCATGTAATTTAACGTCGTGACTTTGCTTTTGGTACAGTGTTGTTTCCTGCATTGTTTCTACATCAAAAAATATAAAAACAAAATTCTCGACATTTGGCGTTCTTGCATCAACATTAATGAAACAAAAATGATTTCTTTTTGCAAGTTTGTAACAATGTTTGCCAAAAATAGAATCGCATGTGTGTAAAGAACCAGTTGAATATAATTTAAAGCATTTTAAACATTTATGAACTTGTGAACAAATAGTATTAGAGTGGTTTCTAAAGCAACTTTCTCCTCTAAAAGAGCGCTTACATTTGTTACACGATACATCTACAGGTATTTTGTCACACAGGGAAGATTGTTGACAACAACGACATTTACCACCATATTTATTAAAATTTTTATTTTTGTAACTCATATTGCATTTTGCACAATAATAACTTGAGCAGAAAACTGATGTAAGTGAAGTAATCACGTTAAAATGGTGATTGTAATAATACAAATTAATTCTCTTGCCATTGTTTTGTCCATTAACGATAATACTTTTATTATCGCCATAACTGTACACTACAATATTGTACAGATCCCCAAAATAATCCTGTATTTTTTTTAAATCTGGAATTCCCGCACTATTTGTTATATCTGTTTGGGTTTTCTGCACTAGCTCATTGGCTAAGATCGTTTGCAATTTTTGATTGTTGTCTCTTATTTTTGTTTGTAATTGACGTCTTTGTCGGCAAAAGCTTTTCCAACAACTACACACCGATACAAACATAGATTGTCCTTGTTTTTAATAGTCACCACTCCTTTTCGTTTCAAGCTATCTTCTTCAAACGTAAAATATTTTTTATCTCGGCCGGTTCCTGTGGGCAGATTAACGATAGTAGTAATAAGCTAAAATGAATAATTGTGCAACCCCTCGGAATAACTTCGAAATATTTTATAAATTATTTCCCATATATCTTCAAACTTCATGGTGCTTGCTGGTTTGTAGCTAATCCAACCCGGTGTTTGGTGTTAAAATTTTGTTAAAATTTAACCCGGTGTTAAAATTTTGTCCAAAAAACGTTATTCCAACTAGATCATCTGCGTTAACGTTCCGGAGTGAATATTCTACAATTTCGTTTATTGCATCTTTAAACCACAACAACAACGTTACTCTAAACCGATTAGAAAACTGGTTTCTCTGGTTAATTATTTCGAATTTCGGACCTCCCTCGAAGAATTTTTTTAAAAGAAGTTTTTTCGAGATTTTAATAAGTTTGATCACGCACGTTTTGTTTTCCGGTCAAAAGTGTTTTACTGTTTAAATTTTTTACTTCAACTTCACAGCTATATATAAAAACAAAGAACAAAGATTTTTTTTAATTGAATCAAGGATTAAGCACGAGAAATTCTAATAGTTCTATAGAATAAGGATATAGAATTAAATTTATTAAGATTGAAATTAAATTCCATCATGCGAAAAGTCATGTTCTATAGGTGTGTTTATAAGATTGCAACAATATGAAATTTAGAAATTATTAGAAAAAATCATAATTTAACAAAGGAATTTAGGAGGGTTTAAATTTCCTCATATGTTTAGTTTCTTGTTAAATAATTAATGGTATTTATTATTGAAATGGTTGATAAAAAAAATATCTTCTCCTTGCAAACAAGTCCGACTAGCACATCCAAGTCGTGCTCACTTGGTATTTTTTCAGCACATAACAATTTCTCAGCTGCTCCTCCTCAAGGAAGGTCCTTCAATTTGATTTCATAATTGAATGTTATTTTTCCTTTTAATTGGAAAATATCGCATTTTCCATTTATTTCTTCGAATGGCTCCGGTACTTCCATTTTAATTATAAATTAATTTAAAAACTCAAATCAATTTATACTTTTTTTATGCAACATTTTGCTTTTGCATCATAAATATATAACACTTTCTAAAATATGCAAATTATATTTTTGCATTCCCATTAATAATTAATCACTGTATATTTTCTAAACTATCTCTAAGAACTAAATTACTATGGAGCCACCAATATAAATAAATCACTACGTAGAGGATTTAAAATATTAGTCAGCAAGAATTTGGCTAATCCATTTTAGGCTAATCCATTTAAATCAACCCTTGTTTCTGGAGAGCCGATATCTGATCACCGAAAGTCCAATATCGGTCCCTGAGGTCCCATCCTCTTTAAAGTGGGGTCTTATTCTGGCGACCCCCCTCTCTTGATTCTGGATGGGTTCCCCGGAGCTTCGAAATGTAGTACCCAAGATTCGATATCGTTGCTTGAGGGGCTGGTCTTCAGAGATCCGAAGTATAGTCCCAAGATCGGCATCGGTCCTTGAGGGTCCGGCATCGGTCTTTGAGGGTCCGGTATCGGTCTTTGAGGGTCTGGTATCGGTCCTTGAGGGTCCGTAATCGGTCCTTGAGGGTCCGGCATCGTTCCTTGAGGTTGCGGCATCGGTCCTTGAGGGTCCGGTATCGGTCACCCTCCCCCTAGGGATCAAGTGGGAAGGGGCCAAGCGGCAATGGACAAGGGGCCAAACGGCTAGACGGCAAGAGGCCAAGCGGCCAGGGAGCCCCTTTTTTTGAAAACGTATTAGGTGTATATTTTGCTGCATCAATAATTTTCCCACAACAAAACAAAGTCATAAGCGAAATGAATTATTTGGAGTAGTATACATTTTATCACGATTTTAAAAACAGTCAAGCAAAATTAAATTCAAAAGGATTTTCGCTAACATTTAATCATGCTGAGCGGTTACATTGCAGCTAGATGAGTACACCCGTTTTTGTCTTATGCTAGATTTTATACAAGCAGTGATGTCATATAACAATGGAGCTGAACCAAATATACGAGAATATATATTCAAATATTTTGATAGATGTATCGCAAAGAATAAATTAAAATTGGAACAAGAAGATTTCTACATTCCAATGAATTTACACATAGTTCAATGTAATTATTGTAGACTATTTTATGAAATACCTATGTTTCTGTCGGAAAAATTATCTTGGTCAACAATAAATAAAACAAATATTTTTTAAAACCAATTATTTTCTTTTATTAAATACATATTCATACAAATAGAAATTCAAACAATTTTTTACAGCACATCTTTTTAAATTTTCAGTTATGTTATGGTGAGCGCAAATGGTTGTGAAATTCCTTAGTTTCTGAAGAGATGGGATGTCATTATCTAAATTGATAATTTCTACTGAACTGGAAACAAATTTATCTAAAAATTCCTTTTTCTGGTACCCCTTTACGTAAACGACATCGAATGAATTTAAATGTTCCTTTAAGATATTTTTAAGTTCTAAAAATTCTATAAATCCATCATCCCAGTCAAGACCATTTACTTGCGTTTTATTGAATTTATTTTGCTGTTTAACATCACTATTTAATTCCTCGAACTAATAAGGTGGGTTAAACATAAACAGCATCGGCATCAGAGACGCATCAGCTATGAAAGAAAATTCTTTCAAGAAATATTGCTTATTATTTCCAACAATAAATTGTAAGTCTGTACTGCCTTGCTGCTCATTTTGTCTACTAAATTATAATAACTTGAAAACCTCTAATTTATATACCTAATACGTTTTCAAAAAAAGGGGCCCCCTGGCCGCTTGGCCCTTGCCGCCTGGCCGGTTGGCCCCTTGACATCTTGGCGCTTGGTGTCTCGACCCTAGAGGAAGGGACAACGAAACGATACCGGACCCCCAAGGACCGATACCGGACCCTCAAGGACCGATACCGGACTATCAAGGACCGATGCCGGATCTTGGGACTATACTTCGGGCTTCTGAGGACCGGACCCTCAAGGAACGAAATCGAACCTTGGGAACTACATTTCGGAGCTCCGGGAACCCCATCCAGAATCAAGAGAGGGGGTCGCCAGAATAAGACCCCACTTTAAAGAGGACGGCACCTCAGGGACCGATATTGGACTTTCGGTGATCAGATATCGGCTCTCCAGAAACAATGGTTGATTTAAATGGTTTAGCCTGAAATGGATTAGCCAAATTCTTGCTGACTAATATTTTAACTCCTCTACATAGTGATTTTTTTATATTGGTGGCTCCATAGTAATTTAGTTCTTAGACATAGTTTAGAATATACAGTAAATATACAGTGCATAATATATATACAGATACAATATACAGAACATAAATATACAGTGATTAATTATTAATGGGAATGCAAAAATATAATTTGCATATTTTAGAAAGTGTTATATATTTATGATGCAAAATATTTGTATGTTGCATAAAAAAAGTATAAATTGATTTGAGTTTTTAAATTAATTTTTAATTATATACAGTGATTAATTATTAATGGGAATGCAAAAATATAATTTGCATATTTTAGAAAGTGTTATATATTTATGATGCAAAATATTTGTATGTTGCATAAAAAAAGTATAAATTGATTTGAGTTTTTAAATTAATTTTTAATTAAAATGGAAGTACCGGAGCCATTCGAAGAAATAATTGGAAAATGCGATATTTTCCAATTAAAAGGAAAAATAACATTCAATTATGAAATCAAATTGAAGGACCTTCCTTGAGGAGGAGCAGCTGAGAAATTGTTATGTGCAGAAAAGATGCCAAGTGAGCACGACTTGGATGTGCTAATCGGACTTGTTTGCAAGGAGAAGATATCTTTTTTATCAACCATTTCAATAATAAATACCATTAATTATTTAACAAGAAACTAAACATATGAGGAAATTTAAACCTTCCTAAATTCCTTTGTTAAATCATAATTTTTTCTAATAATTTCTAAATTTTATATTGTTGCAATCTTATAAACACACCTATAGAACATGACTTTTCGCATGATGGAATTTAATTTCAATCTTAATAAATTTCCTTATTCTATAGAACTATTATATATTCTCGTGCTTAATCCTTGATTCAATTAAAAAAAGTCTTTGTTCTATATATACCTGTGAACTTGATAAAAATTTTAAACAATAAAACACTTTTGACCGGAAAACAATACGTGCGTGATAAAACTTATTAAAATCTCGAAAAAACTTCTTTTAAAAAAATTCTTCGAGGGAGGTCCGAAATTCGAAATAATTAACGAGAGAAACCAGTTTTCTAATCGGTTTAGAGTAACGTCGCGTAAAATAGATTTTAAAATAAAATCGGTACCAAGTAACGAAGATTTGTTGTCGTGGTTTAAAGATGCAATAAACGAAATTGTAGAATATTCACTCCGGAACGTTAACGCAGATGATCTAGTTGGAATGACGTTTTTTGGACAAAATTTTCAAGAACGAACACCGGGTTGGATTAGCTACAAACCAGCAAGCACCATGAAGTTTGAAGATATATGGGAAATAATTTATAAAATATTTCAAAGTAATTCCGAGGGGTTGCACACTGATTCATTTGAGCTTATTACTACTATCGTTAATCTGCCCACAGGAACCGGCCGAGATAAAAAATATTTTACGTTTGAAGAAGATAGCTTGAAACGAAAAGGAGTGGTGACTATTAAAAACAAGGACAATCTATGTTTGTATCGGTGTGTAGTTGTTGGCAAAGCTTTTGCCGACAAAGACGTCAATTACAAAAAAAATAAGAGACAACAATCAAAAATTGCAAACGATCTTAGCCAATGAGCTAGTGCAGAAAACCCAAACAGATATAACAAATAGTGCGGGAATTCCAGATTTAAAAAAATACAGGATTATTTTGGGGATCAGTACAATATTGTAGTGTACAGTTATGGCGATAATAAAAGTATTATCTTTAATGGACAAAACAATGGCAAGAGAATTAATTTGTATTATTACAATCACCATTTTAACGTGATTACTTCACTTACATCAGTTTTCTGCTCAAGTTATTATTGTGCAAAATGCAATGTGAGTTACAACAATAAAAATTTTCATAAATATGGTGGTAAATGTCGTTGTTGTCAACAATCTTCTCTGTGTGACAAAATACCTGTAGATGTATCGTATAACAAATGTAAGCGCTCTTTTAGAGGAGAAAATTGCTTTAGAAACTCTAATACTATTTGTTCACAAGTTCATAAATGTTTAAAATGCTTTAAATTACATCCAACTGGTTCTTTACACACATGCGATTCTATTTTTTGCAAACATTGTTACAAACTTGCAAAACGAAATCATTTTTGTTTCATTAATGTTGATGCAAGAACGCCAAATGTCGAGAATTTTGTTTTTGCATTTTTTGATTTAGAAACAATGCAGGAAACAACACTGTACGAAAAGCAAAGTCACCACGTTAAATTACATGAACCAAACCTGTGTGTTATATCAACAAGATGCCATTGATGCATAGATGAGTCTCAGTTGCTTACAATGTGGTTATAGGACAACAATTTTAAAAACAAATGTAACTTCAAGTTTTGTTGATTATATTTTAAAATTGGCAAAAAAATTCAAGAAAGTTACGGTCTTGGCTCATAACGGACAAAGCTTTGACCATCAATTCATTTTAAATGAATTATTGAATAAAAATAATTTAGAACCAAAATTAATTATGAGAGGAACAAAAATCATTCAAATGAAAATAAATAACATCAAGTTTTTAGATTCTTTAAATTATTTGCCAATGGCTCTGGCTCAACTGCCTTTTGAAATACCGGTTAACGTTAAAAAAGGCCACTTTCCACATGTATTTAATACTAGAGAAAATGCTAATTACATTGGGGCTTTACCTGCACTACACTATTATAGTCCAGATTCAATGAAGGAAATAGAACGTAAAGAATTTTTGGATTGGTATGAGCAAAACAAGTAAATTGAATTTGATATGCAGCATGAAATAGAAGATTACTGTAAAAATGATGTCTTATCTTAACAGAAGCTTGTATTAAATTTAGAAATCTTATGTTAAAAGAAAGCAATGTGTGCCCTTTTACTGAGGCCACTACTATAGCATCAGCCTGCAATTTAGTGTTTCGTAGAAACTTTTTAAAACCAGACAAAATTGGGCTAATACCGAAAGGTGGTTACAGACTTACAGATATTCAATCAAAAATTGCTCTCCAATGGCTGATTTGGGAAGAAGATCAGAGAAGTATCAATATTTGTCACGCAGGTAAACAAAAAGAAGCAATTATATATGGTTTAAAAGTAGACGGAATTTGTTTCGAAACAAAACAAATATTTGAGTTTCATGGGTGTTACTATAATGGACACCCTAAATGTTTTCGATATAGACGTAACGAACAACTTCGCGCTTTCGAATTTGATACATTGGATGCTAGATTTGAATCTACTATTGCAAAAACAGAGCGATTAAAGTCTTTTGGATATGAAGTTATTGAAATGTGGGAATGCGATTTTAGACAACAAATAGATGAAAATGAATAAATGTCATATTTATCAACTCATCCGATATTAAAAATTATTCCTTTAAATGCTCGAGATGCTTTTTACGGTGGACGAACTGGAAACACAGTTTTACATTATAAAGCTAAAGAAGGAGAAAAAAATAAAATATATCGATATTTGTTCTTTATACCCTTTTGTGTGCAAGTATGAAAAATTTCCAATAGGACATCCAGAAGTTATAGTTGGGCACGAGAAATGCTCCAAACTTAATTTAGAAACAATTGAAGGTTTAATGTGAAATTATTCCACCTTCTTCTTTTTTTCATCCAGTTCTTCCAATAAAACAAAATAATAAATTGATGTTGACACTATGTTTTACTTGTAGCTCAGAAAGCAATCAAAATGAGTGCACACATTCGGAAGAAGAAAAAACATTATTAAGAACTTGCGTTATAGATGAGGTAATAAAAGCTGTCCAGAAAGGCTATAAAATAATTGAAATACATGAAATATGGAGTTATAAAATACAGCAAAATGATAAAATTTTAAACAAACCGGCTGGCCTAAAGATTGTGTTGACGAACAATCGAAACAAAAATATGTGCATGAGTTTTTTGAACAAGAAAATATTCACTTAAATGCTGAAAATATCGTGAAAAATTCAGGTTTGCGATCTTTTGCTAAAATTACATTAAATTCATTTTGGGGGAAATTTGGTCAGAAAGAAAACCAAACAAAAACAATAATAATTAGAAATCCAACAGAATTTTATTCTTTGATAACCGATCCTAATAAAGATGTGCATAAAGATGTTGTGCACATAATGATAATTAACTCTGAAACACTTTTGGTAAATTGGAAATATAAAAATGAAGAAGGAGAATTTCTGAACACAGTCAACGTTGCCATAGCCTGTTATACAACAGCATAAGCTCGACTAAAATTATACAGCTTTCTTGAAAAAATAGAGGAACGCGTTTTATATTACGATATCGACTCAGTAATATATGTTTCAAAAGAAGGTGAATACGAGCCTCCTACTGGCAAGTTTATAGGAGATATGACAGATGAGCTTGAGTCTTTTGGAGTAAGAAGCTATATTACGGAATTTGTTAGTGGAAGATTTGTTAGTTAAAAATTACAGTTATAAGATATTTTCAACTAATACTCAAAGTGAAACGGCTGTTTGTAAAGTAAAAGGAATAAAATTAAATTACGATTCTTCAAAAATAATTCATTTTGAAAAAATTAAGGAAATTATTTTTACAAACAACAAGGATGGTATCTGTATATTATCAAAAAATTTTAGGAGAACAGATGAACACCAAGTTCTGATTATACCGGAATTTAAAACATATAAAATAAAAGCTGAAAAAAGAAAATTTAATGACTATTGTTCCTCTGTACCGTTTGGATTTGTAAAGAAAAACCTATAAAACCTATAAAAA
This sequence comes from Poecilobothrus nobilitatus, assembly GCA_947095535.1. NCBI lineage: Eukaryota > Metazoa > Arthropoda > Insecta > Diptera > Dolichopodidae > Poecilobothrus > Poecilobothrus nobilitatus. The sequence continues at coordinate 141,826,254 of OX352772.1, read as the reverse complement.
CTTTGTAAATTTAAATTTATTTATAATAATTATAAAATTTATTTTTTGATAAAAATCACAATTCGTGGTAAATAAAAACTATATTATATGAAAGTTAATTTATCTTTTTTTTTTATTTTTACAATTATTTATTACATTTTTAAATATGCTTCTAATTTGCATAATACAAAGCAATTTCTAAGAACGTAAAGAATATGTGGTTCTATATTAAAAATATTTTTTCAAAATATTTTCCAATTAAACATAACAATTAATCACTAAATACAACTGTTTTTTCCTCACGTTTTATACATTCATTTTTTACTTTAAATTACTTTAAAACTAAGATACAATAACAAAGTCAATATCTGCATTTTGTTTATCTCATAAATAACAACTGCATTTTGCGTTAATATTATGTTACAATAACCGGTTGGCCGTGAAATATTTTTATTAAAAAATAAAATGAAATTTTATTATTTAGCCGTAATCTATATTAATATACTATAACAACAACATCATTACACTTTCTTGTTCTACATTAACCAGTTGACCTTCAAAATTGCTAAAAAAAAAAATACTATCACAACAAGGTTATTGCACTTACTTGTTCTACGTTTACCTTGTTTACCTTGTCTATTATTTACAAACACACCGTAAATGCTTTTTTTAAGAAAAAAACAAATTAATTCTTGCATATTATTTACATAGTCTATGTTATTCTAGTACAACAGCTGTTTTTAGATCAATATAAAACATAAAACAGATTATTGCACTTACTTGTTAAACTTCTATATTATTTACAAAAATTATTACATTTCCGGAAAAATTATTACATTTACATCTAAATTATTTACATTTCCGGAAAAATATAAAATACATTATCTAGTTAACCTTCTATACCATTTATAAAAACTTTTCCGGAAACTCATTATGCAAGCGCCAATCACGACATCTAATTTGCATAAATATTTCTACAAACATTATTCCTTTAAAGTTCAAACACCTGTGTCGTGAACTCATTTGCATAAACTATTGCTATCTCTTTCTGGCACAAAATTCCCACGGCCAAGTGCCCCATATACTAGTATACTATTTACATATATTTTTTTTTTTATTCTAAATAAGGTATAATTCTATTACAAACCATTACACATTCATCCAATAAAAAAAAAAAAAGAAAACAAAAAACCACATAATAAACAAAAACTATGAAAATAAAAATAAAAATATAAACCAAAAAGAAGAAAAATAAAAACGAAGATACAAGAGCCAAAGGAACATAAAAAAAATGAAAAGAGAAAAAATAAATGAAATAAAATAAAATAATAAGAGATAATAATCATGTGCCCAATGCCTATTATATATTATCAGCAGTTTCTAAAAACAAAATAATTGTTTTTTTAAAGAGACTAAAACTTAATTCTGATTTTAAATTACTTGGCAATTCATTCAGAAATTTTAGACAAACGTACAAACAATTTAATTTTTGTTTTTCAGTTCTGAAGAGTGTAAGGTAAAAATTTAATTTATTTCTCGTGTTATACATGTGTATGTCTATGTTCCTATTAAGTATGAAATTGTGTTTAATTAGATTATTTATAATCTTGAAAGTTAGAAAATATATTTCTCTTTTGCAGCTGAAATCAAAGCTTGGATATTTTGCGGAGTATAACTGAATAGTCGGGTGTAGTATCGGGCAATTGTAAATTACTTCTATGGCTTTTGTATGTAGAATGCCGAGCTTTTTTAGATGGGTTTTTGCGGCTCCACTCCAAATGGGATTTAGATAAATTATATTAGAATTAATATAAGAAGTGAAAATAATAAATAATGTCTTAATGTCTAAACATTTTTTTAATCTATTAGAATAAAAATAAAAAGTACTATCACTTAAAAGCACTTAAAAGTACCATCAATCATTAGGCCTAAATAATTAAAGTTCTTTACACTTTGCATTATGTGATTGCTGTATAAGAAAGTATTGTCAACAAGGGTTTTATTTTCAAACACCAATATCTTTGTTTTTTTTAAGTTTATAGCTAACAGATTTTTTTACCCATTCCCCGACTGTCTCTAGGTCATTCAAAATTGCCAATTTCAATTCAGGCTCACTATTTTCCGAGTATTTAATTCCAGCATCATCTGCGTACAATTGTAATGTGCCTTTAAGATTAAGTCGTGCCAAATCATTAATGTGTATATTAATTAAATCAGGTCCCAAAATGGACCCCTGAGGCACCCCTTTACGGCTTAGTTTAGTGTCGCTGAGTGTATTCCCTAGTTTCACCCTTTGAGACCGACCAACTAAATAGCTTTTGAAAAAATTAATTGACTGCTAAGAAAACCCCATGTTTTGTAATTTAAGAAGCAGGATATCATAATCCACGCAGTCAAACGCTTTCTGGAAATCGATAAATGTACATGCGGTATATTTTCCCTCGTCTATGCTCCTAGATATAAAATCAGTAAGAGCAAGGCATGCCGCAGTGGTGTTCGAATCTTTCTCAAAACCGAATTGTCCTAAATATAAAATACCATTTTGTATAAGAAAAGAAGTCAACCTGTTTTTTATAACTTTTTCAAATATTTTAGAGAAAGTGCTCAAAACGGATATTGGAATGTAGTTAGTTGGGTCACACTTGTTATCTTTTTTGTAAATCGGTGTAATTACAGCTGTTTTCAAAGATTCCGGAAAGGTAAATGTTTCAAAAGATTTATTAATAAATTTAACTAAAATTGGAATAAGTTGGCTGGAGAATTTTTTTACAAATTTGGAGGAGATTTTGTCATAACCGGTTGCTGAATTTGGTTTAAGCGATGATATCACATCTTTCACCTCTTCAGGTGTTGTAGAGCTGAGTTCGAAAGGATGACGGATGCTATAAGTAAATTTATTGAAATAGCTTAAATGCACAATATCATTTGAGATGCCTAAATTGTTTGCTACATTAGCAAAAAAATCGTTCATGCATTCGGAAATACCCTTCTCGTCAGAGATAACTTTGTTATTGTGCTCCAAGATTTTTGATTTTGTTTTCTGCATTAACGAAGTTTGTATTAAGCATAACCTTTTTATATAACTCCCATAATTTTTTACCGTCACTTGGATTTTTGGCTATCTCTTCACTGCAGTACTTTACTTTAGCATTTAATATTAAGGATTTGACTTGGTTCCTGTAGGAGGTATATAACTGGGAGATATGAGCATCGTCGGGATATTTCCTTTTATACTTCATAAAGGAGTCCCTGATTTTCATCATCTTGAGAATTTCATCATCCATCCAAACACTTTTTTTGGGTTTATCATTGGCTAGTTTACTAGTTGTATGTTTATTAATTAGTGCTGTAAAATTCTTTACACAGGTTTCAAAGATATAAAAAGAATCAATATTTTGCCAGAACGAGTCATTAGACAACCTGCCATAATTCAGAACTGTAATAAAGTTTTTCGAATTTTCTCTGATCGGGTTTAAATTAATACTACATAGCATCATTTGGTCGTCAGATAAGCCAGAATCCATAATATAAAGGTCATATGAATATTTGAGATTATTAGTAACGAAATGACCAATTATAGTTTTTGATCTACTACCTATCCTAGTAGCAAAAGTTTCTGAAATTTCATTCCCTATTATAAAACGATTACTTAATAGAGTGTTTCTATAATTTACTGCATCTCCGTTCTTTTTATCTAGTAGATTAATGTTAAAATCCCCAAACATCCATGAATTTTTAAATCTCGTTGTAAACTCATCTACTTTATCCATGAAAGAATGAACGTTAGTATGACGTGACCTATAGACCTATGACCTATATACATTCGATTGATCAAATTCTTCTTCAAAAATGATGGTAAAATTAATATAATTCCTTATAAAAATAGCTACACCTTCATATGAATTTGGTCTATTGGAAAAGTATGCCGTAAATCCTGGAATATTAAAAAAAATATTTTCGCCCTTGCTAATCCATATTTCTGTGAGCACAATAATATGTATTTCTGTGCCAAAAGAGTTAACTAACATTTCTAGATCGTATAACTTATTTCTAATACTTTGTATATTTAAATAAATAATATTAAGTTGATTTTTATAACCTGAAAAAATACTTTTGCTCAGTACTGTAGAATATTTTATATTGAAGCTTTCATTGACATCAATCATTATTCGCTCTTAATCCAATATGATCGTATGTAAAAGTGATATATGTAACGAAAAACAAACGGCATAAAATAATGGAATTGTATGTTGGAATAAGAGTAAGTAAGCTGGTAAATAAAAGTTTGTGAAATAGAAACAGTAGAAAAGAGAAATTTTTTCTTCGCTTTCTTTAAAAATTCTGATGATATTGCAACTTATAACTACCAGAATTGTTTCTTTCTGGTAGTTATAAGTTAATACTTGATTAGTGTAATAATTTATAGATCATTGTCAAACTTGTCAAGTTAAACAGACGTAAAATTTTTAAGCAGAAAATATAAAAATTATAAAAATTTCAAATAAAAAAAAAAAAAAAATTATTTTAAAATATACAAATTTAATTCATAAAATAAAAATAAAAAATAAAACTTAATTCATAAAAATTACAGCAAAAAAAATATAACATTAATATCACTTGGTCATAATTGAATCACATAATCACGTTGAAAGCGAAAAAATGGCAAAGCAATGTTGGAAATGTATAAAAAATTTGTATGGCAAAGCCAAAGGTATTCAATGTAGTGTCGTAACTTTTACCATGTCACATGTGAAGCCGTGGCAGAAGGGATAGTTTCAGCAGTCGAAGCTGGATTTGCTACATGGAAGTGTAAAAACTGCCCCAACAATTTAAATAAGTCATTCATAACAGTAGGTGACAATGACTTAGCTGCTGGGTCTCAATTTACAAATGAAGCTTCAAGGCAAGATAAAACCACCGATCTTTCCTTCATATCTCCTAATGAATGCTCGGTTAACATACTGGCCTCTGTCGTCAATCAGCTGGTATCAAGGGTTAAAGAATTTAGTCGTACGCTTGACTTCCTCAGTAATCGAATTGATGAATTGGTAAAAATAAATGAGAAGTCTCAAGAAGAAAATGCTAAGCTGAAAGAAAGTCTAAATAACGCTGAAATAAAATCAAATCTGATGGATAAAAGATTAAATTATCTAGAACAACTGTTGGATGAGAAGCAGCAAACAACTAATAAAAACAACATAGTTATAGCAGGACTTCCATTCCATTTAACTAATCCAACGGAGGTAGTTCTGAAACTATGTAAGCATCTGCATGCGAACATCACCGAGCAAGATATAAACTCTGTAACCAAACTGCAGTCTAAAATAAACGAAAAAAATAAATTAAACGTTAACACAAATCTATACCTTTTGGAACTGAAAACAGATGCCGTAAAAGTTGAGTTAATGAGCAAGAAGAGAAGCACTGGACATGTTTTCACATCAGATATAGGTTTAGTCGATAAAGGTAACCACAACATATTTTTTCGAGAACACTTTACTCAGCTACAAGCCAAACTCTATTACGAAGCTCGCCAAATTAAAATCACCAACGAATGCAAGTACCTATGGATTAAAAACAACACTATCCACATTAGGAAAACAGATTCTTCAAAGGTTTTTAAAATTAAAAACTATAATGACATTGTATATACTAAAAACAATATCACAAACTAAATTTATTACAATTTTTAATTTAATTTTATATTTAGTATTATTTTATTCAACTTTATTAACTTCCTTAAAAAATTTTATTCTATCAAATCAAAAATATTATCTTACAATTACTAATTTCGTTACCAAACACTTCAAATTTCATTCATTAAAAAAAAAACTAATAATAATTTTTTCTAACCTAGAAATAAGCATAATTTTTATTTTTTATTATTATCAACTTGCATGTTATATAAATACAAATAATTTATCATTAAATCATAAGCAATATTTTATTTATACTAATCTTGCTATCAATCACTTTAAATTACATTCATTTGAAAAAGTTTTTAATATTACTAACCTACATAACACATATAATTTATCATTAAAACATAAACAATATTTTATATATACCAATCTTATTATTAAACACTTTAAATTACATTCATTGAAAAACTCTTTTAATATTACTAACCTAGAAATAAGTTTATCTTCTATTTTTAGTTATAAACTAGAATGTATTATTAATACATACAATTTGTCATTAAAACAAAAACAAAATTTTATATATACTAATTTCGTATCCAAACACTTTAAATTTAATTTATACAAAATTTTTTTTTCTATTACTAACCTAAGACTAAGCTTTTTATTTATTTATTATAAATCTACATATAATTTTAACACCTATAATATATGTATATATGTGTGTAAAAGTATGTACTTATTATACATTTTTACATATTCAATGAACCAACTAAAAATTTATAAATTAAAACTTCAAATATTATTAATTATTATTATTAATCTAGTCTCCACCCTTATTAAGTTACAATTAAACACAAAACTTTTTAAATTATTTACACTTAACATGCATAAATTCTTACTGAAAATTATTAAAAAATTAGTTAAATTAAAAAACAAAGCTCCTAAATTATTAAAACCATATATGTATATATCTTTGCTACATTATAACACATTTCCTTTTAATTTTAATTTTTCGCTTTTTATAAAAAAGAAAAACATTTTCAAAAACAATTTTTATATTTTAATTTTTTTTGACTTCAATGTTTACTTTTTACTTAAACATAATTTATACAAAAAAATTTTTTCTATTACTAACCTAGGACTAAGCTTTTTATTTATTTACATGCATAAACTTTTATTGAAATTTAATAACAAGAACATTTTTAAAAACCATTTTTATTTTTTAAATTTTTTTGATTTTAATTTTTACTTTCTATTTAAACTTAAAAAAGAATATATACATATTATCAAATTATTTAAATATCTTTTATGCACATCAATGTACTTATATTATTATTTAATATTTAAAACGACATGAGCACATGTTTTTGATAATGATATAGTTTACTACGTCAAAAAGTGCACTTCAACAACAACAACAAAAAAAAAAAGAGAAAGAAGATAAAATTAAATATGACTTTGATAAGAGATTTCTCTAGTATCTATTGTAGTTATGAATGGGAAAATACTATTGTCGCGTACCACAATAATGACTTTTAATATACATGAAAATATTAAAATTAATTATTTTACAGGGCTGCGCAAAAGTGTTATGCTGAATTACAAATATAATTTTAATATATTATACCTAAATATTCAGAGCCTTAGGAATAAATTAAGTAATTTAGAGATATTAATTAATTCTCTCCATTGTGACGTTCATGTAGTAATTTTAACAGAAATTTGGCTCCTAAAGCATGAAAATCAATTTTATAATCTTCCAGGATTTTCGGCGTATTTTTCTAATCGTGAAAAGTCGTATGGTGGAGCAGCAATATATGTATCTAATAATTTAGTTAGTAATTTAATTTTTGAAGAAAATTTTAACTCTTCAAATATGCTTATAGTAAAACTACCCGAACAAAATATTAATATAATGTGTTTTTATAGAGCACATCAAACCAAATTAAATGAGTTTGTTGATAAATTAGACGAGATAACTGCTATCTATAAGAATTCTTTGGTCCTAGGTGATTTTAATATAAACTTGTTAAATAAAAATAATACGGAGGTTAAAAATTATTTGAACACTCTACTATGTGATGGTTATATAGTTTATAACAACATTAACGAAAATTTCGCAACTAGAATAGGTACAACCACGAGAACAATTATTGACCATTTTCTTACGGACTTAATTGATTATTATAACGTACATGTCTCCGAGTCATGCCTATCAGATCATCATCTGCTCTTTGTAAGTACAAATTTAAAATCTATGAAACAAACAAGTAATTTAAAAAAAACTATTTTAGACTACGATAAACTTTCTAGTGATAGAATTTGGAGTGATTTAGAAATAATTCGATACAATTGATAAATTCATAGAAGTACTTTCAAGTAAAATTCAAAAATATACTAAAATTATTTCTCAACATAACCGAAAAAGAAAGCATGAGTGGATTAACGACGATATTATTCGTAATATCAAAATTCGTGATTCTTTCTTTAAATACAAGAAAAAGTACCCCAACGATGAAAAAATCAAAGAACGCTATCTAAAATATAAAGAGTTAGTACGTAGGGAAATAAAACAAGCCAAACAGAATTTTTGCAATAAGATAATATCAAATGATCCCAATAATAGTAGAAAATTATGGGATCTATACAAAAGAATTATGTACAACAAAAGCATTTTTGATACAATATCTAGTTTAAATGAAATAAAATTTAATAATGCCATTATAAATAACCCTCAACAAATTGCAAACACAATGAACACATACTTTATTAATGTAACAAATTCTTTAAATATATGAAGAGATTCCATTGATGAAAACTATTTAGGCTCTTTTCAAAAAATAATTTATAATAGTTTTAGCTTATCTCCTACAAGCATAGATGAAGTTCAAAAAACAATTGACACAATTAAATTAGGATCGGCTACTGGATATGATAATATTTCATCGAAAGTTTTAAAAAAATACTCTAACCAAATTAGTCCGCTCATGGTAAAATTCATTAACTCTGCCTTTGGATCTGGGCACTTTCCTGATGCCCTAAAAATTGCCACAGTTACACCGATACATAAAGCAAACGATAAATCAGATCCTTCGAACTATAGGCCAATTTCAGTATTAAATTCAATTTCAAAAATATTCGAAAAAATTATCAAAACAAGACTAACATATTTCATAAACGCTAATGGCATGAGGATAACTCAAACACGGCTACCGCTTGTTTAGCTTTGTCGGATTTTATAACAAAAAGCATGGATAAGAAAAAATATACAGCTTGCTTATTTATAGATCTACAAAAAGCATTTGATTGCGTCGGCCATGATATACTTATTTTTAAATTATCACAATTGGAATTTAGTGAAACTCAGTTAAACCTGTTCAGATCTTACTTATCTAATAGGAAGCAACAAACTCGCTGCAATGGCATCAAAAGCAACATGGAACTTGTAAAAAAAGGCGTTCCCCAAGGGTCGATTTTAGATCCTGATCTGTTTAAAATTTATATAGATGATATAGCAAGGCTAAATTTAAAGGGACTCTTACAGCTCTTTGCCGATGATGCTGTCATTAAATATTCCACAGACACCGAAATATAGTTAAGAGAGGCTATACAAAACGATCTATGTGATATAGAAGAGTGGTTAGACAAAAATAAAATGTCCTTAAATATTAAAAAAAGTAAAATTCTCATTTTCGATAACAAAATCCTTAATTTCCACAATATCAAATATAAAAATAATAATATTAATATAGTAAAAAATTTCAATTATCTAGGTCACGTAATAGACAGTAAACTTACATGGCAAGAACATATAGACCATGTCATAAAAAAAATCACTCCATACGTTTTTAAGACTACGAAAAAGACTACGAAATAAATACTACGATTAATAAGACTACGATTAAAAAGACTACGAAAATACTTCGATAGAAACACATTATTCATCATATATTCGTCATACATTGCTTCTAATTTAACTTACTTAAACCCACTTTGGAGTAATGCGTCACAAACACATATTAAAAAAATTGATATTGTTCATAAGAGAGCAATAAAAATTATTAATTTCTATCATCATAGACATCCCACAAATTTGCTATACTCGGCTCAATATTTAAGTTTTGAAGTTATTTGTAAAAGAGAGTTATATTATCTAGCCTCTAAAATAATTAACAATTTAATTAAACATAACTTTTTAATTAATCGAAATATTGATATTCATGGCTACAATACTAGAAACAAGTTGAATTTCTATCTTTCTTTATTTAAAACGAATAAACAAAAAAACAATGTTGTATACACAAGTTTAAGTCCATTTAATTATTTAAGTAATGAACTAAAAAACATGTCTTCGTTTAGTTTATTTAAGAAAAATATTAGGGATCTTCTCCTAAACACAAACTTAAACTAACAGTACTAATACGTAACTAAATTTAAAGTATATTAAAAACAGCAAAAGAAAAATAATAATATAAAAAAAAAAAAAAGGGAAGTTAAATAATAATGCAAAATAGTTTAGCTATATGTAATAATAACTTGTTTTAAACGTTACAATGTTAATTGGTATGCAATCAAAATGTATAAAATGAGAAAAGTAAAAAATAATGTAAAAAAAAAAAAAAAAAAAAATAGATAAAACAAACTGTTTAGAATATAAAATTTGAAATCGTTACATAATATTGAAATACTAGATTTAGATTTAGATAAATTTTGAATATTGAATCTTAAATTAATTTTTCTTTTCGTTTTTTTAACACGTCTGTATATTCTAAAAAAAAATTATTAGACCACACAGCTGTTTTTGCTAAGGTCTGTAAGAAATTATATAAATGTCAATTTTCAATTTCTAGAATTAAACTATGTTGAATTTATAAAAAAAAAAATAGTAAATAAAGAAAAAAAAAACGAGGAAGAGTGCAGTAGAGTAGACTGTGTCAACTCTGGGATACCCGTATGAACGTAATATATCCTGTTTCTATAAAACTTGATCATCTTTTAAAAACATTCAGATGTTTTAGTGCCGAACTACAGAGATATATTTATGTAAATTGTGGAGTTGTATGACAACTACCCGAATCTATTGCGCTTAGCTTTAGACCTTTCTTTAGACCAATCAAATTTTACAAAAGTTTTTGGCATGCAACTCGACATTTTTTCACTAAATTTCAGATAGCTGGCTTCAATAGACACTGAGTTATTTTTATTTAAAAAGAGAAGTTGTATGGCAGCTACCCGAACCCGTCACACCAGCACAACCAAATTTTATAGAATTTGTTGCCATAAAACTTGATCATCACTCGTAAAATTTCAGATACCTAGATTGAATAGACACTGGGTTATTTCCATTTAAAGAAAGAATTTGTATGGCAGCTACTCGAACCCGGCGGCCGAAAATGCTGGAGTTAAATAGCAAAACTAACAATTTTGCAAAAGTGACGTAAAAAAATGTCAGCCTCCTAGCTCCTTTATTTTTTGAGTTATCGTGCGGACGGACACTGAGTTATTTTCATTTAAAAAGAGAAGTTGTATGGTAGCTACCCGAACCCATCGCACCACCACAACAAAATTTTGCAGAAGTTGTTGCCATAAAACTTGATCATCATTCGCAAAATTTCAGATACCTAGATTGAATAGACACTGGGTTATTTCCATTTAAAGAAAGAAGTTGTATGGCAGCTACTCGAACCCGGCGGCCGAAAATGCTGGAGTTAAATAGCAAAACTAACAATTTTGCAAAAGTGACGTAAAAAAGTGTCAGCCTCCTAGCTCCTTTATTTTTTGAGTTATCGTGCGGACGGACACTGAATTATTTTCATTTAAAAAGAGAAGTTGTATGGCAACTACCCGAACCCGTCGCACCACCACAACCAAATTTTGCAAAAGTGGTTGCCATAAAACTTGATCATCATTTGCAAGATTTCAGACGCCTAGCTTCATTAAGTTCCAAGAGGTGCAAGAATCCTCAATCGGCTGCTCTAGACCAACCAAATTTTACAAAAGTTGTTGGCCTATAACTCGACACCTCTTTACTAAATTTCAGGTTCCTAGCTTCAATAGAAGCTGAGTTATTCTCATTTAAACGGAGAAGTTGTATGGCAGCTACCCGAACCCGCCGCACCACCACAACCAAATTTTGCAAAAGTGGTTGCCATAAAACTTGATCATCATTTACAAGATTTCAGACGCCTAGCTTCATTAAGTTCGAAGAGGTGCAAGAAGCCTGAACCGGCTGCTCTAGACCAACCAAATTTTACAAAAGTTGTTGGCCTGTAACTCGACACCTCTTTACTAAATTTCAGGTTCCTAGCTTCAATAGACACTGAGTTATTCTCATTTAAACGGATAAGTTGTATGGCAGCTACCCGAACCCGTCGCACCACCACAATCAAATTTTACAAAAGTGGTTGCCATAAAACTTGATCATCATTTACAAGATTTCAGACGCCTAGCTTCATTAAGTTCGAAGAGGTGCAAGAAGCCTGAACCGGCTGCTCTAGACCAACCAAATTTTACAAAATTTGTTGGCCTGTAACTCGACACCTCTTTACTAAATTTCAGGTTCCTAGCTTCAATAGACACTGAGTTATTCTTATTTAAACGGATAAGTTGTATGGCAGCTACCCGAACCCGCCGCACCACCACAACCAAATTTTACAGAAGTTGTTGCCATAAAACTTGATCAACATTTGCAAAATTTCATAAACCTAGCTTGAATAGATACTGAGTTATTTCTATATAAAGATAAAAGTTGTATGGCAGCTACTCGAACCCGCCGACCGAAAATGTTGGATTTAAATAGCAAAACTAGCAATTTTGCAAAAGTGACGTAAAAAAAATTCAGCCTCCTAGCTCCTTTATTTTTTGAGTTATCGTGCGGACGGACGGACGGACGTACATGGCTTAATCAACTCAGAATTCGATTCTGAGCCGATCCATACATTTGACACTATATCTAACTCGACTCCTTTAAGGTGTTACAAACGTAATGGCAAATTTATTATACCCTTGAACATAGTTCATACGGGTATAAAAAAAAAGTGAATTATGTAATAATTAAGTGAATATGTAATATATTGAAAATTTTGTTAATGTGTTTTTTTTGTAATTGAAATAATTGGATAAATGTTATATTGTAATTGTAATTGTGCTAAAAAATGTATAATTTAAAATTAAAAAGATATCAAAAAATATTATGTAAATGTAAATTATTAGAAATGTAATTATTAGAATTTAAGTGAATTATATGTAATATATTGGAAATTTTTTTAATGTGTTTTTTTGATATTGAAATAATTGGATCAATGTTATATTGTAATTGTAATGTGCTAAAAAATATATAATTTAAAATTAAAAAAATATCAAAAAATAATTTTAAGTAAAAAAAGTAAAATTTATAAATTATTAATATTGAAAAACAATTATTATGCAAATGTAAATTTTGGGACAAAAAACGAAATGTATTGTATGTATTAAATGTAAATTGTAATGTATTAAAAAAAAAATAAATTCAAATAGAAGATATCAAAAATTAAAGTGACGTAAAAAACGAAAGGTTTATAAAATAATGAAAAGAAATTAAATATTATATGTAAATGTAAAGATAGTGACAACAAATAAAAAAATATTTGAAAAAATAATACCATAATTAAGTGAAATTTGAAGTTAGTATGAATTATACCAAATAAGTGCGCCTAAATTTGTATACCTAGATATATTTACTTACAAAAAAAAAATAAATTGAGTTTATTAATAATAATATAAAAAAAAAAATGTATAAAGTTAAAGTTATTAATAATAATATAAAAAAAAAATGTATAAAGTTAATTAACAAGTTAATTACAAGTTATAAGAAAAAAAAAAATTATGATTAAAATAATACAATAAAAATTTTAATCTAATTAATTAAAATAAAATAATGTAAGAAGAAAAAACAAAAACAGAGAAAAAAAAATTGTAAATCTACCTATACTTTAATAAAACATTTGAAATTGTTCGAAAATAAAATAAAATAATAAAATAAAAATTTTATAATTTTGTATTCTTATTTAAATTGAATGAAACTATTAAAAATAAAAACAATATCCAATAAATAATTATTATATTGGATAGGCGACGGCCATAAAGGAAATGGAGAAATTAAATAGATAAAAATTAAAAAGAACAAAAACAAAAAGAATAATAATAGGACACTTATCTTATTTATGATTCCAGATTCGAGATCATAATACACAAAGAAAGAATTAAAACTATTAATTAAAAGCAATTGAAATAAACACAAAATAAAAATAAAAAACAAAATTTTAATTAAAAATTCTAAAAAGCCGACCTTTCTTTTCGACTGTCAAACGACGAAATTGGAAGGCATTAATGTTGCAGACTTGTGGTTTAAGCAGGACGGCCCAACACAGCGCATAACACAATTAATTTACTGAAAGAATCATTTGACGAACTATTAATTTCATAAAATGGGCCAGACCACTGGCCACCTCCTTCGTGCTATTTGACACCTTTAGATTATTTTCTCTGGAGATATGTAAAGTTGTATGTCTACGCCGATTAACCAGAAACAATTGAAGACTTGGAAGTCAACATTCAAAGCCTGATTTGCTGCGAAGAGTGTGTGAAACAGGATCTTCAGAGTACGCCAAGTACCGTCAACCACGGTGACTCCATGCCCGAAAACATATTTAAAAATTAATGCCATAAAATTATCTGTCAAATAAAGCCATTTTAATGGATTTTAGTGACTTTCACTACTTAACATTTATTTTCATTACAATACTTTGTTAATTTTTCTATATTCATACATTTTATTTTTATGAATACAATAACTTTCATCAAATTAACTTTCAATTTTTTTTTATTTAAAATTCGAAATTCCAGAATCAACAAAAATGCACATATTATGTACAATATAATTATTCAATACCTTATTCTAAAAATATCTCAAATAATAATTGTAAAAATAATTCAAAAGAAAAATGTGCAATCAGGGTACAATCGTTTAGAAAAAACGACATACTAAATATTGTAAAATTTAAGTGTAAGGTCATGAACTTTTTATCTACGTATCTAGAACGTATTAAAACTAAAAATATTTGATATTGATTATTCTATTGAAAATTAGCTTTCTGGCAATTTTACTAATTTGGAAATGTCCAATAATTAAAAAAGTAATAAATGCTAATAAAAGTTGTAACCTAAAAATGAGTATAAATAAAAAAAATTCTTTTCTTCTCTTCGCACAGTTAAGATTAAAACCAAAAATAAGTATTTATAAAAAGAAATATTTTATTAGTGATGTACTAGTACTTATTAATAAATTTTATTGCTGCAAAGCGGTTTCTGTTTTATAAAACTACAAGCAGAGTACCCGGCGTGGCCCGCAGTACTTTATTGGCTTTATGAAATAAAAATTATTAACTTTTGTTTCTGCGTTATATAATTTAATTAAAATATGTAGTTAACTTATTACTATGCATTTACAGATGTTGTTAGTTAATATTCTGTTTTTTATTACAATTAGTTAAATTGAATAAACAGAGCGAAGAATTTGAGATTGTTCGTCTACAAAAAATCTTTAAAGGAATCAAAATTCTATTGAGTACACAATTACGGCAAAGTGAGTTTTCACAATATATAAGTACCGAAACATAACATCGCATTTCAATTATAAAAGACTATAATGTAATACATTTTTTTTGTAAGTAATGTTACTTCATGTTTTTGTGAATTTTCCTTTTAAGCACATTTTGTAAAATTTTGCTATTAAGTTCGCTCTGTCTCACCGTCTGTTTACAAAACTTATATACTGTTTAATAAAGTGCAATGAAATACTAACTATACATAGGTCTCTTAAAAGAGTAATGTTGTAGAACAACGTATTTTAACAACAACTTATTCAACAATAAAAAAATGAGAAACTTCATGGCCTGAAATGTATAGTAACCAAATCAACTCAGAAAGCTTTTGTGATAAAGACCTACAATTTTGTAAATTTTCAACTCAATTGATGAAACCGTTTAAGCGCGACAACAAAGAAATTAAAAAACTTCATTGGGCCCTGGGGCCGAAACGAATAAACGAATCCTGACTAATTCGACTGAGTGATGATCTGGGGTGAAGAGCTACACTTTTATAAATTTTAACTCAATTGGTAGAACCGTTTAAGCGCGAGAACAAAGAAATTAAAAAATTTAATTGAGCCCTGGTGCCGAAACGGGTTAATGGATCGTAACCAAATCAACTCAGTGAACTCCTGTGGTAAAGTGCTACACTTATCTACATTTTCAACTCAATTGGTAAAACTGTTTAAGCGGGACAACAAAGAAATTAAAAAAACTTCATTAAGCCCTGGTTCCTAAACGGGTTCATGGATCGTAACCAAATCAACTAAAAATTGACCAAAATAATAAATTGTATTTATTTTGTCAACAACAGAGTAAATTACAAAACTTCACTTACCTCTGGGGCCGAAAGGGGTTAATGGATCGTAACCAAATTATTCTAGTGGGCTTTTCTTCTAAAGAGCAATAATTTTGCGTATTTTTAATTCAATAGATTAAACCGTTTAAGCAACGTAACAGAAAAATTTAACGATTTTGTTCGTCTCTCGTGCCGAAGCGGGTTACCGGAACTACATAAAAATTTGTCACAGGCTCTTTTTCAGATCATAAAACCACCATACAAAATTGGATATAAATCGGAAGCAAAAAATTTTTCCGGTAAACTGATTGCATCCAAATTCTTCGGTACCCGCCCAAAGCTAAGAAGAACAATCGTAGAAATTTTCAACTCAATCCATCAAACCGTTTATGCAGGACAACGAAAAAACGAAACAGCTTTAAATGGCTCTCGGGCCGCAATGGATTAATGAACCGAAACGCGATATAGCCTATAAACTTTTCGGGGTCGTAGATATGTTCCTGCAAAAACCTGAACTTGTTGCACAGGCACAACCAAATTTTACAGAAGTAGTTGCCATAAAATTTGATAATCATTTGCTTCCTTGTCGCCTAGCTTCATTAAGTTTCAAGAGGGGCAAGAAGTCTGAACCGGCTGCTGTAGACCAACCAAATTTTACAAAAGTTATTGGTATGTAACTCGACACCTCTTCACTAAATTTCAAATACCTAGTTTCAATAGACACTGAGTTATTTTAATTTAAAAGGGGAAGTTATATGGCAGTAACCCGAATGGCAGCACAACCAAATTTTGACGATGTCGTTGGCCTGTAATTTGACTCCATTTAGCAAAATTTCAGATATCTAGCTTCAATAGATACTGAGCCGATCCAGACTTTTGACACTATATCTAGTTCGACTACTTTAAGGTGTCACAAACGTAATGGCAAATTTATTATGCCCTTGATCATAGTTCATACAGGTATAAAAATAAAATGTATAAAAAATATAAAAGCATTGAATTGGATTCGATCCTTGATACTCCCGATCGCGTTACAGAATTGTTTTTTACCTTTATAAATCAATCAGAAGTTTTTTACGTTAACTTTTTCTAATAAGTGATTACGTTTTCAAACTGATATATGCTAAAAATATGTGTAAAAAATGTATATGGATTAGAATGTAAGGTTTCTGTTCTTTAAATATGTACGTACTTATTTTTGATTAAATACTGTACAGAAATGTGAATATGTTTTCTAATTTAATTGATTGTCTTTAAAGTATTTTTAAACATAAGCACTTTATACATATTATAGTATGTACATGTTATGATAAATTATATTTTTTGAAAAATATATTACACATGCATTTTATATAATATTATATAGGTAGACCACATGTTAGTAATGAATTCTTGAATGATGGTATGATGATTGTCGCATGGAGGAAATTATTTCTGTTCTTTAATAACGACCGAAAATGTTATGTCGTTAAAACGTAAACACAGTATTCTCAATATACTTTTTGTTGGCAGTGTATCGTACCGAAATGGGTTAATGTATAACGGCAGAATTAATTGAATGAGCTTCTGTCTTAAAGTGCAATACTTGTGCCAATTTTCAATTGGCCAAACCGCTTAAGCATAACAACAAAACTTTATTGAGGCCTGATGCCGAAATGGGTTAATGTATCGTACCCAAATAAACTCAGCCAGTTTCTCTGGTAAAGTGCTACACTTTTGGAAATTTTCAACTCAATTGTAGCACTTGACTGGAAATGGTCAAATCGTTTAAGCGCGACAGCAAAGAAATTAAAAAACTTCATTGGGCCCTGGTGCCAAAACGTGTTAATGGATCGTAACCAAATTAACTGAGTGAGCTAAACTTTTGTAAATTTTCAATTCAATTCGTCAAAACGTTTCAGCGCGGCAACAAAGAAATTAAAAAACTTCATTGAACCCTGGTGCCGAAATGGGTAAATGGCTGGTAACCATATTAATCTAGTGACCTTTCTGCTAAAGAGCTTTCAAATAAATTGATTAAATCTTTTAAGCAGGACAACAAAAAAATTTAATGAACTTCATTTGGCTCTCGTGCCTAAATCGGTTACCAGCACTTCATAAAAATTTGTCACCGGTCTAATCCGGCTAATATATAGCATCCACATTTCTTTGGCACCTGCCTAAAGCTAAGAAATAAATTTGTACAAATTTTCAACTCAATCGGTCAAACTGAAAAAACCAAAACGCTTTAAAGGGCTCTCTGGCCACAATGGATTATTGAACCGAAATGCGATATAGCCTTAAAGTCTTTCCAAGCTCGTAGAAATGTTCCTGTAAAATTTTGTTGTAATTGGACTGGTGGTTTTTACGTGAATCAGTCCCAAACAAACAAACAGAAAAAATACTATGAAAATTTGTATTGAAACATACTATGAAAATTTGTATTTTAAAATACTACTAGTATTCGCCCGCCCCTCGAAATTCGAGGTGTTTTAATTAGCAATTACAATACAATATATACAGTATAGTTTCTTTATGATTTTATTTAAAATGTAAAAATACAATTTTCAATAATTAAAGCCTTTATGAATTTAAAATTTCTTTGTAAATGATATTTTTTGTAAAAACACGATTATTATTATCTTTTAGAAGTTGCCCTTGATTTATTGAGTATTGGAAATTCAATATATACCTATTACATATGTATATATTATAAGAAGCCTAAGATGGTAAATCATTGAGTAAAAGGGTTTTAAATATCTATTAATACAGCTTAAATATTATGATGATATTATGATATGTAAGAATTTATTTCGTTTAAAATATAAAAAACAAAAAACAAAAAAAAAAAAAAAGAGAACTGAATCGAACTTACAAAATCAAAAAGCAACTTTTAATAACCCCACACTCTACCGCTGTACTAAACACTAAACTGAAATTTTAAACTTCATATTCAGTTATATTGTGAAATTCCTATTCCTACCATACAACCAATATTTTAAAATTTTTAATCGAAAAGAGAAATAAAACAAAAATTTAACGGAATCAAAGAGCGTCTTTTTTCAAAATGTATAATATAGGTATACATTATACATACTATATGATACATATGTATATATGTATCATATATAAAAATATATATATAAAAATGGAAAATTATTTTCATTAATAATTTTCCATATATAAAAATGGAAAATTATTAATGAAAATCAGAAAATTTTGGAAAAATATTAATTTTGTAAGATGGCTATACTGAATATTTATTATTTAAAAAGAACAAAATGAAAGTTGGTTGGTAAATCATTGAGTAAAATGGTTTTAAATGTCTGTCATTTACAGATTAAATATTATGATATGTAAGAATTTATTTCGTATAAAATATTAGAAATAAAAAAAAAAAAAAAAAATAGAATAGAATCGAACTCGCAAACTTGACTTCTAATAAAGTTTAAGAAGCAGCCACTCTACCACTGCACCAAACTCGCCACTGAAGTTTTGACGTTTATATTCAATTATATTGTGAAATTTCTATTTCCCACCATGCAAACTATATTTTAAAATTTTTTTTATGTTTTTAGAAAAAAAACAAAAAGCAAAAACAACAAAACAAAATTTAAAATTCAACGGAATAAAAGGGCGTCGTTTTTGAATATGTATATTATAGGTATACATTATACATACTATATGATACATATGTATATACTTTACATGGGTTTTTTATAAAAATGGAAAATTATTAATGAAAATCAGAAAATTTTGAAAAGTTTAAGAAGCAGCCACTCTACCACTGCACCAAACTCCCCACTGAAGTTTTAACGTTTATATTCAATTATATTGTGAAATTTCTATTTCCCACCATGCAAACTATATTTTAAAATTTTTTTTATGTTTTTAGAAAAAAAACAAAAAGCAAAAACAACAAAACAAAATTTAAAATTCAACAGAATAAAAGAGCGTCGTTTTTGAATATGTATATTATAGGTATACATTTTACATACTATATGATACATATGTATATACTTTACATGGGTTTTTTATAAAAATGGAAAATTATTAATGAAAATCAGAAAATTTTGGAAAAATATTAATTTTGTAAGATGGCTATACTGAATATTTATCATTTAAAAAGAAAAAAATGAAAGTTGGTTGGTAAATCATTGAGTAAAATGGTTTTAAATGTCTGTCATTTACAGATTAAATATTATGATATGTAAGAATTTATTTCGTATAAAATATTAGAAACAAAAAAAAAAAAAAAAAAATAGAATAGAATCGAACTCGCAAACTTGACTTCTAATAAAGTTTAAGAAGCAGCCACTCTACCACTGCACCAAACTCCCCACTGAAGTTTTGACGTTTATATTCAATTATATTGTGAAATTTCTATTTCCCACCATGCAAACTATATTTTAAAATTTTTTTTATGTTCTTAGAAAAAAAACAAAAAGCAAAAACAACAAAACAAAATTTAAAATTCAACGGAATAAAAGAGCGTCGTTTTTGAATATGTATATTATAGGTATACATTATACATACTATATGATACATATGTATATACTTTACATGGGTTTTTTATAAAAATGGAAAATTATTAATGAAAATCAGAAAATTTTGGAAAAATATTAATTTTGTAAGATGGCTATACTGAATATTTATCATTTAAAAAGAAAAAAATGAAAGTTGGTTGGTAAATCATTGAGTAAAATGGTTTTAAATGTCTGTCATTTACAGATTAAATATTATGATATGTAAGAATTTATTTCGTATAAAATATTAGAAATAAAAAAAAAAAAAAAAATAGAATAGAATCGAACTCGCAAACTTGACTTCTAATAAAGTTTAAGAAGCAGCCACTCTACCACTGCACCAAACTCGCCACTGAAGTTTTGACGTTTATATTCAATTATATTGTGAAATTTCTATTTCCCACCATGCAAACTATATTTTAAAATTTTTTTTATGTTTTTAGAAAAAAAACAAAAAGCAAAAACAACAAAACAAAATTTAAAATTCAACGGAATAAAAGAGCGTCGTTTTTGAATATGTATATTATAGGTATACATTATACATACTATATGATACATATGTATATACTATACATGGGTTTTTTATAAAAATGGAAAATTATTAATGAAAATCAGAAAATTTTGGAAAAAAATTAATTTTGTAAGATGGCTATACTGAATATTTATCATTTAAAAAGAAAAAAATGAAAGTTGGTTGGCAAATCATTGAGGAAAATGGTTTTAAATGTCTGTCATTTACAGATTAAATATTATGATATGTAAGAATTTATTTCGTATAAAATATTAAAAATAAAAAAAAAAAAAAAAATAGAATAGAATCGAACTCGCAAACTTGACTTCTAATAAAGTTTAAGAAGCAGCCACTCTACCACTGCACCAAACTCCCCACTGAAACTTTGACGTTTATATTCAATTATATTGTGAAATTTCTATTTCCCACCATGCAAACTATATTTTAAAATTTTTTTTATGTTTTTAGATAAAAAACAAAACGCAAAAACAACAAAACAAAATTTAAAATTCAACGGAATAAAAGAGCGTCGTTTTTGAATATGTATATTATAGGTATACATTATACATACTATATGATACATATGTATTTACTTTACATGGGATTTTTATAAAAATGGAAAATTATTAATGAAAATCAGAAAATTTTGAAAAATATTAATTTTGTAAGATGGCTATACTGAATATTTATCATTTAAAAAGAAAAAAATGAAAATTGGTTGGTAAATCATTGAGTAAAATGGTTTTAAATGTCTGTCATTTACAGATTAAATATTATGATATGTAAGAATTTATTTCGTATAAAATATTAGAAATAAAAAAAAAAAAGAAAATAGAATAGAATCAAACTCGCAAACTTGACTTCTAATAAAGTTTAAGAAGCAGCCACTCTACCACTGCACCAAACTCCCCACTGAAGTTTTGACGTTTATATTCAATTATATTGTGAAATTTCTATTTCCCACCATGCAAACTATATTTTAAAATTTTTTTTATGTTTTTAGAAAAAAAACAAAAAGCAAAAACAACAAAACAAAATTTAAAATTCAACGGCATAAAAGAGCGTCGTTTTTGAATATGTATATTATAGGTATACATTATACATACTATATGATACATATGTATATACTTTACATGGGTTTTTTATAAAAATGGAAAATTATTAATGAAAATCAGAAAATTTTGGAAAAATATTAATTTTGTAAGATGGCTATACTGAATATTTATCATTTAAAAAGAAAAAAATGAAAGTTGGTTGGTAAATCATTGAGTAAAATGGCTTTAAATGTCTGTCATTTACAGATTAAATATTATGATATGTAAGAATTTATTTCGTATAAAATATTAGAAATAAAAAAAAAAAAAAAAATAGAATAGAATCGAACTCGCAAACTTGACTTCTATTAAAGTTTAAGAAGCAGCCACTCTACCACTGCACCAAACTCGCCACTGAAGTTTTGACGTTTATATTCAATTATATTGTGAAATTTCTATTTCCCACCATGCAAACTATATTTTAAAATTTTTTTTATGTTTTTAGAAAAAAAACAAAAAGCAAAAACAACAAAACAAAATTTAAAATTCAATGGAATAAAAGAACGTCGTTTTTGAATATGTATATTATAGGTATACATTATACATACTATATGATACATATGTATATACTTTACATGGGTTTTTTATAAAAATGGAAAATTATTAATGAAAATCAGAAAATTTTGGAAAAATATTAATTTTGTAAGATGGCTATACTGAATATTTATCATTTAAAAAGAAAAAAATGAAAGTTGGTTGGTAAATCATTGAGTAAAATGGTTTTAAATGTCTGTCATTTACAGATTAAATATTATGATATGTAAGAATTTATTTCGTATAAAATATTAGAAATAAAAACAAATAAAAATAGAATAGAATCGAACTCGCAAACTTGACTTCTAATAAAGTTTAAGAAGCAGCCACTCTATCACTGCACCAAACTCGCCACTGAAGTTTTGACGTTTATATTCAATTATATTGTGAAATTTCTATTTCCCACCATGCAAACTATATTTTAAAATTTTTTTTATGTTTTTAGAAAAAAAATAAAAAGCAAAAACAACAAAACAAAATTTAAAATTCAACGGAATAAAAGAGCGTCGTTTTTGAATATGTATATTATAGGTATACATTATACATACTATATGATACATATGTATATACTTTACATGGGTTTTTTATAAAAATGGAAAATTATTAATGAAAATCAGAAAATTTTGGAAAAATATTAATTTTGTAAGATGGCTATACTGAATATTTATCATTTAAAAAGAAAAAAATGAAAGTTGGTTGGTAAATCATTGAGTAAAATGGTTTTAAATGTCTGTCATTTACAGATTAAATATTATGATATGTAAGAATTTATTTCGTATAAAATATTAGAAATAAAAAAAAAAAAAAAAATAGAATAGAATCGAACTCGCAAACTTGACTTCTAATAAAGTTTAAGAAGCAGCCACTCTACCACTGCACCAAACTCCCCACTGAAGTTTTGACGTTTAAATTCAATTATATTGTGAAATTTCTATTTCCCACCATGCAAACTATATTTTAAAATTTTTTTTATGTTTTTAGAAAAAAAACAAAAAGCAAAAACAACAAAACAAAATTTAAAATTCAACGCAATAAAAGAGCGTCGTTTTTGAATATGTATATTATAGGTATACATTATACATACTATATGATACATATGTATATACTTTACATGGGTTTTTTATAAAAATGGAAAATTATTAATGAAAATCAGAAAATTTTGGAAAAATATTAATTTTGTAAGATGGCTATACTGAATATTTATCATTTAAAAAGAAAAAAATGAAAGTTGGTTGGTAAATCATTGAGTAAAATGGTTTTAAATGTCTGTCATTTACAGATTAAATATTATGATATGTAAGAATTTATTTCGTATAAAATATTAGAAATAAAAAAAAAATAAAAAATAGAATAGAATCGAACTCGCAAACTTGACTTCTAATAAAGTTTAAGAAGCGGCCACTCTACCACTGCATCAAACTCCCCACTGAAGTTTTGACGTTTATATTCAATTATATTGTGAAATTTCTATTTCCCACCATGCAAACTATATTTTAAAATTTTTTTTATGTTTTTAGAAAAAAAACAAAAAGCAAAAACAACAAAACAAAATTTAAAATTCAACGGAATAAAAGAGCGTCGTTTTTGAATATGTATATTATAGGTATACATTATACATACTATATGATACATATGTATATACTTTACATGGGTTTTTTATAAAAATGGAAAATTTGTTGCCAAATGGCTTGCTAATATGTTGCGAACTTTTATGATTTACAGATTAAGTGTTATGATAACATTATAATGTGCAAGAAAAATATATTACATATTATGCAATCTTTAAATTTAAATTATGCATTTCATTTAAAGCTATGAAATAAATAAAAAATATGAACTAAAATAATGAAGAAAAAAGTTAGCCAGCTTTTATAATTTCGTAAAATCAACGTGATGGTCTTTTCGTTTATTATACCCTACACCTAAAGTATAGGGTATATTAACTTTGGTATGGAATTTGTAATCAGAGAAAGGAAGCGAGTTAGATATAGAGATATAGACATGTATATATATTCTGAATCAGGATCACCTCTTGAGTCGATTTAACGATGTCCATGGTGATTCCGGTCCACCCAAGTAACAATTTTAGATTTATTTTAGTCTTCAGAATCACTATAAAGTCAAATTTTGGTGGCAACGTTAAAACATAAAAACTGTAATGAAGGTCATAAAACTATAATAAAACCCTAATAAGATCGAGGAGGCCCACTTTATAAAACTCTTTTGATTTAGTTCAGTAGATTTATAGCGAATATGTAAACTCTTATAAAATTCTCTCCATAAAACTATTTTACTTTAATTTATAAACTTTTTAGCATGCTTTGTAACCTTTTTAAAACCAGTGACACACACTATTTGGGTTTTAATAACCTTATAAAACGTTTTATAACCCCAACAAAACTAAAACGAAGAGTAATTTAAAACCACATTACATGTAAAGTGAAAAAATTGATATTTCTAAGATAAAAATACTTCCAAAAGTATTGCTTTAAAACAATCTGAATAAAAATAAAACTCTATTGACCTTTACATGTTTATTTTCAGAACTTATACTTCTTCTTTTTTTTTCTAAAAAAAACAATTATATTAATATTGAATAAAATATAAATTCAGAAAATGTTTAATTAAATTGGTACAGGCAAAATTTTAAAACGAAAACGGAGTATTTTATTGGTTTTATGAAATAAAAATTATTAACTTTTTCGTTAATCTGCGTTAATATAATTTAATTAATATAGTTAACTTATTACTATACAATTACAGATGCTGGTCGTTAATATTCTATTTTTTATTACATTTAGTTAAATTGAATAAACAGAGCGAAGAATTAGAGACAATTCGTCTACAAAAACTCTTTAAAGGAATAAAAATCTATTGAGTATACAATTACGGTGAAGTGAGATTTCACAATATATTCGTTAATACCATAATACACATAAACATAATATCGCATTTCAATTATAAAAGACTATAATGTAATACATTTTTTTTGTAAGTAATGTTACTTCATGTTTTTGTGAATTTTCCTTTTAAGCACATTTCGAAAAATTTTCTATTAGGTCTGTCTCTAATTTTCTATTCCGTCTGTTTACAAAATTTATATACTGTTTAATAAAGTGCAATGAAATATTAACTTTGCATAGGTCTCTTAACAGAGTAATGTTGTAGAATAACTTTTTTATGTACCCTCACTCGGGCTGCAAAGAGTTAAAGAACTGCAAGACCTCCTTCCAGGCTTCAAAAATTATTTCTGCAAAATTTGGATGGAATTGAACTAGTGATTTTCACATGAAGCTGAGACAAACAAACTAAAAATATTTGTCGCTGCACTAATAATTATTAGTAAATTTTTATTAGTTTAGAAAGACTAATACGGGCCTCGGTGGCCCAGTGGGTAAGAGCGTGTGAAATATGCTGTAAACACAAAGGGAGTGTGGGTTCGGATCCCAAACACGTCGTAAGAATAATGCCCCTTTACGACATTTACAGCCACGTCTGAAAAGAAAAGGCTGTGAAATTTCCTCGTCACATTTATGTGTCAAGGGAATGAACTAAAAAAAAAACAAGTAAATGTAACAGTAAGTCGATGCAACCGACTTATTTATAACCTACACCTAAAAAATTCAAATTAAATTAAAAATCCATAAGTAATTTTAGTTAGGTATTTAATATAAGCTAAAAAAATAAATGCTTTTACAACCTTTGTACAAAATTTCAGGTTTCTATCTTTATTGAATTCGAAGATATGCTTGTTAGGTCTTGGGAAGTGTGTGAAGGCACGCGGACCACCACCCCAATTCATCTCAAATTTTAGAGTCATCATCATAACAGGGTAGAGCACTCTTATATCAAATTTAAAGTTTTTATATTCATTAATTTCGAACATATGCTTGTTCGGTTTTGGGAGTTATATGGGAGGTACCCGAACAACCACTCCAATTCATTTCAAATTTTAGGAATATTAAGGATTCAGGAAAACACACCCTCGTACAAAATCTTAAGTTTCTATCTTTATTAATTTCGAAGATATGCGTATTCGGTTTTGGGAGTTGTATCGGTTTCGGTTTGTCCAGATTCGAACTTCCTTTCGTAACTAGTAACCTCCTATGTAAATTTCATCAAGATAGCTTCACTAGTTTTTGAGTTATCCTGTGAAAGGACGGACGGACGGACGGTCATCGCTAAATCGACTCAGGAGGTGATCCTGATTCATAATATAAATACATATCCATATCTAACTCGCTTCCTTTTGGTGGTTACAAATACCATACTAAAGTTAATATACCCTATACTTTAAGTGTAGGGTATAATAAAATCTACCATAATTAACTCCGTCATTCTATGACGGGCCAACAGCTAGTAATAATAATATTAATAATAATAATAATCGTAATAATATTAATAATAATAATAATAATAATAATAATAATAATAGAAATATGTTATCGCTTAATCCGTTAATACCTCCAATTGTAAAAATAACTCAACAATCACTAAGCGATGATAGCACGTATGTACTTTTCAGATTTAGAGATGAGAGAATTCTCAACTATGTAAAACTATTTCTTGCATATTTGCATAATGGCTCCAACAGCTGTGTCATAGAAGGCAAAACTAGAACTAATTTACAAGTTCTAACACAAATGAGGGTTTGCCATCTAATTATAAAGATTTATTCAATCTCTATATTAGATACCATAAAAGTTAGAATTAACGTTGAAAGAAATCGATGACGACCTTCGTGCTTATCGTAGCTATTGCAATAGTAATTATTACAACCACTTATATCAGTGGCGAGAAAATTTTAACAAGTTTTTTCGGCCCAACTCCAAATAAATGTTCAATTTCTTCTATTAACAATAATATAAATATTATTACATTAGCTAATCACTATAACAAACTTAATATCAATAATCTTGGGTAGAGCACTCTTATATCAAATTTCAAGTTTTTATATTTATTAATTTCGAAGATATGCTTGTTCGGTTTTGGGAGTTGTATGGGAGGTACTCGAACAACCACTCCAACTCATCTCAAATTTTAGGCAAATTAGGATTTAGGAAACAGCACCCTCGTATTAAATTTGAAGTTTCTATCTTTAATAATTTCAAAGATATCTTTGTTCGGTTTTGGGAGTTGTGTGCGAGGTACCCGAACAACTCCTCCAATTATTTCAAATTTTGGACAAATCAGGGATTCAGGAAACAACACCATAGTACCAAATTTGAAGATTCTATCTTTATTAATTTGGAATATGTGCTTGTTCTGTTTTGGGGGTTGTGTGGGAAGTACCCGAACAACCACTCCGATTCATCTCAAATTTTAGGGATATCAGGGATTCAGGAAAACACACCCTTGGACAAAATTTTAAGTTTCTATCTTTATTAATTTCGAAGATATGCGTATTCGGTTTTGGGAGTTGTATGGGAGGTGCCCGAACCCATGGACCGATTTTGAACAGATTAACTTAGCCTTCCTTTCGTCATTAGTAACCTACTATATAAATTTCATCAATGTAGCTTCACTAATTTTTGAGTTATCGTGCGAACGGACGGACATTGCTAAATCGACTCAGGAGATGATCCTGATTCAGAATATATGTGCATATCTAACTAGCTTCCTTTTGGTGGTTACAAACTAAAAGATTAATTCACCATGTTCTGTTTCAAAAATAATTTAAGAATCATCTTTAAAGCTCAGAAGAAGACAGTTATCATAAAATTATTTAATAATTAGAAAAAATCCCGCCTGTCTGTTTAAAGAACTTCTAAACCGTTTAAAAAAACAGGGTAATGCAATTTTAGCTCCAGATAGATTCTTAAAAAACTTAATACTGAGCTATAATTTTTCGATGTAGCTCCACCTGTTACTAAGCCTTAATCTATCAGCATTTTAATGTTTGAGAAGTCATTTTTTCAAATGTGTATTTTTTAGATTTTTCTAAATATTTTTTCAATGTAAAAACGTCAAATGATAGCTTTATCAACATCAAAATTATACATTGTTTTTTGTAATTTCGTTATTAGATTTACTATTATGTAAAGAGAAAATTTTGTAAAATTTCTTTTTAATTAGTACCTGGATTAGTTTAGAACGTTTAGGTTACGGGAAATTGAAGATTTGCTACTTTTAACCATTTGTAACTTATGCACCTTTGCAAATTTTCCGCAGTGATTACGCACAAATTAAAGTTTCAACATGGTACTGGCCTAGCTTTCAAAGTGTGACGATACATTCATAAAAGTTGCAAAGAGGAAACAAAAAAAGTGAAATATTATACAAAATATTACAATAACAATTACTTCATTTGAAAAAAAAAGAAATATTATAATACCATAACAAAGTGTAAATAAAACTAGTCTAGATAGCGGTACAAACGTATAACCTCCCTATATACGAGACGAAGACGCATTGTGGGCCAACTTGGACCAACCCCAGATTTGGCGGCCTCTAATTTTTTTTGTGGGGTTTCTTGAAGGAAAGGGTTTACGCAAACAAACCACAAAACATTCACGTACTAAAACAAAATATGCGCACAAAAATTGCAACGTATTGCAAAATGTTTTAAAAAGAGTCATTAACCGCCAACAGGAAAATAGACGCCATTTAAAAGATGTCGTTTTTCACACTTAGCTTAAAAAATTTTTATAAATTTATACTTTCATTTAAAAACAAATAAAACAAAAAACTTTAAAAATAAAAAAATTATAAGCATTTCAAATCAGTCAGTCCAAGTTGGACCACCCTATATAAATGAAATTAAATTTGATAGTAACAACAAAATTAAAAATACTAGTCCGGGACAAAAATTTTTGGTTTTAACTTGAAGAGACAATGGAAAAAATATGCAGGCAGTATCATAAGTTTTAATAAAAAAGTTTTGATTCCATTGATAATGGAAGGCGGAAAAAGTGGAATGAAAGCGGAAAATGTGGAGAAATATTAAAAATGTACGAATAAAAGTATTCTAATTCAAATATAAACTAAAATAAAATCTGAAAAAGTAATATAACTATAATAGCATTAAATAATTTAATAAACGTTTCAGTTAGTGAACACAATACATTTAATCAAGTTAAAGGCGTAGAGATTTCATTTATTTCGCTGATGAAGAATTTTTATTAGGAACACCCCAAAAAAGAAGTCGCCATTGTTTCTCACGTGGTATGAGTTGAAACCATATGTCACGATTATTAAATATTACCCGAATATTTTACAACATCTTATGAAAAAGTTCCAGTTCGCCCATATAATCCACTCCAACTCGTTGTATGAATTTATTTATTAATTAATCACCAAAACAAGGTATGTACATATTTAAGAAAAAAAATAAAAAGAACAGACATTATAACATTGTTATCGACTTTTTTTGTGAAAATTAACGCAAAAACAAATATAATATTACATTTGAATAAACTTATGAAAAGTAAATTTATGAATTTATTTATTTATTTATTTGAAGGTACCGTGGCACATAAATGTGCCAGGTAACTATAACTCCTGTTTTCAATTTGAAATGTGGGGTAATTTATGAATTGGTTAGAATTAATTATCTAAGGTCAGCAAATTGAAAAAGTGTAGATGTTAAGTGTTTTTGAAGGTATTTCTGGAAATTGTTGAAGAATAATGATAACAGATTTTATTGAATGTAATACAACATCTGTTTATCGTTTAATTTCTTCCGTATTCTGTACTGTGTTTATATTCGGTTAAAAATTCCGTGCATCTTGTTTGTCTAACTCTGTCATTAAGTTTAAATTTGTAATTAAAGGATTTAATAGAAGTATTATTTTTTAGAATATCAAAAGTAAAACATGATGAAAATATTTGTCTATGTGAGGACAACGGGAGCATGTTTAAGAATTTATGTTTTGTTCTGTAGCGAGGAAGATTTAAAAAGTCTGAGTTGGTTTCTTAATGCAAACAAAAGAAACTGTTTTTGAACTGACTCAATTTTATTAGAATGACACAGCTAAGTCACTAAATTCTTTAGCTTTTCTCTTAATGAAACCTTGCATTTTAATTGCTCTTGAAATTAAGTGGTCATAGTGCAAATTAAAGTTAAGTTTACTATCAAGAAGAATTCCGAGAAAATACCCTTTAAATAATACCCAAATGAAGTTAATATTCAAAAAATTACCTACTTAACTTATGTTTATAACCTTAACCTTATATTTCTGTATATAGAGGTTTAATTTGTTGGTTGTGCACCAATCATATAATGATGATAAGCTTGATTGAAGTAAAGCTGCGTCAGAACTATCGTTTACGAGTAGGTATAGGGGCACTTTGGCCAGACATCGCTATCTCTTTCACTCTACTGTAACTTTGCATAAGAAATTGATTTAAAGTCAAATGAGAAAGAAAAGGAGATAGATAGTGATGTTGGACAAAGTGTATGTTGATGACGTAATAGCAAGAGTTAAAAAAAATCAGCAAAGCTTACCAGATAAATATATGGCAGTGCAATGACCTAAACAGGTGTGTAGTATTTCTACCGGTTGCATGATTAGTTTCCGGAAAAAGCTTTGGTAAATAATACATGTAAGTGCAATGATCTTGTTGTGATAGTATATAGTAACATAGATTATTGTAAATAATAAGAATTTATTTTATTTTTTAATAAAAAGCTTTCACGGTCAATCAGTTATTTTATCGTAATATTAACACAAGAATGCAGTTGTTATTTATGAGATAAATGAAATGGAGATATTGACCTTGATATTGTATCTTAGTTTTAAAGTAATTTAAAAAAATGTATTTATTGATTAATTGTTATGTTTATTGCAGAAAAAATTTTTAAAGAAAAAATCCAGGTGTTTGATATGAATTTATGTTACGTCATCACGTAATGTATGGCGCCAGTTTTATAGAAGGTCAACTAGATAATGTGGAACAAGTAGATAGTGCAATGACCTAAACAGGTGTGTAGTATTTCTACCGGTTGCATGATTAGTTTCC
The DNA here is from genome assembly GCA_947095535.1 of Poecilobothrus nobilitatus. Lineage (NCBI taxonomy): Eukaryota > Metazoa > Arthropoda > Insecta > Diptera > Dolichopodidae > Poecilobothrus > Poecilobothrus nobilitatus. The sequence goes on along the minus strand of OX352772.1, from coordinate 141,794,603 downwards.
AGAAAAAGCTTTTGTAAATAATACAAGTAAGTGCAATGATCTTGTTGTGATAGTATATAGTAACATAGATTATTGTAAATAATAAGAATTTATTTTATTTTTTAATAAAAAGCTTTCACGGTCAATCAGTTATTTTAACGTAATATTAACACAAGAATGCAGTTGTTATTTATGAGATAAATAAAATGCAGATATTGACCTTGATATTGTATCTTAGTTTTAAAGTAATTTAAAAAAATGTATTTATTCATTCATTGTTATGTTTATTGCAGAAAAAAATTTTAAAGAAAAAATCCAGGTGTTTGATAAAAATTTATGTTAATTGATTTATTATATTAACTACTTTGTATTTTGCAAATAAAAAAGTCAGTTATTGTTAAATTTTCTGCTACTTTGTATAATGTAAATTAAATTTTCTGTTATTGTACATACAAATTAGAACATTATAAAATCAAATAAATTTATTGTGTTATAAATTATAATTTTCATATTTTAATTCCTTTTATATTATGCATATAATATAATAAATAATGGTAAATAAAACAAGTAAATTAATTAATATAGAAATCGTGATTTTAAAAATATGTCAAATAAGATTTATGTAAAAGAAATTGGAATGCGGAATTATTTTTAATATATTATATACTTACCTTTTTATATGCATACTATGCAGGTGTGCTAAAATGATGAAAAATTTATTAAATTTGATTGTTAACTAATGCAAGTTAAAATAAGCTTATATTATTTTAAAATACATACTTTGTATAATGTAAATTTTTTATTAATCTATAAATTATAATTTTCAAATAATATATTTGGAGATGTATTTTAATACGTTTTATTCTATTTGACGCCTTTTAAACCCATACGGTAATGAACTGTAGTCTTCAAGAAATTTTCGTTTTTCTATCATTGGTCGATAAAGTTTGATTTCAGGAATACTAATTACTTCGTGATTCTGAGTACGGCGTATATTATGTGATAAAATATGTATAGGTTCCACTTCATTATAATTCAACACAGCATTTTTGATCGTACTGAAATTGACTTTTTGCGATGCTGAATAATTAAGTGATATTCCCTTTACTTTACATACAATTTTTTCTGTATTATTTCTAGTAGAATGTACTTTAAAAGCATAATTTTTTGGGCCACCACTTACAAATTCTGATATGTAACTTTGATTTCCATAGCAGTCTAACTCATCGGTCATGTCTCCGATAAATTCTCCTTTCGGCGGGTCATATTCACCTTCTCTGGATACATATATAATCGAATCCGTGTCATCGTATAACACTCTGTTGTTTAAACCCTCTAGATAATTATATAATTTCAAGCGAGCCTGAGTTGTTGTATATGCCGCGATACAGACGTTTACAGTGGAAAGGCTATATGTCGCTTCTTCCTTATATTGCCAGCTCAAAATGAGATTTTCTTCGTTAACGGACAATATATGACATATTTCTAAAGCTGGATTCGTAAGCATAGTATATAACTCTGAGGGCTCATTTATAATTTTGGTTTTTTGTTGATTTTCTCTCTGACCAAATTTACCCCAAAATGAGTTCAACATCAATTTTGCGAAGGATCTTAAACCATCATTTTTAATAATTTTAGAAAATTCTAATTGAATGTTTTCATTTTGGAAGAAATCTTCTATATAGTTATTTTTGTCTGCTTCTGTAATATATTTAGAAGGCCACCCTAATGCCTCCGTCTTCATTTTTAAAAATTTGTCCATCATCTTAGTGAATAAACCATCATAATTGGTTAGTTTGTCGTATTGAACAACATTGTATTCCCATATTTCATAAATTTAAATTATTACATAGTTTTTCTCCAGGGCTTTTAAAACTTCGTCTATAACCCATGTTCCGATTAAAGCTCGTTCTTCATTAGAGTGTGTACAAAAATCATTTTGGCTTTTTTCTGCTCCGCATTTGTAACACAAAGAAAACATTAACTTGTTGTTTTGTTTAATTGGTAATACTGGATGTAATAGTTCTTCAGGTGGAAGTATTTTACATTTAATGAGACCGTTCATATTTTCTAAATTTTGTTGGATACATTTAGAATTACCCACGTAAATTTTTGGGTGGCCTATGGGAATATATAATTTTCCATATTTACATACATATGGATACAACGAGCATACATCAATATATTTAATTTTTTCTGCTTCTTTGCATTTGTAATATTGATACACATTTCCGGATTTCCGGACCAGAATTGATGGTCATATGCTTGCCCATTATGTGCTATTACAATAACTTTTTTAAATATTTTACGCTGATTCAATATAAATTGTACGAAAATGTCAATAATATTTATTTTTAAAATATGTTGCCTTTGTCCACATCTATCGCAAAATTCTTCCTTTTGATCTTTATTAAGACATAAATTACAACGTTGTTGTAGTACACATAAATTAGGTTCATGTTCCATTATTTAATAAACTTGATTATCAATACACTTTTCTCGGAAAAATTTTTGCATGCACTCCAAATCGTAAAAAATATAGAGAACATCTTCAATATTCGGGTTTCTTTCATCTGGTAGTATAAAACAATAATGTTCCTGAGGAACATGTTTACTACATGTTTTGCAATAATATTCGCCGGAAGTATGTTCTCTATTTGTCTGGTATATTCTTAGACATTTTGTGCATCTCTTTACTATGTTGCAAATGGATGCTTCCTTCCGTGAATTGGAAGTTTTATGCTTCTTCTTCACGGAAGGAATTACACAAAATTCTTAATTGGTTTTCTTTACACAAAATATTTAATTGATTTTTTGGGCATACTGGAGAATATTGACATTGGGGACATGCTTATGGCACTTTTCACAATAATAACTACAACAAAATTCCGCAGTAAGCGAAGTGATTACGTTGTAATGGCCTTTGTCGTACAGGAGATTGATCCTTTTTTCACCGCCATTTCCCTCAAATATAATATCTCTACCTCTGCTTCCATGTTTATAAACAGTTATGGAGTATTCCTTTAAATATTGTTGGAACTGCTGAAGTGCTGGTATTCCACAACCTTCTCGAGGTATATTTATGTTGGTGTTGTTAATAGGTTCTGCTGCCTTCATTGTTTGTAATTTTTCAGTGTCTTTTCGAATTTTAATGTAATCAGAATGCTTAACAATGTAAGACATTGCCACTACTGACGCTCTTGGAAGGCATAAGTTATCGTTGTTGCTAATACTAACGATACGTTTTTTCTTAGCACATTCCTCATTGAAGGTATTATACTTTTTCCCCTCCCTCTGCCCTGAGGAAGCTTAACAGAAGTAATACCTATGCAAAATGTATAAGTGCTAAGTTCTTCAGAGTTGCTTTGAAAAATTTTTAAAAATCATTTAAATATTTTGTGTCAAGATTGTAACCTCTATTTTAGAGAGAATGATTGTTTTAATAACCATAAAGCTTCCAATTCACGGAAGGAAGCATCCATTTGCAGCACAGTAAAGAGATGCACAAAATGTCTAAGAATATACCAGACAAATAGAGAACATACTTCCGGCGAATATTATTGCAAAACATGTAGTAAACATGTTCCTCAGGAACATTATTGTTTTATACTACCAGATGAAAGAAACCCGAATATTGAAGATGTTCTCTATATTTTTTACGATTTAGAGTGCATGCAGGAAAAATTTTTCCGAGAAAAGTGTATTGATAATCAAGTTTATGAAATAAAGGAACATGAACCTAATTTATGTGTACTACAACAACGTTGTAATTTATGTCTTAATAAAGATCAAAAGGAAGAATTTTGCGATAGATGTGGACAAAGGCAACATATTTTAAAAATAAATATTATTGACATTTCCGTACAATTTATATTGAATTAGCGTAAAATATTTAAAAAAGTTATTGTAATAGCACATAATGGGCAAGCATATGACCATCAATTCATACTAAAGTACATAATAGAAAACACTAAGCTAAAGCCTGAATTAATAATGCGAGGTACTAAGATAATTTTAATGACAATAGGAAATATAAAATTTTTGGATTCATTGAATTATTTTCCTATGCCATTAGGAAAATTACCTAAGACTTTTGGGTTCCCGCAAGCATTCAAGAAGGGACATTTACCACATTACTTCAATACAACTGAGAATAAAAATTACATTGGAATACTGCAACCACAGAAATTTTATAGCCCTGGCACAATGAAAGAAGAAGAACGCAATCAATTTATTAAATGGTATGAGGAACATAAAAATGACGAATTTAACATGCAGAGAGATATTGTTGAGTACTGTTTAAGTGATGTAAATATATTAACACAGGCATGCTTAAAATTTAGAAAAATCTTTCTCGAAGAATGTGACGTGGAACCATTTTTAGAGGCTACCACAATAGCTTCAGCATGCAATCTAGTATATCGAAGAAAATTTCTACAACGAAATACAATAAGTCTTATACCTAAAAATGGATATAGATTGACAAACAATCAGTCAAAAATAGATGTACAATGGTAGATTTATGAAGAAGAAAAAAGGAATATTAATATCAGACATGCAGTTAAAGAAAAGGAAGCTATTATTTCAGGAACAAAAGTTGATGGATATTGCCCTGAAATCCGTCAAATTTTTGAATTCCATGGGTGCTATTTTCATGGTCATCCTATATGTTTACAACATGAAAGAGAGAGACCATTACATGACGATCCGAATGATACGTTAAACAGACGATATGAAAGAACAATAGAAAAATCTGAAAGATTAAGAAAATTAGGGTATGTATTACAATATTTTATTTCATATTTTTAAAAATATAAAATTAAAACTGCTTTCATATAGATATGAAGTAAATTGAAGTGAATTTAAAAAGCACTTGTTAGGAGAAGACTTTCACATTTAAAAAACCATCCGTTAATACACAATGCTCCTCTAAATCCCAAAGATTCTTTTTACGGAGGTCGCACCGGAAATGTGTATCAATATTACAAATGCAAAGAAGCAGAAAAAATTAAATATATTGATGTATGCTCGTTGTATCCATATGTATGTAAATATGGAAAATTATATATTCCCATAGGCCACCCAAAAATTTACGTGGGTAATTCTAAATGTATCCAACAAAATTTAGAAAATATGAACGGTCTCATTAAATGTAAAATACTTCCACCTGAAGAACTATTACATCCAGTATTACCAATTAAACAAAACAACAAGTTAATGTTTTCTTTGTGTCACAAATGCGGAGCAGAAAAAAGCCAAAATGATTTTTGTACACACTCTAATGAAGAACGAGCTTTAATCGGAACATGGGTTATAGACGAAGTTTTAAAAGCCCTGGAGAAAAACTATGTAATAATTTAAATTTATGAAATATGGGAATACAATGTTGTTCAATACGACAAACTAACCAATTATGATGGTTTATTCACTAAGATGATGGACAAATTTTTAAAAATGAAGACGGAGGCATCAGGGTGGCCTTCTAAATATATTACAGAAGCAGATAAAAATAAATATATAGAAGATTTCTTCCAAAATGAAAACATTCAATTAGAATTTTCTAAAATTATTAAAAATGATGGTTTAAGATCCTTCGCAAAATTGATGTTGAACTCATTTTGGGGTAAATTTGGTCAGAGAGAAAATCAACAAAAAACCAAAATTATAAATGAGCCCTCAGAGTTATATACTATGCTTACGAATCCAGCTTTAGAAATATGTCATATATTGTCCGTTAACGAAGAAAATCTCATTTTGAGCTGGCAATATAAGGAAGAAGCGACAGATAGCCTTTCCACTGTAAACGTTTCTATCGCGGCATATACAACAACTCAGGCTCTCTTGAAATTATATAATTATCTAGAAAGTTTAAACAACAGAGTGTTATACTATGACACGGATTCGATTATATATGTATCCAGAGAAGGTGAATATGATCCGACGACAGGAGAACTTATCGGAAACATGACCGATGAGTTAGACTGCTATGGAAATCAAAGTTACATATCAGAATTTGTAAGTGGTGGCCCAAAAAATTATGCTTTTAAAGTACATTCTACTAGAAATAATACAGAAAAAATTGTATGTAAAGTAAAGGGAATATCACTTAATTATTCAGCATCGCAAAAAGTCAATTTCAGTACGATCAAAAATGCTGTGTTGAATTATAATGAAGTGGAACCTATACATATTTTATCACATAATATACGCCGTACTCAGAATCACGAAGTAATTAGTATTCCTGAAACAAAACTTTATCGACCAATGACAGAAAAAAGAAAATATCTTGAAGACTACAGTTCATTACCGTATGGGTTTAAAAGGCGTCAAATAGAATAAAACGTATTAAAATACATCTCCAAATATATTATTTGAAAATTATAATTTATAGATGATTTTAATAAAAATGACATTGTATAAAACTTACTTAACTTGTTTCATTTACATTATACAAAGTATGTATTTTAAAATAATATAAGCTTATTTTAACTTGCATTAGTTAACAATCAAATTTAATAAATGTTTCATCATTTTAGCACACCTGCATAGTATGCATATAAAAAGGTAAGTATATAATATATTAAAAATAATTCAGCATTCCAATTTCTTTTACATAAATCTTATTTGACATATTTTTAAAATCACGATTTCTATATTAATTAATTTACTTGTTTTATTTACCATTATTTATTATATTATATGCATAATATAAAAGGAATTAAAATATGAAAATTATAATTTATAACACAATAAATTTATTTGATTTTATAATGTTCTAATTTGTATGTACAATAACAGAAAAGTTAATTTACATTATACAAAGTAGCAGAAAATTTAACAATAACTGACTTTTTTATTTGCAAAATACAAAGTATTTAATATAATAAATCAATTAACATTAACATAAATTTTTATCAAACACCTAGATTTTTTCTTTAAAAATTTTTTCTGCAATAAACATAACAATGAATGAATAAATACATTTTTTTAAATTACTTTAAAACTAAGATACAATATCAAGGTCAATATCTGCATTTTATTTATCTCATAAATAACAACTGCATTCTTGTGTTAATATTACGTTAAAATAACTGATTGACCGTGAAAGCTTTTTATTAAAAAATAAAATAAATTCTTATTATTTACAATAATCTATGTTACTATATACTATCACAACAAGATCATTGCACTTACTTGTATTATTTACAAAAGCTTTTTCCGGAAACTAATCATGCAACCGGTAGAAATACTACACACCTGTTTAGGTCATTGCAATATCTACTTGTTCCACATTATCTAGTTGACCTTCCATAACACTGGCGCCATACATTACGTGATGACGTAACATAAATTCATATCAAACACCTGGATTTTTTCTTTAAAAATTTTTTCTGCAACACAATAAATTTATTTGATTTTATAATGTTCTAATTTGTATGTACAATAACAGAAAATTTAATTTACATTATACAAAGTAGCAGAAAATTTAACAATAATCGACTTTTTTATTTGCAAAATACAAAGTAGTTAATATAATAAATCAATTAACATTAACATATATTTTTATCAAACACCTGGATTTTTTCTTTAAAAATTTTTTCTGCAATAAACATAACAATGAATGAATAAATACATTTTTTTAAATTACTTTAAAACTAAGATACAATATCAAGGTCAATATCTGCATTTTATTTATCTCATAAATAACAACTGCATTCTTGTGTTAATATTACGATAAAATAACTGGTTGACCGTGAAAGCTTTTTATTAAAAAATAAAATAAATTCTTATTATTTACAATAATCTATGTTACTATATACTATCACAACAAGATCATTTCACTTACTTGTATTATTTACAAAAGCTTTTTCCGGAAACTAATCATGCAACCGGTAGAAATACTACACACCTGTTTAGGTCATTGCACTGCCATATATTTACCTGGTAAGCTTTGCTTATTTTTTTTAACTCTTGCTATTACGTCATCAACATACACTTTGTCCAACATCACTATCTATCTCTCTTTCTTTCTCATGTGACTTTAAATCAATTTCTTATGCAAAGTTACAGTAGAGTGAAAGAGATAGCGATATCTGGCCAAAGTGGCCCTATACCTACTTTTACGATTTGATATATTTTTAGGTCGTCAGCAAACGCAATGTGAGGTACAGTACCCAAAAATTCTGAAAGATCAGAAATAAATATATTGAACAAAAGTGGCCCTTAATGACTACCTTATGGTACACCAGAAGAAACCTCGATTATATTGGACAATACACCTAGCAATTTAACGTTTTGAGTCCTTTCTGATAAATAAGAGTTAAACCACCAAGAAAAGAACCCGACGTACCAAAAGTTCTAAGTTTGTTTAGCAAAGTGTAGTGATCTACACGATCGGAGGCCTTGCTAAAATCAGGTAAATTGCATGCATTGATATCCTTTCTCCATTTTATTCAGAATTTAAGATGTGTATAACATAAGGTTCGTTGTGGTGGAACGAGTTTTTCTGAAACCGTGTTGTTGTAATTTATAAGGAGTAATTTTATCGAGAACAATTTTTTCGAATAACTTTGCAATAGTCGATAGGATCCTCGATCGTTTTCTACTGATGATCTCTCACCTTTTTTGTAGATGGGAGTTAAATGAGAGGATTTTCACAAATGTTCACACCATTCGAAGGCGATTTGTTTATAATAAAATGAAGAGGAGTAATTAGATAATGAGCACAGTTTTATAAGAAGAGTGGAGGGATTAAGTCAGGTCCAGCACCCTTCTTTGTGTCCAGGCTCATAATAGCTTCAAAATGTCACTTTTGAAAGGATACAGATCTGTGACTAATGAATTTGAACTATTAAATAAAGAAGTAACAGAGATATCGAATTGTTCTTTTGGACGATAAACTTTTTGAAAACTGTCGGAAAAAAAGTTACAAATTGTTTTTGGGCAAGAGAAAAAAGTATTGTCCTTGGACATTGAATTAGAGTAGCCGTATATTTTACGTTTTATGTTGACAAATTGGAAAAGTTTTTGGGATTACTAACTAATTTGTTACCTATACTATTGACATAGGCTGTATGAGCTGTATGAGCTGTATAAGCTTTCATGAATATTTTTGTAGGCTGTATGAGCTTTCAGTTTGTATTCATTTGCAAGTAGCTTATACATATTCAATAAGTTATCACTTGGTGCTATTGTGTGTTTAATTTTTCTGTATATTTTATTGCGCTGGTTAGGCAAAGTCCTAAGTTCTCTCTCTAACCACGGTTCCGTTGTTTTCGTTTTCGTACGAATTTAAGGTACAAAAACATTTACAATTTTAAAAAATTTTAAATGAAAAATAGATATTAGTGAGTTAATATCCTATTGTGCTAGCAGTTTATCCCAGTTAGTAGATGATGAAGCATAATTAATGACTGGGTGGTCAGCATTACCGAAATCATATACAATTTCGTTATTGTAAGTTTTACCCGAAAGTGGGATGATAGTAGAAAACTCAAAAATTGCATTATGATGATTAGTGTTAGTAAAAAGTATCTAGTCATCAGCAAACTATAGCACCACCGTATAATATGCATTTAAAAGTGCAAGATCTAACCATTTATTCGTCCTATAAGTTAATTACAATCTCGGACGTACAATCTCGTCCTGTAAGATAATTGATAATAACAAATCGTCAGAATGAAAAAAACACAATAAAAAAAACAAAATCGTTTACAGGCTATTTAGGCGGTCTTCAATCAAGTTTATTTCCAAGAATCCAGTACCTTAATACTTAATTTTAACCACAATTTTAAGATTAAAACATAGCTGAAAACCATTAAAAATCTCAAAACTAGTTTATAACATAGAACAATAGAAGATGGAAGACTTAATTAAACATCAGAAATAATTATATTCAAAGATTGAAAAGATCAAAGTAAATTTTAAAAAGGACCTTTTAGAAAGAAAACCTAAAGAGGATCTGCAAGCCCGCATAAAAACTTTAAATGACTATTGGAAATCGGCTGTTGAAAACAATGCAGAACGCAATCAATTGAAAGAGGGGGCTCCAGAACATCATTATTTTAAAAACAACGATTTTTAAGGTTTAATAAATTTGATAGGTGAACTAAAGGGAATTCTAGAAGCTGCTGAAGTAAATGCCCCTGCAGTTAATATGCCAACAAAACTATTAAAAGAACTAAAGAAGCAATTGGAACTTATAAGGGCGATAGAGCGAATATCCAATTAGTGTTATAAATGAAAATAAGAACTCTAAAATATATAATACAAAGCATAAGAAAAGACCCGTTAGTATACTTACTTATATTCCTAAGTTTTGGTCAAAAACAAATAGAATTTTAATGAATGATAAAAGAAGTTGAAATAAATGATAGTAAAGAAAACGTCAGCACTAGAGACAATTCACAGGTTGTAAATAAAACTTTTATAAATCCAATGGTTCCTCCAATAGTTAAACTTTTAGTAAGTTTGAAAAGTTTGAGCGGTTGAAAATGGTGACAGTATATATATTATCAAGATTGCGAGATTATAGAATATATAATAATTTAAAATTATATTTATCATTTTTCCATGACCAAGAAGATATTTGTTATGAAGGTATAACGAAAACAAATATCAAAGTATTAATAAATCAGGAAGGATTACCAACGAATTATCAGGAACTGAGTGAATATTACCAATATCATAAAAGTAGAGGATTCTCCAGTAAAGAGGTACAAAAAAACCTAGGAGCATATAGATAACACACCTTCAATAAATATAGAGAACACCTTCAAAAAATTAGGGATTCCTGGAAAAATTATTTATATTCCTGGCTAAAAATAATATACAAATCGGTAATTTAAAAATTTTGTTTTTAAATATATGCAGCTTGAGAAATAAGATATTTGAATTAGAAATAGTAATTAATGAATATAAAACAATTGATACAGTAATCCTTACAGAAGTATGGATATACAGCAATGAAATCATGACTTATAATTTTCCAAACTATAAGGCAGTTTTCAATTGCAGAGATAAAAAAGAGGTGGGGGAACGGTCATCTTTAAAAAAGATAGTAGATATAATAAGCCGGTTCTGGCACAAAGGCGTAAGGCGCATATATTTTATATGAAAAAAAATTAAAATTTCTTGTTAAAAAAGTAATTGCGATAACGGAATGAAAATATACATTATGTATATGATTGAGTGGTATTATGGATTTGAATTTAGGATTAGAGTGTGAGAATATGTGTTATGAAATTTAAAAATTTAAATCGTTCGGAGAATTGGTTCGGAGAATTGGAATAAGATCATAGGGCAAGGCTATGATCATGGAAGATTTGAATATTAAAAAAAATGTATGGAATTGATGCTTTGGTACTATAATTTAAAAGGGGCCCTTTGGCATTAGCCAGGACCAAAGCGGACCTCTACGACCAAATCGGACCCCGCCGAAGTTGTTGGGAGCATGTATTAACGATTTTAGATTTTGAACAGACTATATTATATGAGATATGGTGTTATGAAATTATCAAATATATCCTATAGTATGTAGTGAATGTTTATGGTTTTGCGATAAATTATAAAAAATGTTAATTAAATGCATATGACGTGACGAAAAAAGTGATATTTTAAAAAATCTCAATTACGCAAATTTGAGGTGTGGTACCTGCAACTAATACTATGTATAATTCAAAAATGAAAAAAGCTTTTTGTGATAAATATATTTTATTAAAATCATATTATGTGCATACATAATTAAATTGTATCAACTTTACTAAAATAAAAAAGCGAAAGTGAAATGTAAAAATAAAAAAGTTAAATTATTTTATGTATATAGTATTAAGTAATATCTTCTTTGTTTATCCATGAATCATGCTTTTTATCAAAACCAAGCCATTTAACTAAAACTCGATTTCCTTTTTTTTTTTAAATTTTTTCCACAAGATAGTCATGTGGATTTTTAACTGATGTTAATTCAGGCTCATAAAAAGAACCGGTTATTTGTGTAATCAAGTAAATTGTATGTAATTGGATCAGTTCTTTTAATTTTTGCAATTGTAAATATTTCTGTTGACCACTTGGGTTGATAACCTTTTGCAAAAATACCTTTAAATTTGTTTATTCGAACATAATCTCCAACTTTGTATTTTGCTTTACGAAAAACTTTTAACTTACTGTAGACAGTTTTTAATAGTAATTTTTCGTTTTTCTTTGAAACTTTTTTTGGTTGAAGTTTAATTGTGTGATGATATGTTGAGTTGTATTTCTCAATAAGTGAGGGTAAAATAGATATCCATTTATAATTACCCTGAAAACTAAACTGTTTCCACATTGCATTTTTTAAAGTCCGGTTAAAACGTTAAACGATAATGATTAATTTTTTTTCTTTCCATAAGTTTTCTAAATTCTTTGTTGAAAAACTCTTTACCTTGATCAGATTCAATATTTTTTGGGTGGGTTCCAGCACGTTGAAAATGTTTTGCATGCCAAGTAAAACGTTATTAGCATTTTTAGTTTTAATTGGCTCAGCATAAGCATACTTCGAAAAAGTGTCTATTACAGTTAATAAATATTTATTTCCTTTGTTATACTTTGCATATGGAATAATTTGTACTAAATCGATTTGCCATGTATCGTTTAAACCTTTTTGAATAAATTTTCTTCGACGAAAGTTTCATCTGGCTGGTCTATGTATTTCCGTTACTATTTGTGCCCTTGACATTATACTTGTACAGGTTTTTCAATTCTATTTTATAATTTTCTATAGAGCAACAGTTACATGTATCTGGTCCAGATGACGAGTTGTCGTAAGCCCAAGGACAAAGAGCAAAATGAGTTCCGTATATTGACGTAAATGTTTCTGTTGTTGAAAATTCTTTAATATAATTATACATATCAAAAATACGTTGCTTATGCTCATTTAATAAGACAGAGGAATATGATTTTAAAAACTCTTCCACTTCTTTTACCTCCATTTTTTAAAATGAGAATAAGCTATAATACACTTTTGCTGCTTATATATATATATATCAAGGCGAAACTATTTTACCTCTTAATCATTTTTAAATGACGAATGACAACACATCAATTATCGGATATATTTTAATCATCCATTTACAATGATGGTAGCGGGACCATCTGGATGTGGGAAAACGACATTTGTATGCAACTTAATCAAAAATATTACTAGATTGATACATCCCAAAATTTAAAAAATAAAATGGTGTAACCCAGAAATTTCTGCTGTTCCAAGAAATATAGATTTCCCTGATATATATTTTTATACCGGCATTCCGGAAGAGCTTAGTGAAAATGAAAATAAACCTACGTTAATTGTTTTAGATGATTTAATGTTAGATTCAGCAAACAAACAAGTATGTGAACTTTTTACTAAAGGTTCGCACCACCGTAATTTGTCTATTATATTATTAATGCAAAACATTTTTCATCAGGGGAAATTCTCACGAGATATTTCATTAAATTGTAAATATTTGGTACTTTTTAAAAACCCTCGGGATAAATCACAGATTTTTCCTCTAGCTAGACAACTATATTCGGAAAATATAAAAAGCTTCCTGGGGGTATATAATGAATCAACATCAAGCCGACATGGTTATATTGTATTAGATTTAACACAAGACATTAACGATTTGTTTCGAATTAGAACCAATATATTCTCAGAGGAATATTGCGTTTGTTTTTGTGCTACCAAAGATTTAAACAATTGCTTAAAATATGAAACGGTTGAAGAAAAACCGACATATGTTACATGTACTAGAAAAATGCTGCAACAAGAATTTTCGTGAAAATGTTCTTAAATATTGTGATGATGACATTATAAAGACTATTGCGGAAATTGCCATAAATGTATTAAATGAACATTCAAGTATGGATATCGATTTAACACATTACGATATGGATGATGAAAATTCATTTAAAAAATTAGCTCAAACTGAAATGTTAAAAGATGATAAATTAGTCGAAAAACCATCTCTAAGCTCTGATTATCGAATGTTTGAAACACCAAGTGGTGATGTAATTACCGTTGCTGTACCATCTCCTGAAAAAAAGAAGACCTAACTTTACTAAAACCTTTACTAAGAAGTTTGAAAAACATTGAAAAACCTCTCGAAAAAATTAAAGTAACCAAATCTATAGGCTACACATATTATTCATATGACGATTCGGAATTACATTTGGATGATTGGAAGTTTAATTTTTTGCCAACGCTCATTAAAAATATAACTCCTAATCCAGGATTTACTCGGAACCAAGTTTTCAAAGAATTTTTTAATGAAATTTTGACATATATCTCTACTCCTAAAAATTATGATGATGTAATATTTAAAAAAGTGTCAGAATCTAACCGAAGGGATTTAATTCGAATATCGCAGACTTTTGATGAAGACAGTTTCTATATAAAAGTTAATCAAAGTTATAATGTAAAAACATTACTAACTGAATTATTTCAACAGAAAAAAAATATAAAAAATTTCAAAATAAAATTACCTGAACTATTCAAATTAGCTGTTGCTAATAATAAAGATGAATTGAATGGAATGGTGATGATTTATTCAGATATCATTCAATCGTCTGTTTTTGGAAGTAGCAAAGTGCGGGCGTTGAGAGCTATCAACATAGAAAATTGTAGAATACAGAAAATATTGAATTTGAAAATATCCATTACATACCTATAGAAAAAAATTGTTTTGAAACGATAGCGATTAAAATTTGCAACCAATATGGTGATGGAATAAATTTTGTTTCCAGTTACTATCCAACAAAAATTGTATTACACTTTAAAAAGCATTGATTGCCATAAAAACAATATAAATAGTACTACTCATACATGATATCATATCAAACATGGAAAGAGCTTATGTGAGATATTATTCCTCTCAAGTAGGAGGAGGAATCAACGATATTGGACCTTTATTACAATTTTATCCAGCTATACAAAAGGGTCGTGGTTTTGGAAATATGTTCGGAAGTTTAATTCGTTACTTAAAGCCAGTTTTTACAACAGGTTGGGACTTAATTAAAAAAGAGGCTGTAAACACAAGTAAAAATATTTTTAATGATATAGCATCTGGTGCAAACATAAAAGAAGCTGTAATTGATCAAAGCAAAGGCGGCATAAAAAATTTACGGAAATCAGTAGTTAACCAACTGCATTCGATGTATGGTGGAAGACGAACAGCTATAAAAAGACAAAGAGCTATAAAAAGACGAGCAGTTTCTAAAAAGACACATTTGAAGTCGAAACGACGAAAAAAGCAAAGTAAAACCTCCGACATATTCAATTAAAAATGGAATGTATGAAATCTGAACTTGATTTGCGTTCAGAAGAGGTAGCATACAATCCTTTAGCTTCCTTAGAGTCATCATCGTCAACTATTGAATTTGTTTCACTTGGAAATGGAGATACATATCGAGATTTATCCTCGACTTATATAAAATTTAAAGTTCAAATATTAAAAAAAGATGGATCAGTTTGGAGTGCAAATGATAAAGTAGGAACTGGAACTGAAGCAAGAGCAGCTACGCAGCCCAGTGTTGTAAATAATTTATTACATTCTTTAATTAAACAATGTAATGTAACTCTAAACGGAAAAAACATCACTCCTTCAGACTCCTTATACCATTATAAAGCATACTTAACTAGTTTACTAAATTATGGTACAGATTCCAGTCAAACACATCTGGAAGCATCTGGTTGGGAATTGGATAAACCAAATGTAAATGATTTTAATAATTCTGGTTCTAAATCTAGACAAAAATCATACAACAATTCTACAGTAGTAGAATTAATGGGAAAATTACATGTAGATTTCTTCAATACTCCTAAATTACTTTTAAATAATGTTGACATTCGAATTGCTTTAGCCCTAGAAAAACAGGATTTTTTTATTTTCTTTAACGATAACGATGAAAGTTACATTATACATGAAACATTTAACAATTAATCCTAGCATATTGATAGCACACAATACTGTACGGGAAAAGGCTAACGCAAAATATTTTTGTACGAAAAGTGAAATCAAAACATTTACAATTCCAGCTAACACTTCCAACATATCATTGGATAATATATTTATAGGACAACCACCAAAAGCTCTTGTATTTTGTATGGTTAATAATGAAAATTTTAATGGTAAAAGATAAAAAAATCCATACCATTTCGATCATCAAAATCTCACACAATTTCAATTATATGTGAATGGAGTGCCTACACCAAACTCTGCAATTGAAACAAGTTTTACACCGAATAATTCTTGTAATTCTCGAGCATATTTAACATTATTTAGCGGAACAGGTATACATCATTCTGATAGAGGACATCAAATTTCAAAAGAATTATTTTCAAAAGGTTATACAATACTGGCTTTTGATTTATCACCAGACGGCTCGGGAACAGATACATGTCAGAGTTTATTAAACCAGGGAGTAGTAAAGATTGAAGCAAGACTCAGCTCTCCATTAACTTCAACATTAACTTGTATTGTATTTGCAGAATTCGATGCTAATATTGAAATTGATGAAAATCGTAACGTCTACGTGAACATATAAAAGGAAGTTTAGTGAACCATCTCTATTCATTTCAAAATGACATGTGCTTTAGTAGATGTAACGTTCTGTACGGACGATAACAATACAATATTTGTAAAAAATATTGCTGTGGCTGGTATAAAAGAAAAATGTAAAACTATTGTAAAAGAATTAAAGTATAAATTTCCTGTCAGAGATTTGAAAAAAACAGATATTGAGAATTACTCTTTTGGATATATCGATAACGAAAAAATAACTAATAACTTAATAAATTTGCTTGAAAAATTCGATATAGTCTTAACAAATGGAAAACTTAAAGCAGAATTTTTAACAACATTTGTACGAGGAAATACTCGACTAATTGATATTTCCCGTTTGCAAGATAATGAATACACTTCAGATTTCAAGGGTGCTGAAATGTAATAACTTAACACATAAAATATTTAGAGGTGTCTATGCTCTTAATCAATTGCCAAAACAAGTTTCAAAACCTAGTATTTTGGTGGTAAATACTGATACTTCTAATGAAAAGGGAACTCATTGGTTAGCAATATTTGTTCCAGTTCAAGGGTGTGCAGAGTATTGAGATTCATTTGGAAATCCGCCATTTCACAATGAGATTATAAAATTTCTACAAAATCAATCGAAATGTTTTGTTTTCAACAATAAGCGATTACAAAGTAATTTAACATCTGTTTGCGGACATTATTGTTGTGGGTATATATGGATGCGAAGTTCCTGTAAAAGCATAAAATATTTTCTTAATTTATTCGACACATCATCCCCACTTAAAAACGATAAAAAAATTCAAGGATTATTTCGAAAAATTTTTAAAAAATGCGGAGGAAAAACTATAAATACAAAATTCTAAAATAGAATTCATCAGTTAAAACAAAAAAAAAAAAAAACAATGGAGCAATCAACAAATTCGGAAGTATTTGAAACACAAAAAGGTGAGCCAGCGCAAAACCTTTTATTAAGCTATATTTATTTTTTGGATAAAAAACAAACCATAAAAATTCAAATTGGATTTAATATTGAAAATCAATAATTTGCTGCATCAATACTTTTCTAACGACAAAACAAAGTCATAAGCGAAATAGTATACATTTTATACATAAGCGAGTGGTATACATTTTTTGACGATTTTAAAAACAGTCCAGCAAAATTAAATTCAAAAGGATTTTCGCTAACATTTAATCATGCTGAGCGCACTAAAAAACTTACCTTGCAGGTAGATGAGTACACCCGTTTTTGTCTTATGCTAGATTTTATACAAGCAGTGATGTCATATAACAATGGAGCTGAACTAAATATACGAGAATATGTATTCAAATATTTTGAGAGATGTATTGAAAAAAATAAACTAAGATTGGAACAAGAAGATTTCTACATTCCAATGAATTTACACATAGCTCAGTGTAACTATTCCAGACTATTTTATGAAATACCTATGTTTCTGTCGGAAAAATTATCTTGGTCAACAATAAATAAAACAAATCTTTTTTAAAACCATTTTTTTTCTTTTATTAAATACATATATAAATTCATTCAATTTTTTACAGCACATCTTTTTAAATTTTTAGTAATGTTATGGTGAGGGCAAATGTTTGTGAAATTCCTTAGTTTCTGAAGAGATGGAATGTCATTATCTAAATTGATAACTTCTACTGAACTGGAAACAAATTTATCTAAAAATTATTTTTTCTGGTACCCCTTTACGTAAACGACATCGAATGAATTTAAATGCTCCTTTAAAATATTTTTAATTTCTAAATATTCTATAAATCCATCATCCCAGTCAAGTTCAATTATTTGCGTTTTATTGAATTCATTTTATTGTTTAACATAACTATTTAACTCCTCAAACGAATAAGGTGCTTTAAACATAAACAGCATCGGTATCAGTGACCCATCAGCTATGAAAGAAAATTCTTTCAAGAAATATTGCTTATTATTTCCAACAATAAATTGTAGATCAGCTACTGCCTTCCTGCTGCTCATTTTATGTCTTACTATATTAAAATAACTTGAAAACCTCTAATTTATACCTAATACGATTTAAAAAGAGAGGGAAAAAAAGAGGGATCACCTGATTTTGCAAAACAATTTCGGCCCGGGGGCCCCTTTACCCTAAGGGGCCTTGCCATTTGCCCCTTGCCGCTAGGGGAGGGAGCCTTTTGGTAGTAGCAAGAACCGAATCGGACCTTCGGACTTTTATGACCGAATCGAACCTTCGGACTTTTAGGATTAAACCGGACCTTTATGACCAAATCGGAATTTGGACCTTTAGAACCGAATCGGATCTTTATGACTGAATCGGACTGAATGTCACTTTACAAAAACTTTTCATAATTATAATATTATTGCTAAATAAAATTTCTTTATTTTTTTTATTTTTTATTCTTTTATTATTTTATTTTTAAATTTGTTTAGTAAAACTTTTTACAGATATCTACAAAATTTTGAAAATTTTTATTCTTAGTTGGATTTTATTTGTAAACATTATGATATATCTATATATGGCTCATTATTTTGAATAGAATAATGACCCCAAGCTAAAGTTTTAACGTTATCATTGGCTATATATCTCTTATCATCTAAGATTTTATATCTCTTATCATCTAAGCAATTTTATTTAATGACTGTGTATATATAGTATGTAATTTAAACTTAAAAATATTCATTTTACCATATAAAATAATATTTTCAAATAAACATTTCCTGTAGTTATTTATAGTTAATTTTTTTACAGCAGATTTTTTTATACCTTTACTTTTTTTTGTAATTTTATTAGGCAAAATATCTAATAAGTACATTTTTGATCTAAGTCCTATAAATTCTTTCACAATTTTTCCATTACTTTCATCTTTAAATAAACCAATCATTTTTTATTTACAAGCGGTAAACCGTAAACATTATTGGGATCATAATCAGATGTATCAAAAATTAGTTTTGTTTGATCAGTTTCAAACACATCTGATTTTATATCTTTGTAGAAATCTTCAGTCTTTATATTATATATAAAACTATCGGTATCCATATAATTCAATTCAATATTTGAATTATACTTTGGTTTCATATAGTCATAGTGAAACTTATACATATGTAATTTAGAGAGCTCTAGGACTGCGAAACCTAAGTATATTGGTTTATCATATAACACTTTCAATGTATTTAATTGAACTGCAGAAAGATTTTCATTGAATATTGCAATACTATGGAAATTTAGTTTCATAATTAATGATCTTGCTACAAGATGTTTCCCTCTAATCTCCCAAGAATCGGCTATTTTAACTATTTTCCTTTTATCAACGTTTTCCATAGTCTTACCATAAACAGCATTATTCATTAATTTAAAAAAAATTTTTTCAAAAGAATTCGTTGCTAAAGCTCTATGGTTAGTATTCAAGTTAATATACTTTTTTAACCAATCAGATTTTCGAAACTGTATTACTCTATGAATCTTTTCCAATACTAGACCTTGTTTTAAGCATTGTTTCAAATTTTTATAATGAATTATATAATTTTTTTTTTCATTTAAATCTAATAATAGTTTTTTCATTTTACCATTGGGAGGTGTTTTGTTTTCACAACAAAATGGTAAATCATTGTGAATGTCATGTAATGATTGAGGATATTTTAAATCTACTTCCAAAACGTAACCTATTTCAGAATCATCAAAAATTTCATCTATTTGAAAATCTGATGCGTTTTCAAGCCACTTAAAAGAACCGTACGGAAGTAGTTGCGACATGGCCCACCCATATAAATTATTTGCATCTAAATATATTATATATTCAGATGATTCTGCAGGGTTATATTGATCCCCCATACATTTATTATTTGATTTAGCATATCTTTTTGAAAATTGGCTAATACCTCCACGAATACTTTGTTTAAAAAAATTAAACATATTAATATCGTCAAATAATTCTAATTCTACTTTAGTATATTTTAACGTAGCATCCCATGTAAGACCTGGTAAAGTAAAATATTGAGCTGGATCTAAACTATAATTTTAATACAAATTTCCCTAAAATTTTCAAAAATGTCTGTCAGTAAAAAAATATCAGTTTTTAAGTAAAGCTTCAAATAATCTTTTAAAGTTTGACAATGAAAGACATCCCAAACTTTTTTAGCATGAAAATAATCTTCATCTGAACATAAAGTATCAGTCATCTGATTTTTAAAGACTTCTTGTGGGGGTAAATAAAGTTCGTTGAGCTTTTCTATTGAATCTATATAATCATTCGGAAAAACACCCTTTCGAATTAACAATTCTAATTTTTCATTGTTTTGAAAATGTGTTTTTACGGTTTCTAACTCTTCTCTACCTAAATTTTCTGTCAATGATTCAAGACTGGATTGCATAAACCTATAAGAATCTAAAAATTTTATTTGAAAATATTTCTTTGTTTCTTCAATAAAAATAGATTTGGATACAGAAATATAATTTTCTTTGTTTAAGGGTAGAGCTGAAATAGTACCCTTTACCGAATTTAACTCTTTAAATAATAAATGAGCATCATAATTAGAAAAGATAGAAAAGATTTAGATATACGAAATAATATATTACAAGAGCTATGTGCTGGACCAATATATTTGCCGGTTAGATGGCAATGATCTCGTACACGATTTTCATTTGATAGAAATTCTTTTTCACAAATATGACATGTTTCACTATTTGTATGATGATATTTTTCCTCTACGGTTAGTCTTTCCATTGGTTTCGGTTTTTCAATATAGTTTTCAAAAGGAAATGTACAATCTTTTATTAAAGCTGCGATGAAGTTCTTTCCGCAATCCAATCCTAAAAAAGTTAAGAAAATTTTATAAGTTTGTTTTTTCATTTACAAATTTTATAAACCATACCTGTGAAATCTTTATATATATTTAAATTACTATCAAATGAACATTTGATATAATATGAAAAAGCGATCGGAATATGTTTTTTAATATTTGTTATTGATGGAATTTTAGGACTAGGTTCACATGTTGAAACAGGTTCCAGCAAACTTTCTGAATCAGCATAAACTATAAATGGAACCTTCATTTTTTTATGACAATTTTTAAATTTTAAAAATTTGTTTTCAGGGTTAGGTAACTTGGTAATGATGTTTGTACATTCTTTTTTATGAATTTGTAAATTTTGTTGTGAAGTAAAGCCACATAAACATATTCGACAAAAATAATTCCTGTGCTCATGTTTAGAAAGTTGATTTTGCATTAATCTCGACAAATTTTTAACCCAAACGTAATGTGACTTTTCATTTTTTGTAATTAAAAGCATTTCAATATGATGATTTTTTACTTCCTTTGTATGGTTTACTTTATTTGTATGAATCCTTTTTCATATCCATATACAGTGATGCTTATTTCCGGATTCATTATTTCAAATTCTTTTATATCATTATGATGAAGTGGAAATTCTAAATTACCAAACTCTAATTGCGCTACTTTTGCATTATTTAAAATTATTGTTTGTACTTCTATATTATCAATAGCATAATTTTCACATCTTTGAGGATTTCTAATTGCTCTATTTTGTAATGCCGATATTAAACACCACTTGAAGCAATATACATCTCTATTTTTATACCCTACACCTAAAGTATAGGGTATATTAACTTTGGTATGGTGTTTGTAACCACCAAAAGCTTCCGAATGATTCCGGAGCAAACGATTATCTCCAAAACCAACAAAGGTAGAACCTTTGAATTTGGTACAATGGTGTTCTTTCGTGTTTGATTTATGTCTCTGAAATTTGAGAGGATTTGGTTATTGGGTTCGGATTTTGCAAGCTTCCGAACGAGCCTCAGAGCAAATGATATTATCTCCAAAACCAACAAAGATATAACCTTTAAGTTTGGCAGAGTGGTGTTCTTTCATGTTTTATTTAAGTCTCTGAAATGTGAGAGGATTTGGTCCATGGGTTCGGATTTTGGAAGCTTCCGAACGAGCCCCAGAGCAAACGAGATTATCTCCAAAACCAACAAAGATAGAACCTTTAAATTTTTTATAATGATGTTCCTTCCAGTTTGATTTATGTCTCTAAAATTTAAGAGGATGTGGTCCATGGGTTTGGTTATTTTAAGCTTCTGAACGAGCCCCAGAGCAAATGAGATTATCTCCAAAAACAACAAATATATAACCTTTAAATTTGGCCGAATGGTATTTTTTCATGTTTGATTTAGGTCTCTGAAATTTTAGAGAATTTGGCCATGGGTTTAAATTTGAAAGAATTTGAACCGTGGATTCGGATTTTGGAAGCTTCCGAACGAGCCGCAGAGCAAATGAGATTATATCCAATATGAACAAAAGTAGAACCTTTGAATTTGGTACAATGGTGTTCTTTCCTGTTTGATTTATGTCTCTGAAATTTGAGAGGATTTGGTCCTTGGGTTCGGATTTTGGAAGCCTCCAAACGAGCCTCAGAGCAAATGATATTATCTCCAAAACCAATAAAGATATAACCTTTACTTTTGGCAGAATGGTGTTCTTTCATGTTTGATTTAGGTCTCTGAAATTTGAGAGGATTTGGTCCTTGGGTTCGGATTTTGGAAGCTTCTGAACGAGCTTCAGAGCAAATGATATTATCTCCAAATGCAACAAAGATATAACCTTTAAATTAGGCAGAATGGTGTTCCTTCATGTTTGATTTATGTTTCTAAAATTTACGAGGATTTATTCCATGGGTTCAAATCTTGGAAGCTTCCGGACGAGCCCCAGAGCAAACGAGTATATCTCCACAACCAACAAAGATAGAACTTTTATTTTTAGTACAAAGGTGTTCTGTTATGTTTCCTTTTCTGTAAAATTGGAAACTGACATTTGAAAGAATTTGAACCATGGGTTCGTATTTTGGAAACTTCCGGACGAGCACAAGAGCAACGAGCATATCTCCAAAACCAACAAAAGTAGAACCTTTAAATTTAATAGAATGGTGTTCTGGCAAGTTTTCTTTATGTTCCTAAGATGGATTCGATGAATTGGAGTGGCAATTCGGGTAGCTGACACAAACCTCCCAAGGACTACCAATCTTCGAAAATAATTAAGATAGAAACTTAAAATTTTATACAAGGGTGTCAAGCATATCCCAAGCGGATGCCTCTTTTACGTTGTTGATATTCGAGTTGAATAAGACAGAAAAGGGAAGAAGTTCAAGCAGCTGCCAAAAACACTTATGGATTTTTAATTTAGTTCGAATTATTCAGGTGTACGGTATTAATAATTCGGTTGCATCGACTTACTGTTACATTTACTTGTTTATATTAATGCATGCCTTTTTCTCTTCAATTTGTTTTGGTAATTTAATATATTGCGAACCTTTTAAAGGTTTATATTCATTTATATTTATTTCTAAATGAAGTAACTTACTTAAACTCCATCCAGAATCCTTTTCTTGGAATTCCTCGGTTTCATTCAAAATTTTCTTTATCATATTTTCTAATACAGTTTCTATTTCATTTTCGGCTTGTATAATTTCCATTTTACTATTAAAAGATTTTACACTAAAAATATTCTCCATTTCATCAGTTTCTGATTTATGAAGCTTTACATATTCTCCGAATAATTCAATATTAAATTTAAACATTTTTAATTTTAGAAACTCCTTTTTTAAAAAATTTACTAAATCATCCTTTATAATTTCAAAATATTCTTCTGGTAATATTATGACCTCATTTTTATTTTCCAAAAGAAAAGTAGCAATCCTTCCTTGAAATCCCTGCTGTATAATTTTAATATCACCTTCATAAGGTAATGTTGCTTTCGTTTTATGTGAATTTGTTCGGATATGATAGTTCCAATATTTTTGTCTACTTCCATGCTACATTCTTCACAATATTTCTTTTCTATAAAACTACAGTCACCTTTTAGTTTCTTTGTTGATGCTGTATTTTCATCTGCATTTTCGGAAATATTTCTCCTTTTATTATTTTTATGTACATTTTTAATATGTACTTGAAGATTATCTTTTCTTTTAAAAGTTTTATTGCACCTATCACAATTAAATTTTTTTTCGTCTCTTTTATGTTTTGTTTCTATATGACGTTTAATTGTTTTATTGGTTAACTGTTTACCACAATATTCACATAAAGCTTCCATATTTTTTATTTAAATATTAATTCAAATATAATTAAATATTATAAATATAAGGTTCTTTTGTCTTAAACGATATTGTTTTCAGTAATACTATTTGAATATTAACAATAAATTCTAAAAAAGCTATTTATATAAATATATAACTTTTAAATCAACTAATTCCCCCATCAAAACTTAAATTAAACATGTTAAGAATAACAACTATATGTATATAATTGTTGTTATATTTGAACTCAATCATTTATTAAAATAGTTTAAGTTACATATTAATAACTTGGTTGGGTACTAAGTACTAGTTTTTCGATGGCGGAAATTGCTACCAATTAATCCTAATGTCTATATATCGATTCTGGCCCATAGGGAGTCATTTTTTTGGGAACTTCGGGGGATCCGATTCGGTCCTGGCTAATGCCAAAGGGCCCCTTTTAAATCATACTACCAAAGCACTAATTCCATGATATTTTTTAATATTCAAACCTTCCATGTTGAGACACTAATTCTCCGAACTTGGCCTTAGCCGAACGATTTAAATTTTTAAATTTCATAACACATATTCTCACTTTCTAATCCTAAATTCAAATCCATAATACCATTCAATTTTCTTTTTTTCTCACATCCTTGAGTTAACAACAGTATATTTTTGTTAAACATATTTTATTAAAACAACATACTATTTAGAGCTCTTTGTTCATGAACCTCACCCCATTTATATTGTATACATACCTAACTTGCAATAATACTAATTTCAAGGTTAACCACCTAATGCTCATTAATGTTAAATAAAATGAATATTACTTTAAATGAATTCACATACATATTTCTTTATCATTTCGTATAATAACTTGTTTTTATTCTAATTATGAAATTTATTCTGCATTAACTTGTTAACCTTCAAAAATATTATATGAGTTTATATTACACATATTAACAACGCCGGCTTAATATCTAACCATATAAACTTAATTTAGAATGCATCATATTTATTATATTAACTAACATAAAAAAAGCTTTTTAATAGAACTTTTCAACACTTCTTTACATTTATATACGAGTATTGTACACATACATTTTTTAAATACCACTTTTTTCGTCACGATTTTAATATGCATTTAATTAACATTTTTATAATTTATCGCAAAACCATAAACATTCACTACATACTATAGGATATATTTGATAATTTCATAACACCACATCTTTCCAATATAATATAGTCTGTTCAAAATCTAAGATCGTTAATACATGCTCCCAACAACAGGTCCGCTTTGATCCTGGCTAATGCCAAAGGGCCCTTTTAAATTATACTACCAAATCATCAATTCCAAAATTTTTTTTAATATTCAAACCTTCCATGTTGAGATTGAAAATCTCCGAACTTAGCCTTGCCCCATGATCTTATTCCAATTCTCCGAACCAATTCTCCGAACGATTTAAATTTTTAAATTTCATAACACATATTCTCACACTCTAATCCTAAATTCAAATCCATAATACCACTCAATCATATACATAATGTATATTTTCATTGCGTTATCGCAATTACCTTTTTAACAAGAAATTTTAATTTGTTTTCAAAATATATGCGCCTTACGCCTTTTGTGCCAGAACCGCCTTATTATATCTCCTAATATATGCTTTACTGAAGTATTTAAAGATGAAAATTATAATTTTAATGTAATCGAAATTCTAAGTTCTTAACCTAACCTAAGAATTGGTGCAATTTACAAGGCGCCAGCGGAAAATAGAAACATATTTATAGATTATTTGGAAAATAAACTAAGGAATAAAGGAAACAACATATTTTTTGCTGAAAAATTAAAAATTAGAAAAACACTATATAATAACCATAAAAAAGAACCAGAGAACACTGATAAAAGGGTAAAATATAAAAAATTCAAGAAACAGGTGGAAAAATTAATAAGGGAGGCAAAAACAAACCATATCAATAGAAGTATTGAGAATGCCGGAAGTAACTCTAGAAAACTGTGGAAAGTATTAAATAATACTATAAGGAATTCTAACGACGATATTTCTGAACATATTACTAGTATGGTAAAAATAAACGGAGAAAAGACAAATGATGAAAATGAAACGGCAAATACGTATTATATGCATATTTTAATGAAGTAGGAGAATCTGTCATTAAAGGAATAAAAAAAAATAATGTAGATAATAATTCTGTTCAACATAAAAGAAATAACCAAACGTTAGTTTTATTCCCAGTTATGGAAACATAGATTCATAAAATGATTATGAAGTTAAACAGAAATTCAGCTCCAGCACTATATAAAATAACAGTAAAGGATTTACAAGAATTATTATTTATCATAGAATACATATTTATTTATCTCTTATATATTATGAATATACCAAAGTAATATTATTTCAGACTATAATGTATATGCGATGATACTAATATCATAGTAAAAGCTAAAACGGTATAAGAACTTGAAAACATACTAAATCAGGTTCTTAATACAATATGGAATTGGTTTGATTCTAATGAACTCTGCATAAACGCTAAAAAACCAATTATTTACTACTTGAAACTAAAAAAAAATTATATGAAAAAAATAATTTGAAAAGGGACAATCATATGAAAACATGAAGAAACAAGGTAGAATGTAAACCAACGGATTTTAAAAGCGCACATTATACAAACTGTTTACAATTGTGACTTGCACATAAATTTGAAAATTTCATGTAATATAAGAAAAAACATGAAAATAGAAAATTTTTGAAATTTTGAGGGGCCGTAAGTCCGGAATCCTATATAACTAAGAAAAGCCGTTAACACACGTAAAAATATATTATTGAACCTTTAATTTTCATGTCTTGCCGAAGAAAAATGTTTACAGGTGCCAAGTTACAGGTGTCTAAAAATAGCAAATTTTCAATTTTTGAGGCGTAATAACTCTTAAAGAGGGGCCGCTACCAAAAAATTTTCTGAGGAAACTTATACTAATTCTAAAAGTTCTTTCTTGCCTCAAAATTTCAAGCCTCTATCTAAAAGCCTCTATAGAAAAATCATGCAAAATTTGGTTTTCACATAACGGTACATTTAAATACTAAATTAAAAAAAATTGTATAATTTTGATATTAATTTACAAAGATAAAAAAAATACCTGTATACCTGAATAACGTTTTCAGATTGAAAAGATCTTAAGCAGAACATAAGATATATGCATTTAAAAATAGCGCTTTTTCAAAGTTTGAGGGCTGTAGCTCCGTAATGGATGGGGCTACATGAAAAAGTTGTACCACAAAATTATTTTTTTTATGAGAC
This sequence comes from Poecilobothrus nobilitatus, assembly GCA_947095535.1. Lineage (NCBI taxonomy): Eukaryota > Metazoa > Arthropoda > Insecta > Diptera > Dolichopodidae > Poecilobothrus > Poecilobothrus nobilitatus. The sequence goes on along the minus strand of OX352772.1, from coordinate 141,766,696 downwards.
CTACCCATGGTTAAAATTTTTTTTTTCTAACTTTAACGGTGTAGAAGTTTTGTAAACAGACGGACGGACGGACAGAGTGAAACTAATAAGAACATTTTGGAACATTTTGTGAAACTAATAAGAACACTAACAACAACATTCCCGAATATGCAACTAAGCTCATCTAAAATGGGCACATCCTTTCAAGAATAAGGTATAATATATGTAGTTGGAGCCATTACTCAAATTTTCATATTAACCAAATTGGTATTTTAATGAACGAAACGCTTAAAATTGTTTTCAAATTTAATCCCAGAATTAGTACTAATTATCTATATAAAACTATTAATGAATTGGATATAAACAAATTAATCTACTTTGAAAAATGCAAATATTTTTATAAGATTCTAAATACTAATCTTAAATCAAACTTAATTTTAAAAAATAGAGAAAATATTCATAAATACAATACTAGAAATAAAAAAAAATATTGAAATTCCTAAGGCTAGAACAACAATGAAACAAAAAAGATGCAGTGCTATTAAAATGTTTAATTCATTACTAATAGAAATTAGAAAATGTCAGAAATTGCAAATATGCAATAGAAAAGTTATTAAAAGTTATTCAATAGAAATTAAAAAAAAAAAAAAAAAAAAATTGCTGAAGGATAAGGAACAGGACGATAAAGAACCGAATTTGGCCTTTATTAATGTTAATTTCAAAACATTAGAAGAGAATTGGCAATTAGTCATGAAAAACCATATGGGCATCATTGGAGATAAGTCTATTCAACATGAGTATTTTGAAAATAACATGTTTGAAGAAGCTGCAACATTTTATGCGGAGACAATTATTAAACTCAACAATAAATTAACGAGCTTATCTCCACCTCCAGCAGTTTGAGCCCAAAGATAATCAAATCAAGATATTTAAGATTGCCAAAAGCTTACCAAAAAAGCTTACCATTACAAAATTCTCTGGAAGTTATTCTAACTGGAAATCTTTCAGAGACTTGTTTATGGAAGTTATTAACAACAACGCAAGCATAGGAAAAGCTCAAAAATTCTATAAGTTAAAGGCTAACATAATTGGAGAATCCGCAGAGTTAATTAAACATTTACAAGTAACAGCTGAAAATTATGATTTTGCTTCGAGTATTTTAGATAATAGATTGAATAATACGATAATTTTTTATCTGCTCAACTAAAATCATTTTTAAACCAAGGAACAATAAACAAAGAATCAGGAATAGCCATAAGGAAACTGAATGATACACCAAAGGAATGTTTATTAGCTATTCAAAGTTTGAACGTTGATACTTCAAATTGGCATTGAATCTTGATACATCTGCTGACACAGTGAAACTTACCAATTATACGAACAATCTTTAACCAATCCAAGAGAAGTGCAAAACATGGAGCATTTCTTGCAGTTTCTAGAATCTCGTTTTCAAACTCTAGAAGCCTTGGAAAAAAATACAAGTAATACTGAAACAAGAGTTAAAATATTCTATGGGTCAATAAATAACTTATGTATAATATGTCAAGGAACACATAAAATGTATGCGTGTGAAAAATTTAAGCTTCTGAATATACAACAAAGCATAATTTATGTGGAAACTGTTTACGGCCTGGTCATCTTACAACTTCTTGTACAAGTTGATCAAAATGCAGGGTGTATAACAAAAACCATCATGCCTTGTTGCACCTAACGGATCAAAACAACAATAATGGACCTGACAAGAAATTGTGAACTACCAATACAAAGAGAATTGATATAAACACTCACTGTGCGGCAATCTTAGCAAAACGAAAGATCATTTTTTCCACAGCGGTGATAAAAATACAAAGATTAGATGGATCCTATACAGAACTCCGAGCGATCAAGGTTCTCAAGCCCCTTTCATTGCAGTAAATAAAGTACAATCTTTGCAACTGCCAAACACAAGGTACATGAAATCGCATCTGGAATTGGTAATACAAAATCAAAATTTCGTAGAAATTACATTAAAATCTAGATTGAATACATCATTTTTATGCGTGACCAAACCATTAGTCTTACCAAAATTGACCGGCTGTTTGCCATCAGAAAATGTAACTCCCTATCATAATTTGGAAATGTCCGAAGTTTAGAACTAGCAGATCCAAATTTCTATACACCAAATAGAATAGATATAATTTTGGGAGCTGATGTTTTTTGCCAAATATTTTAAAATAACGTTATACCGGGAAAGCCGGGTACTGCTATTGCACAGAAAAGCTAGTTTGGCTATATCTTATCAGGTGAAGTAAAAAGTTTGGCTCCAGAAAATACAATTAACTGCTTTATTAATGAAGCTGACATTAGCAAAGAACTTAGTAAATTTTGGGAGAGTGAGGAGCTTTCACAAGAGAGAACTGCGACAGCTGAAGAAAGAGAGCGCGAGGTTCATTTCAAATCAACACATCTGCGCCGAAAAATGGAACATATACTGTACGATTACCATTTTGCCAACAGTCTAATTTCAACGAATTAGAAGGCTCTTGAGAATTAGCACTTGCAAGACCATTTCAACTGTAGAGAAAATTTAAGTCTAACAACTTGCTGGAAATGATGTACAAGAAATTTGTAGCAGAATACATATATATGCTCAACAACTAAATTGAGAGTAGTTTTTGATGCTTCGGCCAAAAGAAATTCATCTAAATGTCTTTTATGACTAATTTATAATTGGAGAATACTTGCAGTGCAAAATAACTTTTGCTGCGATTTTGATAAAATTGATGCGATGGCGCAAGCATAATGTTATCGCAATGGCGAAAGCTGTAAATGGTGATACTGAAATTGACAAAATTGATATTGAAAAAAATTCGCATAGATGACCGAGATCAAGACTTTCAGAGAATTCTTTGGAGAAAATCTCCAAACGAGCCCATGAAGGAATATAAGTTAACTACCGTTACCTACGGAACTTGGCCAGCGCTTTTCTTAGCTATAAGAACGTTGCGTCAACTAGTTTCAGATAATGACCAATTACATCCGTTGGCGGCAAGGGCTATTTGTAAAGATACCTATATGGATAGTAGGTAATCCTGCACTTGGGGATGGGAAAAAATCATGCCATATCGCACCGAAGACCACGCCCACTGACCTATATTTTGATTGAAGGGTTTAATGTGGGTTATTCTTGGTTAGTAGGTCAAAAACTTGTTTTGTTTGTTTTGGTTTAGGTTATAAGCATGGGTTGTTAACTTATAAGTTGCAAGTGGTTTTATAGTAGGAAATGAAAGTTGTTGGTACTGTAGAAGTTATTAGGCAAGGTTAATGAACTGAACAAGTTTAGGATATTTAGTTTTTTCAATAAATTCATTGATACTTTGTAACAGAATATCATACAAATAGAAAGATGATTTTTTCAAAATCGCATGCTTAATAAAATATACCTACATACGTAAAATGAGATATAAAAGAAACGAAAAAAACTTGTTTTTATTATTTAATAAGAAAAATATTCATAGGAATATTTATTCATTAAAACGTAAACAAGAAGTAGGTACAAAGTGTATTTTTGTTTATTAAAGAAGATCAATAATTGTTGTAAGTTGTTATTATAGTTTTAAAGCTGCAAAATAAAAAATAACAAATTATGGAATTATAGGTGCATCTGTTATGTAACATTTTTTCTGTTCTATAATAACATTGAGAAAATAACCGGAAATCTTTGATTTACTTGGTTTTGTTATTATTGCGTTACATTCTATACTGTAAGGAGTCAAAAAGGCAAGTTAATTGCTTTTGGTACCTATTTGAAAACAAAAATAAAACAAATTTATTTATATGTTTGAAATAATTTTGTATTTGAAAATATTTTACAATTTTACATAAATCTGTGTTGGAAATTTTTTTTGCGATGATCAGATGTTAAGATTTTAAAAATAGCAAACCAACTTTTTCTATACGTCTTTGAAATCTACTTCTATCACGCGCGTATTCTTCCCAATGACCTTTCCTTGCTGATCTGTAAGCAGAGACCCATACATGCATAACGTGAATTTCTTGTTTTATGTTGAAGTAAACTTTTTTTTTTGTTATTTAAATTCATATTGTGCAAGTATGAAAATTGAAGGTCTTAATCTAACATTTTTTCTTTTAAATGATGCATATATACATTAAAACAATTTTTAACAGCACATCTGAAACTCTTGTTTGATAAGTGTATAGGACAATTTGAATTAAAGTTTTCAATCTTTTGTAATGATGGCAAGTCTCTGCTTAGATCTTCTATTTTAACACTGTCAATGTACTTTTGAAGGAAAAGTTTTTTTTGTTCTCCTTTAACATAAATTTTTTCCGATGACTCTAAATAGTGTTTTAATATACATTTTACAACTAAATATTCAACTAAACCGTTATTCCATTTAAGTCCATTTATTTTATTTTCGCAATACTGGTTATTATATTCACATCTTAACTAAGCTCTTCTGCGGGGTACGGTGCTTTGAAATGATACACAGTTGGAATTAAACTTCCTTTTTCAAGTATGCCTAACTCTTTTAGGAAATATTGTTTTTCATTTCCTTGCAAAAATTGTAGGTCAACCATAAAAACTTGTTTAACCATGTCGAAGGTTTGTAAAAGAATGTTCAATGAAATAACTAAATTTACATTTATATTCATTTCGAAAAAGAGCTGTTCATATAAATGTAGGTTAGCAATGATTGTTTTAACTAATACAACTATGTTGTTTCACCCATTTATAATGATGGTGGCGGGGCCATCCTGCTGTGGTAAAACCACATTTATTCGTAATTTAATAAAATATAAAGAAGAAAATATACTACCACATATTAATAGAATTATTTGGTGTAATCCAGACAAAAATGCTGTTCCACTATATATGAAAGATGTTGAATATAGTAACACTATTCCAGATGTTAATGATAATCAAAAACCTTTGTTAGTTATTATCGATGATATGATGTTAAGTTCTCATGATAAGTTTGTATGTGATTTATTTACTAGAGGATCACATCATAGAAATTTATCTGTAATATTTGTAACACAAAATGTTTTTCACCAGGGTAAATTTTCAAGAGATATTTCACTCAACTGTAAATATTTAGTACTTTTCAAAAATCCAAGAGATAAATCGCAGATATTACCTCTAGCTCGCCAAATATATCCCAATCAAATCAAACCATTTGGAAAAGTATATAATGATGTGATGTCAGTCCCATATAGCTATATATTAATAGATCTTACTCAAGACGTTAATGATATATTTCGATTAAGAAGTGATATATTTGGGAAAGGTTTGTGTTATTGTACAAGAGATCAATTAGAACAATTTAGGGAAGAATATGAAATGTTTGAAGACCAATCGACATATATTGCACCTATTAAAAACCTCTAAACCAAAATTCCAGAACGTAATTATAAAACACTGTGACCCTGAAGTAATAAAAACATTTTGCGAAATCTCTTTAAATATTTTAAAAGGTAATTGTAATCTGAGTAAAAAAGCCAGAACCCAATTACGGAAGTATAAAAAAGAATTAAAATCACTTATTTGCCGGAAAAAATCTATAAATAGCAAAAGAAAAATTATTATTCAACGTGGTGGATTTTTACCTACACTTCTTGGTGCAATACTATCAGGGATAATCGGAAATTTAATAGAATGAATAATACAACATTTAATTAAATGATAATTTTAAAACCTGAGATTTATAAAAGAATGAAGCAAAATGCACACATTGAATTCAATGAATTGGATAAAAATATGAAAAAAATATTGTTAAATAAACATCTCACGGATTCTCAAAAATGGTATTTATACAGACAAAATTTATTTAAAATAAGAAACAAAAAACGACAACTTGCTAGAAATAAAGAGGAGAAAATAAAAATTACGGAAACAAAAGGTACTCAACTCGTGCAAAATCAATGTATATAGGTGCGGAAACTCAATCGCATTTTCCTGAATATAAGAATGTTGCAATACAAGTTGTTCCTGAAGAAGAAGAAGTATATGAAAAAGAAGCTGATGACGACGTATTTGATGATGAAATTCAGGAAAATGTTTTAACAAAAGCATTGTCAGCTGCTTCAGTTGGAGAACGTCTTAGAAAAAGAAAATCAAAATGTACAAAAACAATAAATAGCAAAGAGTTGAATAATTCATCAAGACGTGTTTTAAGGTCAGCAGTAGGTAATACTCAAACAGAACTTAATTTTTCAATTCGTAAAAATAAATCTACAAGCTCATGGACAACATACAAGTAAATGATGAATTTTATGTCACTTTACTCAGTGATTCATCTATGAATTATTATACAGAAAATTCATTATCATCTTTTACAAATAAAATGAATAAATACATGTGTGATTCAAGTTGGAAAGTCGGTATTTCCGAAATGTATGTTAATGATTTCGTTCCAAATGTGTATGGTGAAGAATGGGAAAAAAGTACTCAAATATTTATTAAAGGTATGCAGAAAGATATGATAGGAGTTGGAACATCATATATTCCATACATAGAAAAACAAATGATATGCGACTGGAAAGTTTTTCTACTACCAACACTAATTCAAAATATACGCCCACTTAATAGGTTTACAAGAAAAGAAGTTGAACGACAGTTGATTTGGGGAATTTTTAATTTTATAAACGATGAAGTTCATTATATACAACCAACAAAAGCTGAGGAGATGCCTAAAAATTTAAGTTACACCACAATATGTGTTACTAAGCCTAAAATAGATTTAAAAATAAGAGCAAATTACGCTTATACCCTTATACTCGAAGGACTTTTGACAACATGTTTCAATCAAGTATCTTTTAAAGTTACAGATTTTAAAAAATATAAATCACGTGTAATAGAAGCTTTCAAAACTTTTATAGATAGTATACAATTGATTCCCATTAGTAAACCAGATATGTTTTTATATACACAGACATAATTGAACCGCAAAAAATAGGTGATAAAGATGTAAGATGTTTAAGATCTGTTAACATACAAAATTCTTTCACTGATACTGTAAAAGAATTCAGTAATATTCAATATTGCAATGTGGAGAAATCATTTAATAACATTTCATTACTTTTATGTGATAAATATAGATATAAAATAAACTTTTCCAATAGTTCAATTCCAACAAAAATTGTATTACATTTTAAAAAAGTATAAATAAAAGCGATTTTACAAAACTATATATTATTTTAGTTTATTCATTATGGAGAGAGCGTACTAAAAATATTATTTAGTTCAATCAGGAAAAGGTCTTGAGAATATTGGTCCTTTGTTACACTCAATTGTACCTTACCAAAGGGGACGAGGGTTAGGGAGCTTTGTCGGTGGTCTTTTTAGATATTTAAAACCAATATTTACGCCTGGAGCTAATATATTAAAAAACGAGGAAGAATACAGTTGCCTTTGTCAACTCTTACATACCCGTACGAACCGTTAGTATGTTCACAGCCTGTCACTCTGCTTACAATATTATTTTTTTAATATTTTATAATTTTAAAATAATTTGGGTGAATTTTATAATTTCTAGAACTATGGGTTGTACATAATATATTCAAACTATATGTTTATATGTACATTCTTCAAAAGCAGATACTAAGCGGTAAATGTATATTAAATTTACTTAGCACAAAATAGTAAATATAATTTTAAATATTATATTATATTATATATAAATATTCCATTGACAGAATAATTTCTTATAAGTACAATAAAATACATATATGTATTTAAATACGGCGCTATATAATATACATCTATACTCTTATCATTCATTCATCATTGACATGTACAATATGTAAATAAACATGAGTATGTATGTATATCAATACCATATAAATAAAAATTCTTCAAGCAATCGTTATGTTGTTTATTTATTTACACTTTCTGTACTACGCATTATATCCTCAACAATTTCAAATTATCGAGCAAAACAAATGGAAAAAATTCGTTGAAGAAATTTGTTAGAAAATTTGAAAAAATCAAGTAACACTTTCGTCAATTATAAAGTAACCCTATATTATTAAAAAAAGTTGTTAACAGAAATAAGAGTATAATGTCGAAGCTTTAGTTTTTGTGTATTACTTGAAAAAAATTTTAACAGGTGTTTAAAAATAGGAAATTTTCAGTTTTTGACCCCTTACAGCTCCTAAACGAGGGGTGATACAAAAAAAATTTCTGAAATCTCTTATTTTCAAAGATCTAACTTCTGTCAAAATTTCAAGTTTCCAACTTAAACCGTTTAGAAGATAGAAGGGTTACAGGATTTTGCAAAATTTGAGTTTCGCATAACGGTAAATTAAGACACCGTATGCCACAAGTATATACTTATTGTATATATTCTTTTAAAGCTAATAAAAGCAGTAATCGTTTGGCGTTTTCAAAATGAAGATATACCTTATACAACTTGTGCTATAACAATTTAAATATGGAGCTTTTTTGAACCTTTGGGGAGCTGTAGCTCCGTAACGGGTGGGGCTACAAAAAAAGTTATTAAAAATAAAATTAATATTTTTGTGAGATCTATCAGTAGTTAAAATTTCATAGCTCTATTGCAAAAAAAATGTGGGGATCTAAAAGTTAGGTGTTTGAGAGCTACCCTAAGGCTTGGTCCAAACTCAACCAAAAAAAATAGGGAACCTACAAATTACTCCCAGAATATTTTATGTAAATTTCAAGATTCTAGCTTTCTTAGGTTTTGAGTTAGAGTGCTGACGGACGGACGGACGGACGGACATGGCTCAAAAGTCTTAAAATTTTTTTCTGATCCGATCCATACCTTTGAAGGTATATCTAGCTCGCTTATTTCGAGGTGTTACAAACGGAGGAGTAATTTTATTATACCCGATCCTATTGTACGGATATAAAGAGGTTATTAACTCTGGTATTATTGCATTATCTGATATTGCCACAGGTGCAAATGTAAAAGTAAAGAGATAATGAAAAATGTAAGACGAGGTGCAGTTCGGAAACTCAATGAAATGTATGGACAAGGCAAAAGAAAACGAAGAAAACCTATAAAAAGACCTCTCATTAATAATTTAAATTATTTTACGTCGAAGCGACGCAAAGTTAATAACAAAAACAAACAAAAAGATATTTTTGAATAATTATGATTGAATGTATGAAATCAGAGCTTGATATTTTTAAAACATAGCCTATTCAGTCAAGTATTTTACGATCTGAAGAAGTTTCCTATAACCCTATTGCTTCTTTAGATAATCTATCTATCATAGAATTTGTTTCAATAGGGCACGGTGATACATATAGAGACTTGTCTTCGACATATCTAAAATTAAAAGTACAAATTTTAAAAAAAGATGGAACTCAATGGAATAAAAAAAAAAAAACTGATGGAACACCTATACAACAAACAATTGTGGTTAATAATATGTTACATTCATTAATAAAACAATGCAATGTTCAACTAAATGGAAAGAATATATCTCCATCAGATGGCAATTATCATTACAGAGCTTATATTGAATCATTGTTAAATTATGGTACGGATGCCGCTACAACGCATTTGGAGTGTGGTGGATGGATGTTACATAAGCCAAATATAGCAAAAACAGATAATAGTGGGTCAAAAGAACGTCAAAAATTATACCAAAATAGCAATGTAGTGGAACTTATGGGGAAATTACATTTAGATATGTTTAACCAACCTACACTTCTCATAAACAATGTCGATGTTCGAGTTGTCCTAACATTAGAAAAACCAGATTTTTACCTCTTTGCAGATGATACTGATGAATCTCAACTGAAAATTTTAGAAGCCACTTTATTTATGAGACATGTAACAATTAATCCTAGTGTGCTATTAGCACATAATGCTGTATTGGAGAAAACTAATGCCAAATACAATTACAAACGGGTAGAGGTAAAAACTTTTACCATTCGACAGAATAGTTCATCAATATCACTTGATAATAATTTTATTGGAAAGTTGCCAATCACAATAATTTTTTGTATGACGGAAAATGCAGGTTACTCTGGAAAAAGGTCAAAAAACCCATACAATTCTAAACATTTTGATATATCACATTTTGTGTTAAACGTAAATGGTGTTCAAATATCTAATTCAGCAATTGAAACCAGTTTTTCAGATGAAAATAATTGCTGTACAAAAGCATACAGTACACTTTTTTCAGGAACTGGAATTTACCATAATGATAAAGGTCATCAGATAACAAAAACCATGTTTAGTAATGGGTTTTTCATTCTAGCTTTTGATTTAACTCCAGATGCATCAGGAAATGAAAAGTGTCAAGGTCTACTAAATCAAGGTAAAGTTAGAATTGAGGCAAGGCTATCAAAACCCCTTACATCTACACTGAATGCTATTGTTTATGGAGAATTTGATGCAAGTTTACAAATTGATAAAACCGAAATATATTCTCAAACCTATAAATAGCATACATAAAAGTAAATTTGAATATTTGACAAAATGTCACTGTCTTGTGCACTTCTGGATGTAACATTTTGTAGTGATGATAATAATACCTTGTTTTCGAAAGATATTTGTATAGTTGGTTTTAAATAACCTTGTAAAAAGTTTGTAAAAGAGCTCAAGTATAAATTTCCAACTAGGGATTTTATAAATGATAATTTTGATAGTTACTCTTTTGGAGCTGTGTACAACGTTAAAATAAATAAAGAGCTCTGTCAAATACTAGAAAAATTTGATGTTATTATAACAAATAAAAAAATCAAAAAAGAGTTTTTATCAAATTAAATTAAAGAAACAACTAAAGTATATGACTTGAGGCAATTTGATTGATGAATACCCTAGAGGTAAGTGACGTATTAAGATGTAATAAACACACACGTAAATTTTTTAAAGAAGTTTTTGCTCTGGATCAACTCCCCAGAATAATTGAAAAACAAACTTTTTTAATTGTAAACACTGATAAATCAAAAGATCCGGGAACTCATTGGTTAGCTATTTTTAAGCCAAAGAATGGCTGTGTTGAATATTTTGATTCGTTTGGTAGAAAACCAGATAAATTAGAATTTTTAAGTTACTTAAAAAACCAATATATAATTTTTAATAAGAAACAGTTACAAAGTAACTTTTCAGATGTCTGTGGGCAATATTGTTGTGTTTATACGTGGTATAGATGTTGCGGTTATAGTATGAACGCTTTTTAAAAAAAATTTAATAAAGGAAATCAACTAGAAAATGATAAATATATTTTAAGTACCTTTCAAAATGTATTTGGAAAATATAACTCATTACAAATTTGTGTTCCTAAAACGTATAAATAATAAAAACAATATAAACAGGTTTTAGTAAAATTAAAGGAATGGAAGCACCAGGTCAGAACACAAATTTATTGCTAAGTTACACATATTTTCTCAATAAGAGTCATACATTAAAAATTGCTGTTGGATTTGACTGTGAGTCATTTGAAGCCTCAAGTATAATTCACCGTATTGGTAAAAAGTCAATTGTCTTAAAATATCATGAATGGAATAAATTTTATTGCGAATTTAACAAAAAACTCTATTAGCTGATAATAAAAGATATAAAACAGAACTTTCATCATGGACTAAAATCAGAGACCAGGCAAAGTATAAGTATTAACAAAGAAGAAGCAGAGCAGTTTTACAATTTAAGCGACTTTCTTCACGCAGTGATGACCATAAATCTGCTGAGTTAAATGTAAAAGACTAAGTTCGGAAATATCTAAATTTATGTGTCGAACAACAATTATTTAGGTTAGAAAGAGAAATTTATGTACCAATACAACGTTTTAATGTACAATGTAATTATTCAAGGTTATTTTTTGAAAATCCTGTAATTTTAAAGGAACAAATCTGTAATATACTACATAAAACAAACAAAATAAATCACAACAAATAATATAAATATTTTTATTTTTTATTTATATGTTTTAGATAGACAAATATTTTTCTGTACACTTTTCATTAGATTATTTAATTAAAATTATTTAGGATTATTAAATCATTGAAATAATCAAGATCTCCCTGCTGATTATTTATGTCCCAAATTTCATTAAATGGAACTGCTTCCTCATCTTCCTCAATTTCTTCTTCCACTTCTTCTTCTTCGTCTTCTAATTCAACTATCTGGAACGGTGGTATAAATTCCTCAGTTTCTGCTAAATCTTCGTCGTCCATGGTGGACGTAATTTCATTTTCTTGTATCTGACCTTGTGTATTTACATCATCTACAGTTTCTTTAAATAGAAATGATGTGGAATCAGGCAGCATTTCAGTGAGTTGTTGAAATGGAAATGAATTAAATTTGAAAATAAAAGTTGAGTTATATACTAATGTAGAAAAGTATAAAAGTAGATTAAACTCAATTAGATGATTAGTTTCAACCATGCTTTGGTCTATCATTTTATGTATAATAATTAAACATTATCTTTAACATTTTTAAAACAAAATGTCAAGTGCTCAAATAGTGACTGAAATTCATTAAATTTCTTAGAAGAAAATTCAAACAGAAAGGTCTAAATGATACCTTATGGAAAATTTAATAATGGCTATAAAATTTAAATATATGCTGACGGTCATTGATACTTTTTCCAAATATGCCTATGCTGAACCTGTGAAAACAAAAAATGCTGAAAATCTTTTAAATGCCTTAAAAACAATTATTATTAGAGCTAAAGTTATACCAAAAAATATTCACTCTGATCAAGGCAAGGAATTTTTTAATTTACAATTTCAAAATTATATAAAAGAAAAGTCAATCAATCATTATCACACATTTAGCGAATTAAAAGCATCAATTGTTGAACGATTTAACCGTACATTGAAAAATTCTATGTAGAAAAAATTTAGTTTAAACGGGAATTATAAATGGTTACCTAATCATTTATAATGGTTATCATTAATAAAAGAATATAATTCAACAAAACATAGCACAACAAAACTTCTTCCTGAAAAAATTACAAAGAAAAACGAAAAAAATATACTGCGGAATAAATATACTGAGCCTAAAATTTTTCAAAAAAGTAAATATAAAACTGGAAATTTTGTAAGAATAAGTAAATATAAAGGTCATTTCGAAAAAGGTTATCAACCGAATTGGTCAACTGAAGTATTTAAGATTGATAAAATCAATAATACTTATCCTGTTACATATCAATTATCGGACTATACTGATACGCCAATTTGTGGGGGTTTTTATCAAGCTGAGCTTACACCTGTAAAATACCCAAATACTTATCTTGTAGAAAAAATTTTGAAAAAGCAAGGAAATAGAGTTTTTGTTAAATGGCTAGGTTTTGATGACACACATAATACTTGGATAAATTCAACAAATATTGTTTAATATCTGTAAAATAAAACTCTAATAAGCACCTGAAAATAAAACTTGAAAACATCTGAAAAATAAAATAAAATCTTAACATCTGAAAAATGAAATAAAATCTTAACATCTGAAAAATGAAAATAAAATTAAAACAGTAGAAAATTTCTTTGAAATAAAACTTTTTTTATTAAATAAAATTTTTTATATAAAATTAGTCTAAAACTATTACTGATTTGTGGCGAATTCAAAATCACCACGTTCTTCTTTTAAATTTAATTGGCTTTCCTCATTTATGAGGAAATATTCATTTTTTTCGATTTCCTTACGGAAATCATTATCTTCAAATACCCCAACTTTTTGATGCGGTATAAATATAATATTATTTAGGGTCTCGAAGACCCATTTTTTACCGTAAACGGTGTTTAAGTTTTAATTTTATTTATTTTATAGAGCCTACTGGGCTCCATATCTTTAACTTTTAAAATTAAATAATTCCACCAGTTTCCTTTTTCTGATGGGATTTGATGTTGCCTTACTCTGATAATCTTGTTGTTGCTGTAGTTGCTGTTGTTGTAGTTGATGTTGTTACTGTTGTTGTGGTTGTTGCTGTTGTTGTTGAAGATGATGCTGTTGATGTAGTTGTTGTTGTTTTTGTTGATGAAGATGAGTAGAAGCGTCATCTTCATTTTTCGCCTTTCTCCTTTTCGCAGGAAGACGCACTGCTGTACTAGTAGTAGCAGTTGTAGCAGTTGCAGACTCTTCTGCAGTAATCAAGAAGTTTAAATATTCCTGCGCCATATCTTGCTTGTTTGAAATTAAACTGATATTTTTTGTATAAATTCCTGATGTATTTATACTAATTAAAATGTATTGAACATAAATTTAGATTGCTTTTTGTTTTTCAATTCTTTCTATTTTAAGATAGGATTAAGATGGGATTCTAGTTAAACAACTATAATTTATTAAAGCGACCTTTGATTACAATGTAATTGTTCATTTAACAGAGTGAATCTGTATTAAAAATTTAACATTATTCTGTTATTCAAGCATTTAACATCTAAAATTCGTATAAAGACAATGTCGAAAAAAATTATTTTACAAAAGTTTCTTACCGAAACTATAACACCTTATATAATCGAAAGTGAAAATTCGACATTTGTTAAACGGTTTAATATGAACGGGCACAAAATAAAATTTGTAATTAAATCCGTACCTGATAATAGAGAACCAATTAGCTGGATTAAGGATGCAATACATCAAATAATCAACATTGCTGTGAAAGATGTGAATTCCAGGGATAAGATTGGGTTAACATTTTGTGGAGAGAGCTTTGAACATCAAGGTCCTGCGTATCTCAGTTTTAGATCCGCTGATGAACTAAAATTTAGCGACGTTTGGGATGTAATTTCTAATGTTTTCCAAAGTAATTCTGAAGGTAGTTATTTATAATACATTTTTGGCTTCATTTATTATAAACTATTTTTATTTTACATCTACAGATTTAAGTACAGACACTTTTTGTTTAGCAGTTACCCATGTTAAATTATCCGTTGGTAGAGGTAGAAGTAATAAATATTCAAATTTTGATGAGGAATGCTTAAAAAGGAGAGGAATAATAGCAATAAAAAATAGCGATCATTTATGTTTACCGCATGCACTTGTTGTTTCAATAGCTAAAATTGAAAAATTTAATGATAATGAAAAAATTCGAAAAAATATAGGAAAACTTCAAACTTTAACAGCTTTAAAATTATTAGAAAAATCAAAAATAACAATTCCATCTGAAGGTTGCAGAATTCATGAATTGAATCAATTTCAAAAATTCTTACACAAACAAGATTGTTATATATAAATATGGAACAAGGGGTGCAGAAATAATATTTGAAGGATTGAATAATGGGAAAAAATTAACTTGTTATATCATAATAATCATTACAATGTAATAACCTCACTAACAGCTGCTTTTTGCACAACATTTTGTTGTGAAGAATGTCATATTCCGTATTCTAAGAAAAATGAACATAGATGTTCGAAAAGTTGCCCTTGCTGTCAAAACTCACCAGCTTGTTCACTTAATGTTAAAAATATTTTATGTATGCAGTGTAATCGAACATTTCGTGGTCAAACATGTTTTGAAAGCCATAAGGCTTCCAGTTCAAAAAATAGAAACATCTGTGAAGAAATTAGAAAATGCAAATCTTGTTTTAAAATTCATAAAAGCAGTAGGATTCATATATGTGGAGAATATTTTTCTAAGATTTGCGATAATCATGTTCCTGAAAACCATAAATGCTTCATTCAGCAAGACAAAACAAAAGTAAATTTTGAAAATTGCATTTACGTATTTTTTGATTTAGAAACAAGACAAGAAGAAATTAGCTCTACAAAAATAAAAGAACATGTTTCAAGTTATTTGTGGCTCAGCTAAGATGCTTTAAATGTATTAACATTGATTCTCTATACTTCTGTGGAAAATGTAAATTAAGAGAGAGAATTCTTAAAACGAAAAATGTGATTGAGGATTTCATGGAATTTATTTTAAAATTAAGAAAGGCATTCAAAAAGATTGTCATAATTGCTCATAATGGTCAGGCGTTTGACCATCAATTTATTCTGAATTATATACTCAATAAAACTGTACTTGAACCAAAGTTAATTATGCGAGGTACAAAAATTATTGTTATGATAATATTAAATTTATAGATTACTTTCTATAAATTACTTTCCTATGGCATTGGCAAAATTACCAAAAGCTTTTAATTTATCAATCAATTTGAAAAATGGTTATTTCCCGCATCTATTTAATAAATTGGAAAATGAAAATTACATTGGCCGACTTCCAGCAATTAAATACTATAACTAAAATACAATGAAAGCAGATGAGCGTAATGAATTTTTAATGTGGTATGAACAAAATTGAAACTCAGAATTTAATATGGGGATATTTTAGAATACTGTATAAATGATGTTGAAATTCTAACTAGAGCATGTCTGGTTTTCAGAAAATTTTTTATAGAAGAATGTAATGTGGAACCTTTTGTAGAAGCAACAACAATAGCTTCAGCCTGTAATCTTGTATATAGAAGAAACTTTCTCAAATCGAATACTATAGGAATTATACCAAGAAAATGATATAGGATGGTAGACAATCAGTCAAAAATTGCCATGCAATGGCTTATTTGGGAAAAAGATTTGAGAAAAATTGATTTGAAATGTGCATTTAATGGAAAAGAAAAACAAATCGGAAATGTTAAAGTTGATGGATTTTGCGAAGAGACTAAAGAAATATTTGAATTTTACGGTTGCTATTATCATGGACATCCAAAATGTTTAACAAACCAGAGGGATATACCATTACATGATAACTATGGTGATACTTTGAATCTACGATATGAAAAAACATTAATGAGATCAGAATTTATAAAATCATGTGGATATAAAGTTATTGAGATGTGGGAATGTGAATTCCGGGAGCTAATGAGACACAATGAAAATATGAGATATTTAGAAAATCATTCATTAATTAATTTATTTCCTTTAAATCCTCGTGATGCAATTTATGGCGCAAGAACGGGAAATACTTACACATATTATAAATGTAAACAAGGAGAAAAAATTAAATACATAGATGTACATAGATGTTCCTTATACCCATATGTTTGCAAACGAGGAAAATTTCCCATAAACCATCCTAAGATTTATGTTGGAGAAAATACTTGCTCTAAGTTAAATAGAATGACTATTGACGGTATTATTAAATGTAAAATCTTACCACTAACAAATCTAGTACACCCCGTGTTACCTGTCAAACAAAATAATAAATTGATGTTCTCACTATGTAACACTTGTAGTGAACAAAAATATCAAGGAAAATACTGTGAACATACAGACGATGAAAGAGCATTAGTAGGAACTTGGGTAATTGATGAAATTAAAAAAGCAATTGAAAAAGGGTATAAACTTTTAAATATTTATGAAGTTTGGGAATACGAAACAGTAAAATATGACAATTGCAATGGTATTGATGGTTTATTCAATAAAATGATGAATAAATTTATAAAGATTAAACAAGAAGCTTCTGGGTGGCCAATAAAATGGCAAACTCAAAAAGAAAAGGAAGAATATATTGATAGTTTTTTGAAAAGGAAGAAATTAAATTAGAATACGATAAAGTAGTTAATAATCCTGGTTTAAGATCTTTTGCTAAGATTATTTTAAACTCATTCTGGGGAAAATTTGGGCAAAAGGAAAATCAACAACAAACTAACATTATAAATCAACCTTTTAAACTTTACGAGTTACTAACAAACCCCTCTGTAGAAGTATGTCACATATTTCCAGTAAATGAAGAAAACATAGTGTCTAGCTGGAAGTATAAAGAAGAAGCAGCAACTTCTTTATCTACTGTCAACGTAAGTATCGCTGCTTATGCAACAACACATGCTCGTCTTCAACTTTACAGTTATCTAGAGAAGCTAGATAGTAGAGTTTTATATTATGACACCGATTCGGTGTTGTATATTAGTCGAGAAGGAGAATATGAACCACAAACAGGAGAATTTATAGGAGACATGACAGATGAGTTAGAGTGTTATGGTATAGGGAGTTATATTACAGAATTTGTAAGTGGTGGTCCCAAGAACTACGCCTACAAAATTTACTGTACAAAAGATAATACCGAATAAATTGTTTGTAAAGTGAAAGGATTCTCTCTAGTTATGAAGCTTCACTAAAAATTAATTTTAATAGCATAAGGAAGCAGTTTTAAATTCATTGAATAGTGCAAACACATACGTCATTTCAGAAAATATTCGTCGAAATAAAAATCACGATGTACTTACGATTCCTGAAATAAAAAAATATCAACCAAAATCGGAAAAACGAAAATTTAATGAAGATGGTAGTTTTTTACCGTATGGATATAATAGGAAAAAATCACGTGTTGATAAGTAAATCATTCAAATTTGTTTACATATTAATTTAAAATTTTTAAAATCTTAACATCTGGTTATCGTAAAAAATTTTCAACTTAGATTTAAATAAAATTATAATAATAAAAAATTTAATAAAAGATTTCTAACATAAAAATAAAAATGTCTTTTATTTTTATCTTATGTTTACAAAATAGGTACCAAAAACAATTAACTTCTTCTTGATTTTTATTATTTTTTATTTTTTCATTTCTTACAGCATAGAATGGAACGTAATAATAACAAACAAAGTAAAATCGAAGATTTCAGGTTTTTTTCTCAATCTTCTTACAGAACAGAAAAAAGAAATCCTACATAACAGATGCACCTATAATTATATAATTTTTTTCTTTCTTTTGTTTTTATTTTTACTTTTTTATTGCGTTCATAAATTTTAACATTGAAGCTCTATGATATTTACTATTATTTTAAGTTTTTTCTTTACGATGGCACTGGCAAGCAAACCATCTGACTACTACAGTAATACTCAATTCGGCAATGAACAAGGCATGTACTTCGAAAACATTGCAAACACTAATATTTATAGTAGTGAACGGAACTTTATCGTACACTTTAACTTATCTTTATATAAGTATCAAACCAATATGCTAACCAAATTCATAACATATTTAAAAAAACATGTATTAAGTTTTCTGCTGATATTGGATTTAAATATCATTGTAAACCTATTAAAGGACTATTATAACATCATTTAGAAGAGTTAGAAAACGCTAATTATTTAATTTATAAACAAAACGAAAATCCACCTAAGAATAATATAGTTGCATTTGGAATTATTGGAAATGTAGCAAATAGTCCCTTTGGAGTCCTAGACGAAAAATTTGCTGAAAAATATGAAACAGAAATCAGTCAGATTAAAGAAAATGAACGTCACATAGAAGCATTATTTCTAAAACAAACTTCCATATCTGATGCAACTCTTAACATAATTAAACGCGAACAAATGCATGAAATATTTAACTATGAGAAAACAACTTTCTTCTTTTCAAGATGATATAAATAGAACAAAACAAACGCAAGCTTTATTTGAAAAATTTAACTCAGCTGCCTTAGTAATGACACTGGATTTAAGTAGTGTATGTGTGGTATGTGTGACAATCGATGTTTTCCGTCATAACCGGCACACGTTATGGACGAATTAATTCGTTGTTAGACTACAACTAAAATAACAATTCAAAATAATACGAGAACATATTCCTAGTCATCTAAAAATACCAGATGATCAAAACAAATGTTGACATTATATTCTTTAATGTAAGTAAAAGCACGAGTTACTACAAACAACGTAATTTTTGAAATAAAATTGCCATTGTTAGATCCCGAGTGTTAACTGATATACCAGCTTATACCTATTCCTCTAACTAGGAATGTAAAATGTATTTATTGCTAAATAAACGTCGTGATAGATACACACCTATGACCAAAATTAATATAAATTTGTACAGGTATTGGAAATCTGACCATATTTTCTGCAGATTTAATTCACCAATTTATAGTCTAGGATCTAACATTAGTCGATGCGAAATGGAGTTATTATCCTCAGAAACAAGATTATCTACTTTTTGCAAAATTAAGAGTTCGCAAATAAACTTCAAATGGGTTAAAATGCACGCAGCTAACCATTGGATCTACACTTTGATGAAGAAGATAAAGAAACCATAAGCGGTTTAAATTGTGGTACTCATTTCGAAATAGTTGTATTAATTATAAATGGAATTACTTGCTTAAACTCTGGTTGTACTCTTAAGCATTCGTTGTAGGCTTTACTATTATATTTCTATCGCCTAGTCAAGAGTTTACAGCAAACATAATATCATCTTTTTTAATAGTATCAGAAATACCACATGATATTTTAGCTATTTATCTTAACAGTTCGAAAAAGATGAATAAAATTTTAAATAATTTGTCAATTTTGGAAGAAGAAATAAAATCAGCCGACATTACATACTAAAATAAATGATCAAAAAAATTAAATATAAGCAGTTAGAAATTTTAATATTCATGATGTTCATCATTATGCCATGGTTTATATAATTCTTGCATTCATTTGTGTAATAGCTATTTGCTATTGGTTGACACGTTATAAGAGAATTTTGGACGTTATAAGAGAGTTTTCAACTTCATTGAAGATATCAACTATTGATCCAACTATAAAGATTGCAGATTGCAGAAAGAATGACTACAGTAAATAGCAGCACACCTACAGTCGTTCCTAAACAGCATCTTTTTAATTATTAATTCAACCTGGTCGCAGAACATAAAAATAAAAATAAAATCTAAATCTATAATAATAAAATATTCTATTTAACATAATTAAATTATAATTTACATTTAATAACTTTAATACATTCTTTTTTTAATATAAATTTGTTGTAATATGATTCATATGGACTTAATATAGAACATTTAAAAATATTTTTTGTATACATACATACTGACCCACATTAATTATTTTAATTGAAAATATTTAAATGTTGTGTCAGTTAATTTAGTTGCATAATATAATTGAAAGTTAAAATTTGTATTTTTAACGAATTTTCATCATAGTTTTTAACTTAATTAAAATAGTATTTAAAGAACAAATTTTGTATTAAATTTTATCATTAACAAAAGCTAAATTACAAGAAAAATTACATAGTTTTTATTATGAATCAAACAACAGCTTGTCTTGATGTAGAATATCCTTAAAATTGAAAAAAAATGTCTCTTGATTTTTCACAATTTTTTCATATACATATATAACACTGTAAAAGAAATCACTAATTTTAGAGCAAGTCATAATCTAAAACTTTTTTATTTTTTTTTCAAAATGTGCGCTTTTACAAATTTTTTGTTTTCAATACCGCTTTGTTAAAATAATATTATTTAAACTATCTAAATTTTAATTTTGTTTGTTATTCGACATTGTTATTCGATGCTCCGTTTCAAAATATAAAAAAACTGATATGGAAAAGTAAGAATTTGTAGTAATTAAATATTTAATAAAATTATCTTTAAAAATAAAACCTTGTGTTATTTAATTTTTAATTTTTTTAATTATATAAAAAATATTACCATATCCTTATTTAATTAGATCTAACAGAAAGTATAGATTTGTTAAATCATCAGATAAATTTCATGGGAGTGTGTCTTATATCTGTATTTTATTTGAAAATACAGGTAAATGATAATGCAGGCGAATGAAAATACAGGCAAATAAAATAGAGGCTTGTGATAAGAACCCAAATTTCATTGATTTGTTTGGTTTTAAAAAATTAACACCATATTTTTAGTTATTTTTAAATTAAATTTAAGTTTTAATGTATATTGTAAATAGGAATTGAAATATAATTATAATAAATAGCATTCTTTTGATATTAATAAAAGACTTGTCTTTAAGTCTTTTTTTATAAATTTAAATGACAATTGAAGTATTTTGTACACAAAAAACATGATTTTCCAAAAACCAAAATTTTCAAATATTATAACAAAAATTAAAATGATTAAAGTGTACATATAATTTCTTCACTTATAATTTATAAAAAACTATAAAATAAATATTTTTTTAAAGGTGTTTTTCAAGTTTATCTAAATCTTCTAAATTTATTCGCTAAATTCGTCATAAACTTGCTCATGGTTTTTTTCATATAAAAAAACAGTTCTCTCCACCACAGAACCGAGCGCTATTACACGAAAAGCATATTACGAAATTTCATAAATTTTTTACATAACAATTTGGACATACATACATATATCAAAGAAAAATGATTTCTAATAATTTAAAAAATTTTTTTTTAATCAATATTACTGTTGAATGCAATGAATTAATCGTAAAAATAGATACATTCATTCGTACATCCTTAATTTTTTTTTTTATTCAAAAATATTAAAAGTAAAAAATAATAAAAATTGTAAACAAATTTATTTGTTTTTTACACAAAACAAAGCAAACATAAAATTTTACGTGCACATAGTTACATTAATATTGAATGTACTGAAAATTTTACTGAAAATTTTACAGTTTGAATTTTGTGTTATCAACAAGAGACTGACTCATGGCGCAATGATTAAGTCACCAACCTTTCAATCGAAGAGTCTTGGGTTTAAACCCCGGTCATAAATAAAAATATATAGTACTTTTAGATCGTAATAATGTATATCGTATAATTAATAGTAGTAATAACAACATTAATAATATTAATAATAATAATAGTAATAGTAATAATAACAATAATTATAATAATAGTAATAATAATAGTAATAATAATAATAGCTGCTACAGTGGGGCTATCTTTGGTTATATTATGCAAGTAAGGTGTTATATACTGCTGCACGTTGTAATCCACTGATGGCGCTGACTCTGTAGTAAAATAATAACAATAATAACAATAATAGTAATAATAATAATAATAGTAATAATAATAACAGTAATAGTAATAATAACAATAATTATAATAATAATAATAATAGTAATAATAATAATAGCTGCTACAGTGGAGTCATCTTTGGTTATATCATGCAAGTAAGGTGCAATATACTGCTGCACGTTGTAATCCACTGATGGCGCTGACTCTGTAGTAAAATAATAACAATAATAACAATAAAGATAATAATAGTAATAATAATAAAAGTAATAGTAATAGTAATAATAACAATAATTTTAATAATAATAATAATAATAATAGCTCCTACAGTGGAGTGCCTTCAATAATTACCTCATGTAGTACTATATACTACTACTACATGTTGTAACTGTTGTGACGGCTTTAGTCACAGTTAGCTAAAGAGTAATAATAATAGGCGGATTCATTGTTTCCTTACAGTCCCACTCCCAATTCAATGTTTCCGTATCCACTTCCTATCCTTTCCTATACCTACTCCCTAGCCAATATACTGCGTTCGCAGGTAAGGGTTTCATCCCATTATATTGGCCAAAGGGGGAGGTGGGTTTAGTCAGTAAAAATCTGACACTACCAAGGGGGAAATTCTTGGTGTCTTTGGAAGATTCCCACCTCCCTTAGGAAAAACAAGCGAATAATATGCATAGGTATATAAATTTTTAGATATATAAAAAAGAAAAAAACAACTAAGCATTGTTCATATTTAATACATATGGCGTGTTGTAATATGTGTGGAATTATTAAAACTTACTTAAAACTTAAGGGACTTATAAAAAATTAAATAATTCCTTAAACTTAGTGGGATCAAAAAATTTTTTATTGCAAAGTTGTTGCTTTGTACTTGTGTGACAATTTTTCTTTAGTAATTTTTTTCAAAATATTTTCCTGTTATGAAATATTCAAAAGACTTAAAAATGACGATGGTCAGAAGGTGACAGTCAACAGTGAGCGGTACAGAAACTGAATTACGAACTTATTCGTGCTTCAATTTTTTGTTTTTTGCGAGGGTAGGTGGGAATCATCGAAAGACACTATAGAGAAGTCAAAAAGAGTACGAGTTCTCTATGAGTGTGTGGGACTTTAACCCACTAAACACCATCTCCCTTTTTTGACCAAACAATAGGTTATACGACCTTTAGTGGTCATGTACTACCTGGTCAGAGCAAGTTTAATTATGGAATGAAAATTGATTTCAAATTGGCAGGAATATTGTGCACAACCTTGAATGTTTGAATGTTGTAAAAGTAATCATCACAAATTCTGTCGAACACATTGGGTGGGAGGTGGTTCCACATTCGCGATGTTCGTATTACAAACAAATTTCCATAAGCCGAATTATGCCATCTCGGAATTTGAACTACATAGGGGTGGGCAGCAGAAGTTCTCCTTGTTTCACTTTGGAATGCTTTGAGAGGAGGCATCAAACTTTTAATCTCGTTAGAGCAAGAATCCAACCCTATAAGGTAACTATAAAACAGGGTAAGTGTTCCTGTTAGCCGACAGAGACGGAGTGGACAGAGTGCAGAGGTGAGAGTGGGATCGTTTATTAGACGAATTTCCCTATTTTGCACTTTATCGAGAAATTCCAATGCTGTTTTGGAGGCTCCCGCTCAAATATGTGTATTGTACTCCATCTTAGGTCTTATATTATATGTTTTGTAGATATGAAGGAGATCAGAAGATGAAAAAAGAGCTTTACAACGAAACAAGAAACCCATACACTGCATCTTTAGCTATACCAAAAATATGATTGGACCAACTTAAGTTTTGTTTTAGTTCCATGCCCAAGATGTTGAACTCACCCGTGTGTTGCAAAACTTCCTCCTGAAAAGTTAAAGTTTGGATCGAAGTGTTTGTTTTCCGAGAGACTAAACAGAACTGAGTTTTCTTAGAGTTAAAATTTACTCTGTTAATTTTGCCCCAATTCGTAATTTTGGGTTAATCGAGATTTAGCTCAAGCGAAGCAGAATATTTACTGGCGTTGTCTTCGTCCGAAGCAGCAAGCTTACTGTCGACTGCAAAACTATGGATCGGATTGGATGTTAACTTAATATATCGTTTATAAATATTAGGAAAGTGTCAAGGAGAGAACAGATCCTTGCGGGACACCAGCATTAATTGAATTGGTTTGAAGAGTAAAGCATCATGCCAAACTCGGTCAAAAGATTTAATATCCAAAGTGACAACATCTGACTCCCCAGGATGATGGAGGATGATGTTGAGCCTTTCACAGAAGCATGTCCTGAGATCACCTGTTGACCGATGGGTTCGGAACCCATATTGACGATCATGAATTAATCCTTTGTTATGTAGATGTTTCAGAAGCTTTCTATGTATAAAATTTTCCATAATTTTGGAAAGGACCGAAGTAATAGCAATAGAGCGGTAGTTTGAGGGATCGCTTTTGTACATTTTTTGGGGATGGAATAAATATGAGCTGTCTTCCACTGGGTAGGATACCTACCCAAAGAGAGGGATAAATAAAAGATATTGCGCAATTGTTTCGCAATAGTTGAAAAGGTGTTTTTAAGAACTGTGGCAATAATACCATCTGGACCGGCTAACATTTTTGTATCTAAATATTTGAGAGCGTTAAGAACTGCACAAGTTCTGAAGGAGATTCTCCCTATGGAGCAGTTAATCTAAGGAAGAATGTATGGTCTTTGTGTTGCCTTGGGCAGTGATGAGCTGGAGGCGAAATTTTTGGCAAATAAATCTGCTTTTCTTTGGGATCGAATACTATTTCGTCATTGTTATCAACCATAGGCAGGAAGAAGGAACCGTCACTTTTACCGTTAAAGCTCTTAGCAAGGGTCTAAAAGGATTTGCTATTTTTGGGAAGATGCAAAACTTTCTTTTTCAACCGTCTGTTGTGCAAGAACTTTTGCTTGTTGATAACTCTCCTGCAGCAGTTTCTGATTCCAATATAGCTCGACCTATTAGCTTCAGTCCGATTACTCTTGTGGGTTTGAAAAGCTTCCTCCTTTATAGATATTGCATTTGCACAAATGCGATTAAACCAGGATTTGTGTGGCCTTTTAATACTTTTCATAGAGTGAGGTATGTAGGCTCTCACCCTTAGAAGAATTATTTCAGGAATCGCATTGGTTGCAAGGTCAATATTTCTGTTGCCAAAGCACAAAGACCAATCTAAAGTTGTAAAAAAAGTCATTTAAACCTTCCCAGTTAGCATGGCTATAACGCCGTACTATTTTTTTGGGACAGGCTTTTGTCTGGTCGAAGCTAGCATGAATCAAGCAGTGAAGCAACCAAGAGTAGAGCTAACTGAATCCTTATATTTATCAGGGTGTGAAGCCAGAAACAAGTCCATTAGATGACCAACCTGGTTTTCACGGTCGGGCATTCTAGTGGGATTTTGAACAAGTTGAGTAAGATGGAATAATGAAGCGAAAAGCTCAACTTGTTTCCCAATTAAATTTGACTTGACTTGTTTCCTAATTAAATTAAGGTAGTTTCTATTATAGATATTGAAATCACCAGCCACAACAATTTCAGATTCTGGGTTTAATTCCAAAATTTCATTAATCAGGTTGGCGAGATTTTCAATCTCCAAAATAGACTCCAGTTCACTAAAGTTTGGGGATCTGTATAGATAACATAAATTAATGACGTGCCTTGCAAAAATGATTTTTACCCAAATGTAGTGGAACATTTAGTTGGAACACCTATATTTATGGAGAATGCTGTAAGCGACATAATTTCTAATATAAAGTGCGAAGCCCCTATGGGGCACAAAATGAGAGACAAGCGAGTAATTGTCAATGACAAAGCTGTAGTCTTGGCCAATCACTTGGGTCTCACATAATGCTAATATTGCTGGTTCTACTGAATTAGGTGGCCGTGGACGGCAATAAAATTCGACTGCATACCACCAACATTACAAAAATATACGCAAAAGTTGGCAGTGATCAATAACAACAATGAGTTGGAAACTATATAAATAAAAAAATAAAAATACAAAAACCAAAAGATTCAAGTATATAAAGAAGCGAAAAAAGAAAGAGAAAAAAAAAATATTTTTTCCTTCCTCCGCTTTCTTTCTTTCATAATTTGACTGACAAAGAGTAAATTAAAAATTAACCAGAATTAATTAAATTTTAATATTGCGTGCAATTATTAATAAATAATCAATAATTAGCACTTAATTACCAATTAATTAATATTAAAAGATTAACAACCTATATTAAACAATAAATATTAATATAAATATTAAGCATTAATAACCACCACATATAACAAAACGTTTGCAAAATACTTTCAACAGTTGTTAATTCCTTATCGAAAATAATTGCAATTCAAAGTCAACTGGAGGTAATGTAAACGCGATACTTAAATAATGCTCAATGTAAACATAGCAAAATAGTATAGAAAATTAATAGAATAAACAACAATATAATCTATCACAAAAAACATGAATGTATGAAAAGGACGGATATCTATTGTTTGATCATTTAACGTTTAGTTCTACCGCACGTTTGTAAACAAAAACAATTTTTGTAAATTAGGAAAATTAAAATTAGTAAAACTAAAAAAAAATTAAATTAAAATTTAATAAATAAAAATTGAAGCTAATAATAATATTAAAAAGAACAATTAAAATAAAAAATTAATTATGTTGTGTTAAATTTGAAGGTTGTATGAATTATACTTAATACTTAATTAAAAATAGGTTTATTAATAATAATATAAAAAAAAAATTGTATAAAGTTATTTATAAGTTATAAGAAAAAAAAAATTATGATTAAAATAATACAATAAAAATTTTAATGTAATTAATTAAAATAAAAGAGTGTAAAAAACATTAGTGCATTTGTGTTACTTTCAATAGAAAGCAAAAACAGAAAAAAAAAAATTGTAAATCTATCTATACTTTAATAAAATATTTGAAATTGTTAGAAAATAAAATAAAAATTTTATAATTTTGTATTCCTATTTAAATTGAATGAAACCATTAAAAATAAAAAAACAATATCCAATAAATAATTATTATATTGGATAGGCGACGGCAATGACAGAAATGGCAAAATTAAATAGATAAAAATTAAAGAGAACAAAAAAAAAATAAAGAATAATAATAGGAAAAAAAACAGTGCACTTATCTTATTTATGGTTCCAGATCCAAGATCATAATACACAAAGAAAGAATTAAAACTATTAATTAAAAGCAATTGAAATAAACACAAAATAAAAAAAAAACAAAATTTAAATTTAAAATTCTAAAAAGCCGACCTTTCTTTTTGACTGTCAAAAGACGAAAGTGGAAGGCATTAATGTTCCATACATGTGGTTTAAGCAGGACGGCGCCATATGGAACACAGCTCATAACACAATTAATTTACTGAAAGAAACATTTGACGAACTGGACCAGGAACATTTCACGAAATGGACCAGGCCACTGGTCACCTCCTTCTACGTCAATAAACCAGAAACAATTGAAGACTTGGAAGCCAACATTCAAAGCCTGATTTGCTGCGAAGAGTGTGTGAAACAGCACCTTCAGAGTACGCCAAGTACACGTCAACCACGGTGGCTCCATGCTCGAAAACATATTTAAAAATTAATGCCATAAAATTATCTGTCAAATAAAGCCATTTTAATGGATTTTAGTGACTTTCACTACTTAACATTTATTTTCATTTCAGTACTTTGTTAATTTTTCTATATACATTTTATTTTTATGAATACAATACTTCATCAAATTAACTTTCTACAATAAAAATAAAACTTTCAATTTTTTTTATTTAAAATTCGAAATTCCATAATCAACAAAAAATGCACATATTATGTACAATTATTCAATACCTTATTCTAAAAATATCTCACATAATAATTGTAAAAATAATTCAAAAGAAAAATGTGCATCAGGGTACAATCGTTTAGAAAAAACGACATACTAGATATTGTAAAATTTAAGCGCAAGGTCATGAACTTTTTATCTACGTAAGTAGATAGGTAGACACTTGGGCCAGACAGGTCAGTAGGTCAAGGTCATCCGGAAGTAGGTCAAACTGTAATTAGGTCAGACAGGAGTAGGTTAACGACATAAAAGTAGGTCAGACAGGCGGCGGTGACCGTCAGACAACTCTTGTTGTTTATAAGGATTGTATACTTATTTTAAGTAATAGGTAAACATGGAAAAACAGTAAGAAAAATATTTTTTTTATGCTTGCAAATTTTAAGACGTTGTTGTTTGTTGTTTTTTTATTTGTTGTTTTTTCTTTCGTTTTTTTTTATGAAGTATTTAAAGAAGAGGAAAGAAAAACCATTAATTAATTGTTATGTAAGAATGTTGAAAAAAAAAAACTAGAAATCAAAAATATCTAACGTGGTACAGGTCTACTTCTTATTGATGTATACTTGGCTTAAGTAATAGGCGCATATGAAAAGTAGAAACAAAAAAATGGTTAATGAATGTAAAAGGAAAAAAACAAAAAAAGTTTAAACGTACAAGATAAAACAATTTTAAAAGGTACAACCCATCTTTAAAATTCATAAAGAAAAAGTGCAAACCTGTTTTTATGTCTACATAATGATCAAACCATTGAAAAAAAATTATGCGTTTTTAGATGTACCTAACTATTTGTGTTGTTTTTTTTTTTTTTTCTACTTTAACTATTTAAAGAAGTTAAAAGAAAAAAACTAATGATTATTGTCGGTGTGTCGTGTAAGATATTTTTTGTTTGTAAGAATGTTCAAAAAAAAATATGAATGAAAAGAAGACAACCAGGAAATTAAAGCTGTGGAAGTACTTAACGACTAACATGTTGCTTAAGTGCATTGTATGTTGCATAATCTGCGAAGAATAAAAAAAGAAAAAATTTCAAGTAGGTTAATTGCATTTGTCACCTATTTTGAAAACAAGAATATAAAAATAAAACAGATTTATTCTGTGTTCAAGAAAAAAATATGAATAAAAAGAAAACAACAAGAAATCAAAAATATCTAACGTGGTACAGGTATACTTCTTGTTGATGTATACTTAGCTTAAGTAATAGGCATATATGAAAAGAATAAGAAGAATAAAAAATACTTTATAAAATTTAAAGAGAAAAATGAAAACAGAACAAAAAGATGTGTAACTACGTTTCTTTAAAATTTTAAAACTAATTTTAAAAAAATTAAAAGAAAAAGTGCAAACTGGTTTTTAAATGTTACATAAAGATTCAACCTTGACAAAATTGATGCAATTTTGAGATGCTTTTATTTCTTCTTGTTATCTTTTTTCTATGAAGTATTTAAAGAAGAGGAAAGAAAAAAATTCTTAGTATCACCGTATAAGATTTTATTGTTATGTAGGAATGTTGAAAAAAAAAAACAAAGGAATAAAAGCGATTCAAAATAAGTTACGAGTAATTGCTTTTTTTAAAGTAACAAGCAAGACATTATGTATAAATTGTGTAAAAAGTTAAAAAATTGTTAATAGAGTGAAAATTCTAGGATTAGAAACGTTCGCGATTGGTTGTCTTAATAAAATAAAAATCGGAAATTAAAAAAAAAAGAAATTAAAATGAATACAGAAAAATTCACAATAAAATCAATAAAATCAGTGAATGTAAAACGATTCAACATTTTTGGAAAAAAATTGGAGTTTATAATAAATGCAGTACCAGACAACAAAGATCCAATAGATTGGATTAAAACCGGTATTGAAGAATTATTCAGCAATTTACTTGAAATTGTTGATCCTACTGACAAAATTGGTGTCACTTTTGGATGCCAAAGTTTTAATGAACGTGGTCCTGCCTGGATCAATTTTAAAGAAGCAAAAGATCTTGACATTTCGGAAATTTGGGAAGTTATTTCAAACATTTTTCAAAGCAACTCCGAAGGATTATCTACAGATACGTTCTGTATAAATGTTACATATATACGACTTCCAGCAGGAAGTGGAAGAGGAAAAAGATACAACAATTTTGAAGAAGAATGTAATAAAAGAAGAGGCATAATTTCAATCAAAAACAAAGATAATTTATGCTTACCACGTGCGTTAGTTGTTGCTATCTCATTCATAGAAAAATCAGTTAACTACTGTAAAATGCGAAAAGACACAGGTCAACTTCAGTTGAAAGCAGCATTACAACTAATAAGAAATTCAAATGTAAGCATCCCAGCAAAAGGAGCTAGTATCAGTGAGCTCAAAAAATTTCAACTGTACCTCTCTAAATATCAAATTGTAGTTTTTGATTTCAGAGGAAAAGGAAAATCAATTATTTTTCAAGGTGAAGAAGATAAGGAAAAAAGATTGAATTTGATATACGATGAAGGTCACTTCAATGTAATTACATCATTAACAGCAGCATTTAGTTGTGATTACTTTTGCCAAACATGTAATGTTCCGTATAACAATAGATTGTCTCACAGATGTAAACAGTCGTGTTTCTTTTGTAAATCATCTCCAGCATGTGACGTAAATTTTCCAAATATTAAATGTGATGTATGCAACCGAAGTTTTAAAGGTCAAACTTGTTTTGATAATCATAAAGCAACATCATCTATAAATAAAAAATCTATTTGTACTCTTATAAATTCCTGTGCAAAATGCTTTAAAGTATACAGAACCGATGTAAATCATATATGCTATGGACATTTGTGTAAAAACTGTAATATAAATGTAGTTTCAGACCACCAATGCTTTATTACACCGTGTAAAGAATTAGCTGAACTTAAAAATATATTATATATTTTCTACGATCTCGAAACAACTCAAGATGATATCATCGGGAAGAAACTTCATGAAGGTGTTGCAATAGGGGATATAATTGAACATCAGCCTGATTTATGTATTTTTGAACAACGTTGCACGCATTGTATATTGTCTAATGTTGAAAGATGCAATTTTTGTGGACTTCGAGAACATGTGTTGAAACAAAATCCAATACAAATGTTACTCAATATATACTCAACCAAAGAAAGATATTTCATAAAGTTGTAGTTATTGCACATAACGGACAAGCATTTGATAATCAGTTTTTATTAAACTATATCTTAGGGAAAACCATCATCAAACCAAAACTAATTATGAGGGGAACAAAGATAATTTTAATGCTGTTAGATAACGTGAAATTTATTGATTCACTAAACTATTTTCCAATGCCGTTATCTAGTTTACCGAAGGCATTTGATTTAGATATAAATTTAAAAAAAGGATATTTTCCTCATATGTTTAATCGTAAAAATAATATAAAATATAATGGAAAGTTACCCGATCGGAAATATTACTGTTATAATTCAATGAGTGCATCAGAAAGAAAACAATTTCTTGAATGGTATGAAGAAAATAAAAACAAGTCTTTTAACCTCCAAAAGGAACTTGTAGAATATTGTATGAATGACGTAAAAATTTTGACAGCAGCCTGTATTAAATTCAGACAGCTATTTTTGGAAGAATGTAAGGTTGAGCCATTTTTAGAGGCCACTACAATTGCATCAGCGTGTAATTTGGTTTTTAGAAGGAATTTTTTAAAACCGTATACAATTGGACTTATACCTAAACAAGGATATCGCTTATCAGAAAACCAGTCAATCATTGCCATAAAATGGCTAATGTGGGAAGAAAAACGAAAAAAAAAAAAAATAGTGGTAACGGAAAGGAAAAAGTAATTTTTGGTTTTCGTGTTGACGGATATTGCACAGACACAAAACAAATATTTGAGTTTTATGGCTGTTATTACCATAGCCATTCAAAATTTTTCAAAAATAATAATGATAAAAAATATGAAACACGTTATGAGGCTACATTATCCAAAGCCAATAAATTACGCTCTATAGGTTATCAAGTAATTGAAAAGTGGGAGTGTGAATTTCGAAACGAAATGAGATCAAAAGAATACATAGAATTTTTCGCAAAATTGGAGAACGAAAGTTTGATACCACTAAAACCACGTGATGCGTTTTATGGCGGTAGAACAGGAAACACAAGAACATATTATAAATGTGCGCCTGGTGAAAAAATAATGTATATAGATATATGCACACTATATCCTTGGGTGTGTAAATATGGAAAATTTCCTGTGGGTCATCCAAAAGTTCATGTTGGAAAAATTGAATGCAATAAATTAAATTTAAATGATACTGAAGGATTAATAAAGGCATTGATACTTCCCCCAGAAAAACTCTATCACCCGGTTTTGCCTATAAATCAAAATAATAAGCTAATGTTTTCCTGCTGTCAAACATGTAGTTTGGAAATGAATAATGATGACTGCTCGCATGACAATCGTAGTAGGTCAATTTTAGGAACGTGGGTTATAGATGAAGTAAGAGAAGCTGTTAAACAGGGATACAAAATTGTGGAAATATACGAGGTATGGGAGTATACTGTTAAACAATTTAATCCCCTTACATCACAACAAGGAATTTTTACAGAAATGATGAACAAGTTCCTTAAAATTAAACAAGAAGCTTCTGGCTGGCCTAGCTTTTGCAAAACACCAAAGGAAAAGTGCAAATATTTAGAAAAATTTTCGAAAGTAGAAGGCATAAATTTACAGTTTAACGATATAGAAAAAAATCCTGGACTTAGATCATTAGCTAAGTTAATGTTAAACTCTTTCTGGGGTAAATTTGGACAGAGAGAAAATCAATCAAAAACTGAAATAATAAATGAGCCTTATGAATTATTTACTATTCTTACTGATCGTTCGAAGAATGTAAATCAAATAACTCCAATAAACGAAAAAACAGTTTTGGTAAATTGGGAATACAAAGAAGAAACAGCTGAATCATTATCAACAGTTAACGTTTGCATAGCTGCTTACACTACCACACAAGCTCGTTTAAAATTGTATTCTTACTTAGACAATTTAAAAGAACGAGTTTTGTATTACGATACAGATTCAATAATATATGTAGCACGTGAAGGAGAATATAACCCTCCAACTGGAGTTTTCATAGGAGATATGACAGATGAGCTTGAAGAATATGGAATTGGAAGCTATATTACAGAATTTGTTAGTGGTGGTGCAAAGAACTATGCATACAAAATATATAGTACCAACTCCAAATGCGAAAAAACTGTTTGCAAAGTGAAAGGTATTCGTTTAAATTACAACGCTTCACAAGAAATAAATTTTGGCTCTATGAAACAATTAGTTAAAAAATTAAACAACTTTCAACAAATAAATATAACATTTCCTAGTATTCGCCGAACATACGATCACAGAGTCATCACTGTTCCTGAAATAAAGTCATATCGAATAAATTCCAGAAAACGAGTTTTTGATGATTATACTTCAGTTCCTTATGGCTTCAAAAAGAAAAAAATTAAAAAAATTATTGTTAATATGTATATTGTAAAAATTTTGTATTAAACTATTAAATTACAGCATTAACAAAATCTTTTAATTTTACCGTTTTTAATTTTCAGAATATAGCCAAAAAATTATTTACATATATATATCAGTATATATATATATATATATATATATATATATATATATATATATATATTTACTGATTTTATTCAAATTCACATTTGCAGTTTAACTCTTCAATAATAATGTCAAAAGCACAAATAGTATCTGAAATTCATCGTCCAGTTAGACGTAGATTTCGGAGACGAAAAATATCTCAAAGAGGGTTAAATGATACATGGGAAATTGATCTTGTAGATATGTCGGCCTATCAAAAAGTAAATAATGGATACAAGTTTCTCTTAACTGTTATCGATATATTTTCAAAATATGCATATGCCGAAAAAGTTAAATCAAAGGCAGCAGATGACGTAGTTAAAAGTATGGAAAAGATTTTTAAAAGGGAGGGGAAGTCTCCAAAAAATATTCATTCTGACCAGGGAAAAGAATTTTTCAACAAAAAATTCCAAAATTTAATGAAAAACTATAAAATAAATCACTATCATACTTATTCAGAAATGAAGGATAGTGTTTGTGTAAGGTTTAACAGAACATTAAAATCAATTATGTGGAAACAGTTTAGTTTACAATGAAATTTTAAATGGATAGAATTTTTACCAAAACTAATTGAAAAATATAATAACACAAAACATAGTACAATTAAGTTAAAACCAAACCAAGTTACATCACAAAATGAAAAACAAATTCTTCGTTCAATTTATAATTACCCTAAAATATTTAATAAGGGAAAATTTAATGTTGGTGATTTTGTTAGAATTGCAAGGTCTAAAGGTACTTTTTAAAAAGGATATGAACCTTACTATTCAACTGAAGTTTTTAAAATAGCTTTCAAAAACAAGACAGACCCGATTACATATAGTTTAAAAGATTATAAAAATAAATTAGTTCGTGGTGGCTTCTATGAACAGGAACTGACTAGTGTCAAAGACCCCAATGCTTATTTAATTGAAAAAATTTTACAACGAAAAGGCAATAAAGTATATGTGAAATATTTAGGTTTTGATAATAGTCATAATCAATGGATAAGTAAATATGATATTCTTTCATAAAAAGTGTAATAAGAATTTATGTAGAAAATTTTTTCTTAACTTTAGAGCACTATTAAATGCAACAATGTTGTAAAAATGTTGTAAAAATGGTAATAGAAAAAATAAAAATAGAAAAATATTTACTAATAACAATAAATAATTTAGGAATAGGTAAATAAAAAAATAATATTCTTCCATAAAAAAGTATAATTAGAATTTATGTAAAAGATTTTTTCTTAACTTTAGAACACTGTTAAATGCAACAATGTTGCAAAAATGTTAATAGAAAAAATAAAAATAGAAAAATATTTACTAATAAAAATAAATAATTTAGGAATAGGTAAATAAAAAAATAATATTCTTTCATAAAAAAGTATAATTAGAATTTATGTAAAAGATTTTTTCTTAACTTTAGAACACTGTTAAATGCAACAATGTTGCAAAAATGTTAATAGAAAAAATAAAAATAGAAAAATATTTACTAATAAAAATAAATAATTTAGGAATAGGTAAATAAAAAATAATATTCTTTCATAAAAAAGTATAATTAGAATTTATGTAAAAGATTTTTTCTTAACTTTAGAACACTGTTAAATGCAACAATGTTGCAAAAATGTTAATAGAAAAAATAAAAATAGAAAAATATTTACTAATAAAAATAAATAATTTAGGAATAGGTAAATAAAAAAATAATATTCTTTCATAAAAAAGTATAATTAGAATTTATGTAAAAGATTTTTTCTTAACTTTAGAACACTGTTAAATGCAACAATGTTGCAAAAATGTTAATAGAAAAAATAAAAATAGAAAAATATTTACTAATAAAAATAAATAATTTAGGAATAGGAAGCAACAACAATAGCTTCAGCCTGTAATCTTGTATATAGAAGAAACTTTCTCTAATCGAATACTATAGGAATTATACCAAGAAAATGATATAGGATGGTAGACAATCAGTCAAAAATTGCCATGCAATGGCTTATTTGGGAAAAAGATTTGAGAAAAATTGATTTGAAATGTGCATTTAATGGAAAAGAAAAACAAATCGGAAATGTTAAAGTCGATGGATTTTGCGAAGAGACTAAAGAAATATTTGAATTTTACGGTTGCTATTATCATGGACATCCAAAATGTTTAACAAACCAGAGGGATATACCATTACATGATAACTATGGTGATACTTTGAATCTACGATATGAAAAAACATTAATGAGATCAGAATTTATAAAATCATGTGGATATAAAGTTATTGAGATGTGGGAATGTGAATTCCGGGAGCTAATGAGACACAATGAAAATATGAGATATTTAGAAAATCATTCATTAATTAATTTATTTCCTTTAAATCCTCGTGATGCAATTTATGGCGCAAGAACGGGAAATACTTACACATATTATAAATGTAAACAAGGAGAAAAAATTAAATACATAGATGTACATAGATGTTCCTTATACCCATATGTTTGCAAACGAGGAAAATTTCCCATAAACCATCCTAAGATTTATGTTGGAGAAAATACTTGCTCTAAGTTAAATAGAATGACTATTGACGGTATTATTAAATGTAAAATCTTACCACTAACAAATCTAGTACACCCCGTGTTACCTGTCAAACAAAATAATAAATTGATGTTCTCACTATGTAACACTTGTAGTGAACAAAAATATCAAGGAAAATACTGTGAACATACAGACGATGAAAGAGCATTAGTAGGAACTTGGGTAATTGATGAAATTAAAAAAGCAATTGAAAAAGGGTATAAACTTTTAAATATTTATGAAGTTTGGGAATACGAAACAGTAAAATATGACAATTGCAATGGTATTGATGGTTTATTCAATAAAATGATGAATAAATTTATAAAGATTAAACAAGAAGCTTCTGGGTGGCCAATAAAATGGCAAACTCAAAAAGAAAAGGAAGAATATATTGATAGTTTTTTGAAAAGGAAGAAATTAAATTAGAATACGATAAAGCAGTTAATAATCCTGGTTTAAGATCTTTTGCTGAGATTATTTTAAACTCATTCTGGGGAAAATTTGGGCAAAAGGAAAATCAACAACAAACTAACATTATAAATCAACCTTTTAAACTTTACGAGTTACTAACAAACCCCTCTGTAGAAGTATGTCACATATTTCCAGTAAATGAAGAAAACATAGTGTCTAGCTGGAAGTATAAAGAAGAAGCAACAACTTCTTTATCTACTGTCAACGTAAGTATCGCTGCTTATACAACAACACATGCTCGTCTTCAACTTTACAGTTATCTAGAGAAGCTAGATAGTAGAGTTTTATATTATGACACCGATTCGGTGTTGTATATTAGTCGAGAAGGAGAATATGAACCACAAACAGGAGAATTTATAGGAGACATGACAGATGAGTTAGAGTGTTATGGTATAGGGAGTTATATTACAGAATTTGTAAGTGGTGGTCCCAAGAACTACGCCTACAAAATTTACTGTACAAAAGATAATACCGAATAAATTGTTTGTAAAGTGAAAGGATTCTCTCTAGTTATGAAGCTTCACTAAAAATTAATTTTAATAGCATAAGGAAGCAGTTTTAAATTCATTGAATAGTGCAGACACATACGTCATTTCAGAAAATATTCGTCGAAATAAAAATCACGATGTACTTACGATTCCTGAAATAAAAAAATATCAACCAAAATCGGAAAAACGAAAATTTAATGAAGATGGTAGTTTTTTACCGTATGGATATAATAGGAAAAAATCACGTGTTGATAAGTAAATCATTCAAATTTGTTTACATATTAATTTAAAATTTTTAAAATCTTAACATCTGGTTATCGTAAAAAATTTTCAACTTAGATTTAAATAAAATTATAATAATAAAAAATTTAATAAAAGATTTCTAACATAAAAATAAAAATGTCTTTTATTTTTATCTTATGTTTACAAAATAGGTACCAAAAACAATTAACTTCTTCTTGATTTTTATTATTTTTATTTTTTCATTTCTTACAGCATAGAATGGAACGTAATAATAACAAACAAAGTAAAATCGAAGATTTCAGGTTTTTTTCTCAATCTTCTTACAGAACAGAAAAAAGAAATCCTACATAACAGATGCACCTATAATTATATAATTTTTTTCTTTCTTTTGTTTTTATTTTTACTTTTTTATTGCGTTCATAAATTTTAACATTGAAGCTCTATGATATTTACTATTATTTTAAGTTTTTTCTTTACGATGGCACTGGCAAGCAAACCATCTGACTACTACAGTAATACTCAATTCGGCAATGAACAAGGCATGTACTTCGAAAACATTGCAAACACTAATATTTATAGTAGTGAACGGAACTTTATCGTACACTTTAACTTATCTTTATATAAGTATCAAACCAATATGCTAACCAAATCCATAACATATTTAAAAAAACATGTATTAAGTTTTCTGCTGATATTGGATTTAAATATCATTGTAAACCTATTAAAGCACAATTATAACATCATTTAGAAGAGTTAGAAAACGCTAATTATTTAATTTATAAACAAAACGAAAATCCACCTAAGAATAATAGAGTTGCATTTGGAATTATTGGAAATGTAGCAAATAGTCCCTTTGGAGTCCTATACGAAAAATTTGCTGAAAAATATGAAACAGAAATCAGTCAGATTAAAGAAAATGAACGTCACATAGAAGCATTATTTCTAAAACAAACTTCCATATCTGATGCAACTCTTAACATAATTAAACGCGAACAAATGCATGCAATATTTAACTATGAGAAAACAACTTTCTTCTTTTCAAGATGATATAAATAGAACAAAACAAACGCAAGCTTTATTTGAAAAATTTAACTCAGCTGCCTTAGTAATGACACTGGATTTAAGTAGTGTATGTGTGGTATGTGTGACAATCGATGTTTTCCGTCATAACCGGCACACGTTATGGACGAATTAATTCGTTGTTAGACTACAACTAAAATAACAATTCAAAATAATACGAGAACATATTCCTAGTCATCTAAAAATACCAGATGATCAAAACAAATGTTGACATTATATTCTTTAATGTAAGTAAAAGCACGAGTTACTACAAACAACGTAATTTTTGAAATAAAATTGCCATTGTTAGATCCCGAGTGTTAACTGATATACCAGCTTATACCTATTCCTCTAACTAGAGCTAATAAGTTGATATATATTAAACCATCAAGTATGTATTTATTGCTAAATAAACGTCGTGATAGATACACACCTATGACCAAAATTAATATAAATTTGTACAGGTATTGGAAATCTGACCATATTTTCTGCAGATTTAATTCACCAATTTATAGTCTAGGATCTAACATTAGTCGATGCGAAATGGAGTTATTATCCTCAGAAACAAGATTATCTACTTTTTGCAAAATTAAGAGTTCGCAAATAAACTTCAAATGGGTTAAAATGCACGCAGCTAACCATTGGATCTACACTTTGATGAAGAAGATAAAGAAACCATAAGCGGTTTAAATTGTGGTACTCATTTCGAAATAGTTGTATTAATTATAAATGGAATTACTTGCTTAAACTCTGGTTGTACTCTTAAGCATTCGTTGTAGGCTTTACTATTATATTTCTATCGCCTAGTCAAGAGTTTACAGCAAACATAATATCATCTTTTTTAATAGTATCAGAAATACCACATGATATTTTAGCTATTTATCTTAACAGTTCGAAAAAGATGAATAAAATTTTAAATAATTTGTCAATTTTGGAAGAAGAAATAAAATCAGCCGACATTACATACTAAAAT
The DNA here is from genome assembly GCA_947095535.1 of Poecilobothrus nobilitatus. Taxonomy (NCBI): domain Eukaryota; kingdom Metazoa; phylum Arthropoda; class Insecta; order Diptera; family Dolichopodidae; genus Poecilobothrus; species Poecilobothrus nobilitatus. The sequence continues at coordinate 141,726,855 of OX352772.1, read as the reverse complement.
AAATGATCAAAAAAATTAAATATAAGCAGTTAGAAATTTTAATATTCATGATGTTCATCATTATGCCATGGTTTATATAATTCTTGCATTCATTTGTGTAATAGCTATTTGCTATTGGTTGACACGTTATAAGAGAATTTTGGACGTTATAAGAGAGTTTTCAACTTCATTGAAGATATCAACTATTGATCCAACTATAAAGATTGCAGATTGCAGAAAGAATGACTACAGTAAATAGCAGCACACCTACAGTCGTTCCTAAACAGCATCTTTTTAATTATTAATTCAACCTGGTCGCAGAACATAAAAATAAAAATAAAATCTAAATCTATAATAATAAAATATTCTATTTAACATAATTAAATTATAATTTACATTTAATAACTTTAATACATTCTTTTTTTAATATAAATTTGTTGTAATATGATTCATATGGACTTAATATAGAACATTTAAAAATATTTTTTGTATACATACATACTGACCCACATTAATTATTTTAATTGAAAATATTTAAATGTTGTGTCAGTTAATTTAGTTGCATAATATAATTGAAAGTTAAAATTTGTATTTTTAACGAATTTTCATCATAGTTATTAACTTAATTAAAATAGTATTTAAAGAACAAATTTTGTATTAAATTTTATCATTAACAAAAGCTAAATTACAAGAAAAATTACATAGTTTTTATTATGAATCAAACAACAGCTTGTCTTGATGTAGAATATCCTTAAAATTGAAAAAAAATGTCTCTTGATTTTTCACAATTTTTTCATATACATATATAACACTGTAAAAGAAATCACTAATTTTAGAGCAAGTCATAATCTAAAACTTTTTTATTTTTTTTTCAAAATGTGCGCTTTTACAAATTTTTTGTTTTCAATACCGCTTTGTTAAAATAATATTATTTAAACTATCTAAATTTTAATTTTGTTTGTTATTCGACATTGTTATTCGATGCTCCGTTTCAAAATATAAAAAAACTGATATGGAAAAGTAAGAATTTGTAGTAATTAAATATTTAATAAAATTATCTTTAAAAATAAAACCTTGTGTTATTTAATTTTTAATTTTTTTAATTATATAAAAAATATTACCATATCCTTATTTAATTAGATCTAACAGAAAGTATAGATTTGTTAAATCATCAGATAAATTTCATGGGAGTGTGTCTTATATCTGTATTTTATTTGAAAATACAGGTAAATGATAATGCAGGCGAATGAAAATACAGGCAAATAAAATAGAGGCTTGTGATAAGAACCCAAATTTCATTGATTTGTTTGGTTTTAAAAAATTAACACCATATTTTTAGTTATTTTTAAATTAAATTTAAGTTTTAATGTATATTGTAAATAGGAATTGAAATATAATTATAATAAATAGCATTCTTTTGATATTAATAAAAGACTTGTCTTTAAGTCTTTTTTTATAAATTTAAATGACAATTGAAGTATTTTGTACACAAAAAACATGATTTTCCAAAAACCAAAATTTTCAAATATTATAACAAAAATTAAAATGATTAAAGTGTACATATAATTTCTTCACTTATAATTTATAAAAAACTATAAAATAAATATTTTTTTAAAGGTGTTTTTCAAGTTTATCTAAATCTTCTAAATTTATTCGCTAAATTCGTCATAAACTTGCTCATGGTTTTTTTCATATAAAAAAACAGTTCTCTCCACCACAGAACCGAGCGCTATTACACGAAAAGCATATTACGAAATTTCATAAATTTTTTACATAACAATTTGGACATACATACATATATCAAAGAAAAATGATTTCTAATAATTTAACAAATTTTTTTTTAATCAATATTACTGTTGAATGCAATGAATTAATCGTAAAAATAGATACATTCATTCGTACATCCTTAATTTTTTTTTTTATTCAAAAATATTAAAAGTAAAAAATAATAAAAATTGTAAACAAATTTATTTTTTTTTACACAAAACAAAGCAAACATAAAATTTTACGTGCACATAGTTACATTAATATTGAATGTACTGAAAATTTTACTGAAAATTTTACAGTTTGAATTTTGTGTTATCAACAAGAGACTGACTCATGGCGCAATGATTAAGTCACCAACCTTTCAATCGAAGAGTCTTGGGTTTAAACCCCGGTCAGGTCATAAATAAAAATATATAGTACTTTTAGATCGTAATAATGTATATCGTATAATTAATAGTAGTAATAACAACATTAATAATATTAATAATAATAATAGTAATAGTAATAATAACAATAATTATAATAATAGTAATAATAGTAATAATAATAATAGCTGCTACAGTGGGGCTATCTTTGGTTATATTATGCAAGTAAGGTGTTATATACTGCTGCACGTTGTAATCCACTGATGGCGCTGACTCTGTAGTAAAATAATAACAATAATAACAATAATAGTAATAATAATAATAATAGTAATAATAATAACAGTAATAGTAATAATAACAATAATTATAATAATAATAATAATAGTAATAATAATAATAGCTGCTACAGTGGAGTCATCTTTGGTTATATCATGCAAGTAAGGTGCAATATACTGCTGCACGTTGTAATCCACTGATGGCGCTGACTCTGTAGTAAAATAATAACAATAATAACAATAAAGATAATAATAGTAATAATAATAAAAGTAATAGTAATAGTAATAATAACAATAATTTTAATAATAATAATAATAATAATAGCTCCTACAGTGGAGTGCCTTCAATAATTACCTCATGTAGTACTATATACTACTACTACATGTTGTAACTGTTGTGACGGCTTTAGTCACAGTTAGCTAAAGAGTAATAATAATAGGCGGATTCATTGTTTCCTTACAGTCCCACTCCCAATTCAATGTTTCCGTATCCACTTCCTATCCTTTCCTATACCTACTCCCTAGCCAATATACTGCGTTCGCAGGTAAGGGTTTCATCCCATTATATTGGCCAAAGGGGGAGGTGGGTTTAGTCAGTAAAAATCTGACACTACCAAGGGGGAAATTCTTGGTGTCTTTGGAAGATTCCCACCTCCCTTAGGAAAAACAAGAGAATAATATGCATAGGTATATAAATTTTTAGATATATAAAAAAGAAAAAAACAACTAAGCATTGTTCATATTTAATACATATGGCGTGTTGTAATATGTGTGGAATTATTAAAACTTACTTAAAACTTAAGGGACTTATAAAAAATTAAATAATTCCTTAAACTTAGTGGGATCAAAAAATCTTTTATTGCAAAGTTGTTGCTTTGTACTTGTGTGACAATTTTTCTTTAGTAATTTTTTTCAAAATATTTTCCTGTTATGAAATATTCAAAAGACTTAAAAATGACGATGGTCAGAAGGTGACAGTCAACAGTGAGCGGTACAGAAACTGAATTACGAACTTATTCGTGCTTCAATTTTTTGTTTTTTGCGAGGGTAGGTGGGAATCATCGAAAGACACTATAGAGAAGTCAAAAAGAGTACGAGTTCTCTATGAGTGTGTGGGACTTTAACCCACTAAACACCATCTCCCTTTTTTGACCAAACAATAGGTTATACGACCTTTAGTGGTCATGTACTGCCTGGTCAGAGCAAGTTTAATTATGGAATGAAAATTGATTTCAAATTGGCAGGAATATTGTGCACAACCTTGAATGTTTGAATGTTGCAAAAGTAATCATCACAAATTCTGTCGAACACATTGGGTGGGAGGTGGTTCCACATTCGCGATGTTCGTATTACAAACAAATTTCCATAAGCCGAATTATGCCATCTCATCAGGAGGCATCAAACTTTTAATCTCGTTAGAGCAAGAATCCAACCCTATAAGGTAACTATAAAACAGGGTAAGTGTTCCTGTTAGCCGACAGAGACGGAGTGGACAGAGTGCAGAGGTGAGAGTGGGATCGTTTATTAGACGAATTTCCCTATTTTGCACTTTATCGAGAAATTCCAATGCTGTTTTGGAGGCTCCCGCTCAAATATGTGTATTGTACTCCATCTTAGGTCTTATATTATATGTTTTGTAGATATGAAGGAGATCAGAAGATGAAAAAAGAGCTTTACAACGAAACAAGAAACCCATACACTGCATCTTTAGCTATACCAAAAATATGATTGGACCAACTTAAGTTTTGTTTTAGTTCCATGCCCAAGATGTTGAACTCACCCGTGTGTTGCAAAACTTCCTCCTGAAAAGTTAAAGTTTGGATCGAAGTGTTTGTTTTCCGAGAGACTAAACAGAACTGAGTTTTCTTAGAGTTAAAATTTACTCTGTTAATTTTGCCCCAATTCGTAATTTTGGGTTAATCGAGATTTAGCTCAAGCGAAGCAGAATATTTACTGGCGTTGTCTTCGTCCGAAGCAGCAAGCTTACTGTCGACTGCAAAACTATGGATCGGATTGGATGTTAACTTAATATATCGTTTATAAATATTAGGAAAGTGTCAAGGAGAGAACAGATCCTTGCGGGACACCAGCATTAATTGAATTGGTTTGAAGAGTAAAGCATCATGCCAAACTCGGTCAAAAGATTTAATATCCAAAGTGACAACATCTGACTCCCCAGGATGATGGAGGATGATGTTGAGCCTTTCACAGAAGCATGTCCTGAGATCACCTGTTGACCGATGGGTTCGGAACCCATATTGACGATCATGAATTAATCCTTTGTTATGTAGATGTTTCAGAAGCTTTCTATGTATAAAATTTTCCATAATTTTGGAAAGGACCGAAGTAATAGCAATAGAGCGGTAGTTTGAGGGATCGCTTTTGTACATTTTTTGGGGATGGAATAAATATGAGCTGTCTTCCACTGGGTAGGATACCTACCCAAAGAGAGGGATAAATAAAAGATATTGCGCAATTGTTTCGCAATAGTTGAAAAGGTGTTTTTAAGAACTGTGGCAATAATACCATCTGGACCGGCTAACATTTTTGTATCTAAATATTTGAGAGCGTTAAGAACTGCACAAGTTCTGAAGGAGATTCTCCCTATGGAGCAGTTAATCTAAGGAAGAATGTATGGTCTTTGTGTTGCCTTGGGCAGTGATGAGCTGGAGGCGAAATTTTTGGCAAATAAATCTGCTTTTCTTTGGGATCGAATACTATTTCGTCATTGTTATCAACCATAGGCAGGAAGAAGGAACCGTCACTTTTACCGTTAAAGCTCTTAGCAAGGGTCTAAAAGGATTTGCTATTTTTGGGAAGATGCAAAACTTTCTTTTTCAACCGTCTGTTGTGCAAGAACTTTTGCTTGTTGATAACTCTCCTGCAGCAGTTTCTGATTCCAATATAGCTCGACCTATTAGCTTCAGTCCGATTACTCTTGTGGGTTTGAAAAGCTTCCTCCTTTATAGATATTGCATTTGCACAAATGCGATTAAACCAGGATTTGTGTGGCCTTTTAATACTTTTCATAGAGTGAGGTATGTAGGCTCTCACCCTTAGAAGAATTATTTCAGGAATCGCATTGGTTGCAAGGTCAATATTTCTGTTGCCAAAGCACAAAGACCAATCTAAAGTTGTAAAAAAAGTCATTTAAACCTTCCCAGTTAGCATGGCTATAACGCCGTACTATTTTTTTGGGACAGGCTTTTGTCTGGTCGAAGCTAGCATGAATCAAGCAGTGAAGCAACCAAGAGTAGAGCTAACTGAATCCTTATATTTATCAGGGTGTGAAGCCAGAAACAAGTCCATTAGATGACCAACCTGGTTTTCACGGTCGGGCATTCTAGTGGGATTTTGAACAAGTTGAGTAAGATGGAATAATGAAGCGAAAAGCTCAACTTGTTTCCCAATTAAATTTGACTTGACTTGTTTCCTAATTAAATTAAGGTAGTTTCTATTATAGATATTGAAATCACCAGCCACAACAATTTCAGATTCTGGGTTTAATTCCAAAATTTCATTAATCAGGTTGGCGAGATTTTCAATCTCCAAAATAGACTCCAGTTCACTAAAGTTTGGGGATCTGTATAGATAACATAAATTAATGACGTGCCTTGCAAAAATGATTTTTACCCAAATGTAGTGGAACATTTAGTTGGAACACCTATATTTATGGAGAATGCTGTAAGCGACATAATTTCTAATATAAAGTGCGAAGCCCCTATGGGGCACAAAATGAGAGACAAGCGAGTAATTGTCAATGACAAAGCTGTAGTCTTGGCCAATCACTTGGGTCTCACATAATGCTAATATTGCTGGTTCTACTGAATTAGGTGGCCGTGGACGGCAATAAAATTCGACTGCATACCACCAACATTACAAAAATATACGCAAAAGTTGGCAGTGATCAATAACAACAATGAGTTGGAAACTATATAAATAAAAAAATAAAAATACAAAAACCAAAAGATTCAAGTATATAAAGAAGCGAAAAAAGAAAGAGAAAAAAAAAATATTTTTTCCTTCCTCCGCTTTCTTTCTTTCATAATTTGACTGACAAAGAGTAAATTAAAAATTAACCAGAATTAATTAAATTTTAATATTGCGTGCAATTATTAATAAATAATCAATAATTAGCACTTAATTACCAATTAATTAATATTAAAAGATTAACAACCTATATTAAACAATAAATATTAATATAAATATTAAGCATTAATAACCACCACATATAACAAAACGTTTGCAAAATACTTTCAACAGTTGTTAATTCCTTATCGAAAATAATTGCAATTCAAAGTCAACTGGAGGTAATGTAAACGCGATACTTAAATAATGCTCAATGTAAACATAGCAAAATAGTATAGAAAATTAATAGAATAAACAACAATATAATCTATCACAAAAAACATGAATGTATGAAAAGGACGGATATCTATTGTTTGATCATTTAACGTTTAGTTCTACCGCACGTTTGTAAACAAAAACAATTTTTGTAAATTAGGAAAATTAAAATTAGTAAAACTAAAAAAAAATTAAATTAAAATTTAATAAATAAAAATTGAAGCTAATAATAATATTAAAAAGAACAATTAAAATAAAAAATTAATTATGTTGTGTTAAATTTGAAGGTTGTATGAATTATACTTAATACTTAATTAAAAATAGGTTTATTAATAATAATATAAAAAAAAAATTGTATAAAGTTATTTATAAGTTATAAGAAAAAAAAAATTATGATTAAAATAATACAATAAAAATTTTAATGTAATTAATTAAAATAAAAGAGTGTAAAAAACATTAGTGCATTTGTGTTACTTTCAATAGAAAGCAAAAACAGAAAAAAAAAAATTGTAAATCTATCTATACTTTAATAAAATATTTGAAATTGTTAGAAAATAAAATAAAAATTTTATAATTTTGTATTCCTATTTAAATTGAATGAAACCATTAAAAATAAAAAAACAATATCCAATAAATAATTATTATATTGGATAGGCGACGGCAATGACAGAAATGGCAAAATTAAATAGATAAAAATTAAAGAGAACAAAAAAAAAATAAAGAATAATAATAGGAAAAAAAACAGTGCACTTATCTTATTTATGGTTCCAGATCCAAGATCATAATACACAAAGAAAGAATTAAAACTATTAATTAAAAGCAATTGAAATAAACACAAAATAAAAAAAAAAACAAAATTTAAATTTAAAATTCTAAAAAGCCGACCTTTCTTTTTGACTGTCAAAAGACGAAAGTGGAAGGCATTAATGTTCCATACATGTGGTTTAAGCAGGACGGCGCCATATGGAACACAGTTCATAACACAATTAATTTACTGAAAGAAACATTTGACGAACTGGACCAGGAACATTTCACGAAATGGACCAGGCCACTGGTCACCTCCTTCTACGTCAATAAACCAGAAACAATTGAAGACTTGGAAGCCAACATTCAAAGCCTGATTTGCTGCGAAGAGTGTGTGAAACAGCACCTTCAGAGTACGCCAAGTACACGTCAACCACGGTGGCTTCATGCTCGAAAACATATTTAAAAATTAATGCCATAAAATTATCTGTCAAATAAAGCCATTTTAATGGATTTTAGTGACTTTCACTACTTAACATTTATTTTCATTTCAGTACTTTGTTAATTTTTCTATATACATTTTATTTTTATGAATACAATACTTCATCAAATTAACTTTCTACAATAAAAATAAAACTTTCAATTTTTTTTATTTAAAATTCGAAATTCCATAATCAACAAAAAATGCACACATTATGTACAATTATTCAATACCTTATTCTAAAAATATCTCACATAATAATTGTAAAAATAATTCAAAAGAAAAATGTGCAATCAGGGTACAATCGTTTAGAAAAAACGACATACTAGATATTGTAAAATTTAAGCGCAAGGTCATGAACTTTTTATCTACGTAAGTAGATAGGTAGACACTTGGGCCAGACAGGTCAGTAGGTCAAGGTCATCCGGAAGTAGGTCAAACTGTAATTAGGTCAGACAGGAGTAGGTTAACGACATAAAAGTAGGTCAGACAGGCGGCGGTGACCGTCAGACAACTCTTGTTGTTTATAAGGATTGTATACTTATTTTAAGTAATAGGTAAACATGGAAAAACAGTAAGAAAAATATTTTTTTTATGCTTGCAAAATTTAAGACGTTGTTGTTTGTTGTTTTTTTATTTGTTGTTTTTTCTTTCGTTTTTTTTTATGAAGTATTTAAAGAAGAGGAAAGAAAAACCATTAATTAATTGTTATGTAAGAATGTTGAAAAAAAAAAACTAGAAATCAAAAATATCTAACGTGGTACAGGTCTACTTCTTATTGATGTATACTTGGCTTAAGTAATAGGCGCATATGAAAAGTAGAAACAAAAAAATGGTTAATGAATGTAAAAGGAAAAAAACAAAAAAAGTTTAAACGTACAAGATAAAACAATTTTAAAAGGTACAACCCATCTTTAAAATTCATAAAGAAAAAGTGCAAACCTGTTTTTATGTCTACATAATGATCAAACCATTGAAAAAAAATTATGCGTTTTTAGATGTACCTAACTATTTGTGTTGTTTTTTTTTTTTTTCTACTTTAACTATTTAAAGAAGTTAAAAGAAAAAAACTAATGATTATTGTCGGTGTGTCGTGTAAGATATTTTTTGTTTGTAAGAATGTTCAAAAAAAAATATGAATGAAAAGAAGACAACCAGGAAATTAAAGCTGTGGAAGTACTTAACGACTAACATGTTGCTTAAGTGCATTGTATGTTGCATAATCTGCGAAGAATAAAAAAAGAAAAAATTTCAAGTAGGTTAATTGCATTTGTCACCTATTTTGAAAACAAGAATATAAAAATAAAACAAATTTATTCTGTGTTCAAGAAAAAAATATGAATAAAAAGAAAACAACAAGAAATCAAAAATATCTAACGTGGTACAGGTATACTTCTTGTTGATGTATACTTAGCTTAAGTAATAGGCATATATGAAAAGAATAAGAAGAATAAAAAATACTTTATAAAATTTAAAGAGAAAAATGAAAACAGAACAAAAAGATGTGTAACTACGTTTCTTTAAAATTTTAAAACTAATTTTTAAAAAATTAAAAGAAAAGTGCAAACTGGTTTTTAAATGTTACATAAAGATTCAACCTTGACAAAATTGATGCAATTTTGAGATGCTTTTATTTCTTCTTGTTATCTTTTTCTATGAAGTATTTAAAGAAGAGGAAAGAAAAAAATTCTTAGTATCACCGTATAAGATTTTATTGTTATGTAAGAATGTTGAAAAAAAAAACAAAGGAATAAAAGCGATTCAAAATAAGTTACGAGTAATTGCTTTTTTTAAAGTAACAAGCAAGACATTATGTATAAATTGTGTAAAAAGTTAAAAAATTGTTAATAGAGTGAAAATTCTAGGATTAGAAACGTTCGCGATTGGTTGTCTTAATAAAATAAAAATCGGAAATTAAAAAAAAAAGAAATTAAAATGAATACAGAAAAATTCACAATAAAATCAATAAAATCAGTGAATGTAAAACGATTCAACATTTTTGGAAAAAAATTGGAGTTTATAATAAATGCAGTACCAGACAACAAAGATCCAATAGATTGGATTAAAACCGGTATTGAAGGATTATTCAGCAATTTACTTGAAAATGTTGATCCTACTGACAAAATTGGTGTCACTTTTGGATGCCAAAGTTTTAATGAACGTGGTCCAGCCTGGATCAATTTTAAAGAAGCAAAAGATCTTGACATTTCGGAAATTTGGGAAGTTATTTCAAACATTTTTCAAAGCAACTCCGAAGGATTATCTACAGATACGTTCTGTATAAATGTTACATATATACGACTTCCAGCAGGAAGTGGAAGAGGAAAAAGATACAACAATTTTGAAGAAGAATGTAATAAAAGAAGAGGCATAATTTCAATCAAAAACAAAGATAATTTATGCTTACCACGTGCGTTAGTTGTTGCTATCTCATTCATAGAAAAATCAGTTAACTACTGTAAAATGCGAAAAGACACAGGTCAACTTCAGTTGAAAGCAGCATTACAACTAATAAGAAATTCAAATGTAAGCATACCAGCAAAAGGAGCTAGTATCAGTGAGCTCAAAAAATTTCAACTGTACCTCTCTAAATATCAAATTGTAGTTTTTGATTTCAGAGGAAAAGGAAAATCAATTATTTTTCAAGGTGAAGAAGATAAGGAAAAAAGATTGAATTTGATATACGATGAAGGTCACTTCAATGTAATTACATCATTAACAGCAGCATTTAGTTGTGATTACTTTTGCCAAACATGTAATGTTCCGTATAACAATAGATTGTCTCACAGATGTAAACAGTCGTGTTTCTTTTGTAAATCATCTCCAGCATGTGACGTAAATTTTCCAAATATTAAATGTGATGTATGCAATCGAAGTTTTAAAGGTCAAACTTGTTTTGATAATCATAAAGCAACATCATCTACAAATAAAAAATCTTACTCTTAAAAATCTAAAAAAATCTAATCTTACAAATAATACTCTTATAAATTCCTGTACAAAATGCTTTAAAGTATACAGAACCGATGTAAATCATATATGCTATGGACATTTGTGTTAAAACTGTAATATAAATGTAGCTTCAGACCACCAATGCTTTATTACACCGTGTAAAGAATTAGCTGAACTTAAAAATATATTATATATTTTCTACGATCTCGAAACAACTCAAGATGATATCATCGGGGAGAAACTTCATGAAGGTGTTGCAATAGGGGATATAATTGAACATCAGCCTGATTTATGTATTTTTGAACAACGTTGCACGCATTGTATATTGTCTAATGTTGAAAGATGCAATTTTTGTGGACTTCGAGAACATGTGTTGAAACAAAATCCAATACAAATGTTCTTAGAATATATACTCAACCAAAGAAAGATATTTCATAAAGTTGTAGTTATTGCACATAACGGACAAGCATTTGATAATCAGTTTTTATTAAACTATATCTTAGGGAAAACCATCATCAAACCAAAACTAATTATGAGGGGAAGAAAGATAATTTTAATGCTGTTAGATAACGTGAAATTTATTGATTCACTAAACTATTTTCCAATGCCGTTATCTAGTTTACCGAAGGCATTTGATTTAGATATAAATTTAAAAAAAGGATATTTTCCTCATATGTTTAATCGTAAAAATAATATAAAATATAATGGAAAGCAACCCGATCGGAAATATTACTGTTATAATTCAATGAGTGCAATGAGAAAATAAAAACAAGTCTTTTAACCTCCAAAAGGAACTTGTAGAATATTGTATGAATGACGTAAAAATTTTGACAGCAGCCTGTATTAAATTCAGACAGCTATTTTTGGAAGAATGTAAGGTTGAGCCATTTTTAGAGGCCACTACAATTGCATCAGCGTGTAATTTGGTTTTTAGAAGGAATTTTTTAAAACCGTATACAATTGGACTTATACCTAAACAAGGATATCGCTTATCAGAAAACCAGTCAATCATTGCCATAAAATGGCTAATGTGGGAAGAAAAACGAAGAAAAATAAAAATTCAGCATAGTGGTAACGGAAAGGAAAAAGTAATTTTTGATCTTCGTGTTGACGGATATTGCACAGACACAAAACAAATATTTGAGTTTTATGGCTGTTACTACCATGGCCATCCAAAATTTTTCAAAAATAATAATGATAAAAAATATGAAACACGTTATGAGGCTACATTATCCAAAGCCAATAAATTACGCTCTATAGGTAATCAAGTAATTGAAAAGTGGGAGTGTGAATTTCGAAACGAAATGAGATCAAAAGAATACATAGAATTTTTCGCAAAATTGGAGAACGAAAGTTTGATACCACTAAAACCACGTGATGCGTTTTATGGCGGTAGAACAGGAAACACAAGAACATATTATAAATGTGCGCCTGGTGAAAAAATAATGTATATAGATATATGCACACTATATCCTTGGGTGTGTAAATATGGAAAATTACCTGTGGGTCATCCAAAAGTTCATGTTGGAAAAATTGAATGCAATAAATTAAATTTAAATGATACTGAAGGATTAATAAAGGCATTGATACTTCCCCCAAAAAAACTCTATCACCCGGTTTTGCCTATAAATCAAAATAATAAGCTAATGTTTTCCTGCTGTCAAACATGTAGTTTGGAAATGAATAATGATGACTGCTCGCATGACAATCGTAGTAGGTCAATTTTAGGAACGTGGGTTATAGATGAAGTAATCACAACATCACAACAAGGAATTTTTACAGAAATGATGAACAAGTTCCTTAAAATTAAACAATAAGCTTCTGGCTGGCCTAGCTTTTGCAAAACACCAAAGGAAAAGTGCAAATATTTAGAAAAATTTTCGAAAGTAGAAGGCATAAATTTACAGTTTAACGATATAGAAAAAAATCCTGGACTTAGATCATTAGCTAAGTTAATGTTAAACTCTTTCTGGGGTAAATTTGGATAGAGAGAAAATCAATCAAAAACTGAAATAATAAATGAGCCTTATGAATTATTTACTATTCTTACTGATCCTTCGAAGAATGTAAATCAAATAACTCCAATAAACGAAAAAACAGTTTTGGTAAATTGGGAATACAAAGAAGAAACAGCTGAATCATTATCAACAGTTAACGTTTGCATAGCTGCTTACACTACGACACAAGCTCGTTTAAAATTGTATTCTTACTTAGACAATTTAAAAGAACGAGTTTTGTATTACGATACAGATTCAATAATATATGTAGCACGTGAAGGAGAATATAACCCTCCAACTGGAGTTTTCATAGGAGATATGACAGATGAGCTTGAAGAATATGGAATTGGAAGCTATATTACAGAATTTGTTAGTGGTGGTGCAAAGAACTATGCATACAAAATATATAGTACCAACTCCAAATGCGAAAAAACTGTTTGCAAAGTGAAAGGTATTCGTTTAAATTACAACGCTTCACAAGAAATAAATTTTGGCTCTATGAAACAATTAGTTAAAAAATTAAACAACTTTCAACAAATAAATATAACATTTCCTAGTATTCGCCGAACATACGATCACAGAGTCATCACTGTTCCTGAAATAAAGTCATATCGAATAAATTCCAGAAAACGAGTTTTTGATGATTATACTTCAGTTCCTTATGGCTTCAAAAAGAAAAAAATTAAAAAAATTATTGTTAATATGTATATTGTAAAAATTTTGTATTAAACTATTAAATTACAGCATTAACAAAATCTTTTAATTTTACCGTTTTTAATTTTCAGATTATAGCCAAAAAATTATTTACATATATATATCAGTATATATATATATATATTTACTGATTTTATTCAAATTCACATTTGCAGTTTAACTCTTCAATAATAATGTGAAAAGCACAAATAGTATCTGAAATTCATCGTCCAGTTAGACGTAGATTTCGGAGACGAAAAATATCTCAAAGAGGGTTAAATTATACATGGGAAATTGATCTTGTAGATATGTCGGCCTATCAAAAAGTAAATAATGGATACAAGTTTCTCTTAACTGTTATCGATATATTTTCAAAATATGCATATGCCGAAAAAGTTAAATCAAAGGCAGCAGATGACGTAGTTAAAAGTATGGAAAAGATTTTTAAAAGGGAGGGGAAGTCTCCAAAAAATATTCATTCTGACCAGGGAAAAGAATTTTTCAACAAAAAATTCCAAAATTTAATGAAAAGCTATAAAATAAATCACTATCATACTTATTCAGAAATGAAGGCTAGTGTTTGTGAAAGGTTTAACAGAACATTAAAATCAATTATGTGGAAACAGTTTAGTTTACAAGGAAATTTTAAATGGATAGAATTTTTACCAAAACTAATTGAAAAATATAATAACACAAAACATAGTACAATTAAGTTAAAACCAAACCAAGTTACATCACAAAATGAAAAACAAATTCTTCGTTCAATTTATAATTACCCTAAAATATTTAATAAGGGAAAATTTAATGTTGGTGATTTTGTTAGAATTGCAAGGTCTAAAGGTACTTTTTAAAAAGGATATGAACCTAACTATTCAACTGAAGTTTTTAAAATAGCTTTCAAAAACAAGACAGACCCGATTACATATAGTTTAAAAGATTATAAAAATAAATTAGTTCGTGGTGGCTTCTATGAACAGGAACTGACTAGTGTCAAAGACCCCAATGCTTATTTAATTGAAAAAATTTTACAACGAAAAGGCAATAAAGTATATGTGAAATATTTAGGTTTTGATAATAGTCATAATCAATGGATAAGTAAATATGATATTCTTTCATAAAAAGTGTAATAAGAATTTATGTAGAAAATTTTTTCTTAACTTTAGAGCACTATTAAATGCAACAATATTGTAAAAATGTTGTAAAAATGGTAATAGAAAAAATAAAAATAGAAAAAATAAAAATAGAAAAATATTTACTAATAAAAATAAATAATTTAGGAATAGGTAAATAAAAAAATAAAATTCTTCCATAAAAAAGTATAATTAGAATTTATGTAAAAGATTTTTTCTTAACTTTAGAACACTGTTAAATGCAACAATGTTGCAAAAATGTTAATAGAAAAAATAAAAATAGAAAAATATTTACTAATAAAAATAAATAATTTAGGAATAGGTAAATAAAAAATAATATTCTTTCATAAAAAAGTATAATTAGAATTTATGTAAAAGATTTTTTCTTAACTTTAGAACACTGTTAAATGCAACAATGTTGCAAAAATGTTAATAGAAAAAATAAAAATAGAAAAATATTTACTAATAAAAATAAATAATTTAGGAATAGGTAAATAAAAAATAATATTCTTTCATAAAAAAGTATAATTGGAATTTATGTAGAAGAGTTTTCTTAAATTTAGAACACTGTTAAATGCAACAATGTTGCGAAAAATGTTATATAAAAAAATTATAGTTTTATTATTATCAATTAGAATTTATTACATTAATAAACAACTTACTTTACAACTTTTTGTTTTTAATTAGTTTTCTTAAGGATTTTGATTTCTAAACATTGATAATACAATTTTTTAGAAGAAAAATTTAGTATAAATAAAGTGGAATTTTTCTTAAGATATGTCAATTCAAAGACAGAGCTCAACATAATAATAATACAGAAAAAAGGAAGCAAAAATGGAAAACACAGCAGAAATTAGAGCCAACACAGGAGTTAGCCCCAATTAAACGGAAAAGAATAAGAACTCAACAGGAATCGCAGACACTTCATCAACAACAACATCATCATCATCATCATCAACAGCAACAACAACAACCACAACAGCAACAACATCAACAATTTCAACAACAACAACAAGAAGAAATCATTCTTCTTCAAGAAGAAGAACCACCAACAAAAAAAAGCTTCAAAGAAGCTTTTAATAACAAAAATGTGGAAACTAGAAAAAGTTTCCTAAAAACTAAAGATATGAAGCAAGATGCTCTATATCATGTAATAAATGTTAAGAAAATTAAGACCATTTATGGTCTTAAGTGGGTCTTTGAGACCCGCAATTTAATTATATTTGTACCTCAAAAATATTCTGATATTTTTGAGAATTCAGATTTTGTAAAAGAAATAAAAGAAAAAGAACATTTTGTATATAAAGATAAAAATTTAAATTTAAATATTATAGATATATCTGAGTCGTTTGGTAAAATATATGCAAATTACCAATAAAAGATGTAAATTGGTTTATAGTTATATAAGTTTTTATTATTCATAAATAAATATAAATTTCAAAAAAGGTATAAATTTCTTTTATTTAGTTGCTTTATTTTTCAGATTCATGTTTAAATGTACTTAATGTTAATATGTATATGTAGTTATAAAATGGATTTATTTAATTTTTTTCGTAAAAACACAGGTATTTCATAAAAGAGCCGGGAAAAATTACATCATACATTAAATTTTTGAACTGGAATAAAAATCTCTACTTTTAACCTTGTAACATTCTTTTCTTTACAGATCTATATGAATTTCTTTTACTATTTTAGATCTTGGCATGATTTTTAATGGGATATCAGTGATGAAGAAGGAGATCCAGATTATTTAGAAATTATACCAAATTTATAAAATAACAAATTATACCTAATTTATAAATAATGAAATAAATAACAAATTATATAGTTACAAAATTGTTTTATTTAATATCTTTTTTTTTTTTTGTAAAAATGCAGGTATTTCATAAAAGAGTCGAGAAAAATTACATCGTATATTAAATTTTTGAACCGGAATATAAATCTCTTCTTTCAACTTTGCAACATTCTTTTCTTCACAGGTCTTTATGTATTTTTTAACATATTCCTTTACATTTGGCTCTGCAGTTTTATTATATGCAATTACTGCATGTAGGAAATCAATCAAACTGTAAAACTCGTCAGCTTCCTCTTTGTTAATGCTAAGATTCTGTCCTACTGTAGATTTTAATCCACTTTGTAAACATAATTTTGAATTTTTAATTGACTGCTTGGAAAATTTTTTATGAAATAGGTCATAAAATTTACACCATTCATGATATTTTAAAATAATTGGTTTCATTCCAATCCAATGAAAAACACTTGCAACTTCAAAAAAATCTGTGTCAAATCCGACAACTATTTTTAATGTGTGACTTCTGTTGAGAAAGTATGTATAACTCAGCAACAAATTAATGCTAGGACTTTGCTCTTCCATTATTTTAATTACACTAAAGTTTATTATTAAATGTTATATCTCTTAGGAAGACATGATTGAGAAATATTATAATTTTCAAATATATGGTGAAAAGTATTTATTATATTTTTGTCATTTTCTATATGATTTTCTTTATTAAATTGTTTTAAAAAAGCGTTCATACTATAACCGCAACATCTATACCATGTATAAACACAACAATATTGCCCACAAACATCTGAATAGTTACTTTGTAACTGTTTCTTATTAAAAATTATACATTGATTTTTTAAGTAACTTAAAATTTCTAATTTATCTGGTTTTCTACCAAACGAATCAAAATATTCAACACAGCCATTCTTTGGCTTAAAAATAGCTAACCAATGTGTTCCCGGATCTTTTGATTTATCAGTGTTTACAATTAAAAAAGTTTGTTTTTCAATTATTCTGGGGAGTTGATCCAGAGCAAAAACTTCTTTAAAAAATTTACGTGTGTGTTTGTTACATCTTAATACGTCACTTATCTCTAGGGTATTCATCAATCAAATTGATTCAAGTCATATACTTTAGTTGTTTCTTTAATATAATTAGATAAAAACTCTTTTTTGATTTTTTTATTTGTTATAATAACATCAAATTTTTCTAGTATTTGACAGAGCTCTTTATTTATTTTATCGTTGTACACAGTTCCAAAAGAGTAATTATCAAAATTATCATTTATAAAATCCCTAGTTGGAAATTTATACTTGAGCTCTTTTACAAACTTTTTACAAGGTTCTTTAAAACCAACTATACAAATATCTTTCGCAAAACAAGATATTATTATCATCACTACAAAATGTTACATCCAGAAGTGCACAAGACAGTGACATTTTGTCAAATATTCAAATTTACTTTTATATATGCTATTTATAGGTTTGAGAATATATTTCGGTTTTTATCAATTTGTAAACTAGCATCAAATTCTCCATAAACAATAGCAGTCAGTGTAGATGTAAGTGGTTTTGATAGTCTTGCCTCAATTCTAACTGTACCTTGATTTAGTAGACCTTGACACACTTCATTTCCTGATGAATCTGGAGTTAAATCAAAAGCTAGAATGAAAAACCCATTACTAAACATGGTTTTTGTTATCTGATGACCTTTATCATTATGGTAAATTCCAGTTCCAGAAAAAAGTGTACTGTATGCTTTTGTACAGCAATTATTTTCATCTGAAAAACTGGTTTCAATTGCTGAATTAGGTATTTGAACACCATTTACGTTTAACACAAATTGTGAAATATCAAAATGTTTAAAATTGTATGGGTTTTTTGACCTTTTTCCAGAGTAACCTGTATTTTCTGTCATGCAAAAAATGATTGTGTTTGGCAACTGTCCAATAAAAACATTATCAAGTGATATTGATGAACTATTCTGTGGAATGGTAAAAGTTTTTACCTCTACCCGTTTGTAATTGTATTTGGCATTAGTTTTTTCCAATACAGCATTATGTGCTAATAGCACACTAGGATTAATTGTTACATGTCTCATAAATAAAGTGGCTTCTAAAATTTTCAGTTGAGATTCATCAGTATCATCTGCAAAGAGGTAAAAATCTGGTTTTTCTAATGTTAGGACAACTCGAACATCGACATTGTTTATGAGAAGTGTAGGTTGGTTAAACATATCTAAATGTAATTTCCCCATAAGTTCCACTACATTGCTATTTTGGTATAATTTTTGACGTTCTTTTGAACCACTATTATCTGTTTTTGCTATATTTGGCTTATCTAGCATCCATCCACCACACTCCAAATGTGTTGTAGCGGCATCCGTACCATAATTTAACAATGATTCAATATAAGCTCTGTAATGATAATTGCCATCTGATGGAGATATATTCTTTCAATTTAGTTGAACATTACATTGTTTTATTAATGAATGTAACATATTATTAACCACACTTGGTTGTTGTATAGGTGTTCCATCAGTTTTTTTATCTTTATTCCATTGAGTTCCATCTTTTTTTAAAATTTGTACTTTTAATTTTAGATATGTCGAAGACAAGTCTCTATATGTATCACCGTGCCCTAGTGAAACAAATTCTATGACAGACGGATTATCTAAAGAAGCAATAGGGTTATAGGAAACTTCTTCAGATCGTAAAATACTTGACTGAATAGGCTGTGTTTTAAAAATATCAAGCTCTGATTTCATACATTCAATCATAATTATTCAAAAATATCTTTTTGTTTGTTTTTGTTATTAACTTTGCGTCGCTTCGACGTAAAATAATTTAAATTATTAATGAGAGGTCTTTTTATAGATTTTCTTCGTTTTCTTTTGCCTTGTCCATACATTTCATTGAGTTTCCGAACTGCACCTCGTCTTACATTTTTCATTATCTCTTTACTTCGATCTTGAACCACTTCTTTTACATTTGTACCTGTGGCAATATCAGATAATTTATTAATACCAGAGTTAATAACCTCTTTTTTAAATATATTAGCTCCAGACGTAAATATTGGTTTTAAATATCTGAAAAGACCACCGAAAAAGCTCCCTAAACCTCGTCCCCTTTGGTAAGGTACAATTGAGTGTAACAAAAGACCAATATCCTCAAGACCTTTTCCTGATTGAACTAAATAATATTTGTAGTACGCTCTCTCCATAATGAATAAAATAAAATAATATATAGTTTTGTAAAATCGCTTTTATTTATACTTTTTTAAAATGTAATACAATTTTTGTTGGAATTGAACTATTGGAAAAGTTTATTTTGTATCCATATTTATCACATAAAAGTAATGAAATGTTATTAAATGATTTCTCCACATTGCAATATTGAATATTACTGAATTCTTTTACAGTATCAGTGAAAGAATTTTCTATGTTAACAGATCTTAAACACCTTATATCTTTATCACCTAGTTTTTGCGGTTCAATTATATCTGTGTATATGAAAAACATATCTGGTTTACTAATGGGAATCAATTGTACACTATCTATAAAAGTTTTGAAAGCTTCTATTACACGTGATTTATATTTTTTAAAATCTGTAACTTTAAAAGATACTTGATTGAAACATGTTGTCAAAAGTCTTTCGAGGGTATAAGCGTAATTTGCTCTTATTTTTATATCTATTTTAGGCTTAGTAACACATATTGTGGTGTAACTTAAATTTTTAGGCATCTCCTCAGATTTTATAGGTTGTGTATAATGAACTTCATCGTTTATAAAATTAAAAATTCCCCAAATCAACTGTCGTTCAACTTCTTTTCTTGTAAACCTATTAAGTGGGCGTATATTTTGAATTAGTGTTGGTAGTAGAAAAACTTTCCAGTCGCATATCATTTGTTTTTCTATGTATGGAATATATGATGTTCCAACCCCTATCATATCTTTCTGCATACCTTTAATAAATATTTGAGTACTTTTTTCCCATTCTTCACCATACACATTTGGAATGAAATCATTAACATACATTTCTGAAATACCGACTTTCCACCTTGAATC
Organism: Poecilobothrus nobilitatus; assembly: GCA_947095535.1. Classification (NCBI taxonomy): domain Eukaryota; kingdom Metazoa; phylum Arthropoda; class Insecta; order Diptera; family Dolichopodidae; genus Poecilobothrus; species Poecilobothrus nobilitatus. The sequence continues at coordinate 141,706,280 of OX352772.1, read as the reverse complement.
ACACATGTATTTATTCATTTTATTTGTAAAAGATGATAATGAATTTTCTGTATAATAGTTCATAGATGAATCACTGAGTAAAGTGGCATAAAATTCATCATTTACTTGTATGTTGTCCATTTGCTTGCGGATTTATTCTTACGAATTGGAAAATTAAGTTCTGTTTGAGTATTACCTACTGCTAACCTTAAAACACGTCTTGATGAATTATTCAACTCTTTGCTATTTATAGTTTTTTCTTTTTTCGTTGGTGGGCTTGGGCTATCTAAAGGAACAGTTATAATGTCCCCTGTATCAGTTTCAAAAATTTGTACATTTTGATTTCTAATTGATTTTCTTTTTTTAAGGCGTTCTCCAACTGAAGCAGCTGACAATACTTTTGTTAAAACATTTTCCTGAATTTCATCATCAAATACTTCGTCATCAGCTTCTTTTTCATATACTTCTTCTTCTTCAGGAACAACTTGTATTCCTACATTCTTATATTCAGGAAAATGCGATTGAGCTTCCGCATCTATATACATTGGTTTTGCACGAGTTTGAGTACCTTTTGTTTCCGTAATTTTTACTTTCTCCTCTTTATTTCTAGGAAGTACTCTATTTTTGTTTCTTATTTTAAATAAATTTTGTCTGTATAAATACCATTTTTGAGTGTCTGTTAGATATTTATTTAACAATATTTTTTTCATATTTTTATCCAACTCATTTAATTCAAAGTCTGCATTTTGTTTCATTTTCTCATAAATCTCGGGTTTTAGTATAATCATTTTGATAAATGTTGTATTATTCATTTTATAAAATTTCCGATTATCCCTGATAGTACTGCACCAAGAAGTGTAGGTAAAAATCCACCACGTTGAATAATGATTTTTCTTTTATTATTTATAGATTTTTGGCGGCAAATGAGGGATCTCAATTCCTTTTTATACTTTCGTAATTGGGTTGTTGATTTTTTACTTAGATTACAATTACCTTTTAAAATATTTAAAGCAATTTCACAAAATATTTTGATTACTTCAGGGTCACAATGTTTTATAATTACTTTCTGAAATTTCGGTTTAGAGCTTTTTAATAGGTGCAATATATGACGGTTGACCTTCAAACGTTTCATATTCTTTGCCAAATTGTTCTAATTGATCTCTTGTACAAAAACACAAACCTTTTCCAAATATATCACTTCTTAATCGAAATATATCATTAACGTCTTGAGTAAGATCTATTAATATATACCCGTATGGTTCTGACGTCACTTCATTATATACTTTTTCAAATGCTTTGATTTGATTGGGATATATTTGGCGAGCTAGAGGTAATATCTGCGATTTATCTCTTGGATTTTTGAAAAGTACTAGATATTTACAGTTAAGCGAAATATCTCTTGAAAATTTACCCTGGTGCAAACATTTTGTGTTACAAATATTACAGATAAATTTCTATGGTGTGATCCTCTAGTAAATAAATCACATACATACTTATCATGGGAATTTAACATCATATCATCGATAATAATTAACAAAGGTTCTTTATTGTCATTAAAATCCGGAATAGTGTTACTATATTCCACATCTTTTAAATATTTTGGAACGGCATTTTTGTCTGGATTACACCAAATAATTTTATTAATATGTGGTTGTATATTTTCTTTTTTATACTTTATTAAATTATAAATAAAAGTGGTTTTACCACAGCATGATGGCCCCGCTACCATCATTGTAAATGGATGAAATAGCATAGTTGTATTAGTTAAAAATAGCACTGTTAACCTATATTTATATGAAAAGCTCTTTTGCCGAAGTGAATATAAATGTAAATTTATTTATTCTAATGAGTATTCTTACACAAACCGTCGACATGGTTAAACGAGTTCTCATAGTTGACCTACAATTTTTACAAGGAAATGAAAAGCAATATTTTCTAAAAGAATTAGCCATACTTGAAAAAGGAAGTTTAATTCCAACTGTCTATCACTTCAAAGCACCGTACCCCTCAGAGGAACTTAGTCCGGATATGAAATATAATAACCAGTATTGCGAAAATAAAATAAATGAACTTAAATGGAATAACGGTCTAGTTGAATATTTAGATGTAAAATGCATATTAAAACACTATTTAGAGTCAGCTGAAAAAATTTATGTTAAAGGAGAACAAAAAAAACTATTCCTTCAAAAGTACATTGACAGTGATAAAATAGAAGATTTAAGCAGAAACTTGCCGTCATTACAAAAGATTGATAACTTTAAATCAAATTGTCCTATACACTTATTAAACAACAATTTCAGATGTGCTGTTAAAAATTGTTATAATGTATATATGTATCTTTTAAAAGAAAAAATGTTAGATTAAAACAGCACAGATTTCTATAAAATTTTAAAATATTTTTAAATAAAAAATTATTTCAAACATATAAATAAATTTGTTTTATTTTTTTTTTAACACAACATAAGAATACATCTTTTTTGTTCTACATTCTTACATATCAATAAAATCTTAAAATACTAATAATTTTTTCTTTCCTCTTCTTTAAATATTTCATCAGAACAAAAAGGAAAAGAAAAAATTCATCTCAAAATATCAATTTGGTCAAGGTTGATTCAGATTTAAAAACCAGCTTTGCACTTTTTTCTTTTAATTTTAAAAATTCGCATAGGTACACTTAATTTGTTTAAATTTTTCTCTTTATATTTTATAAAAACGCATTTTTTCTTACTATATCCATTTACGCCTATTACTTAAACCACATGTTAGATATTTTTGATTTTCTGTTTGTTTTCTTTTTATTCATATTTTTGTCAACATTCTTACATAACAATAAAATCTTATACGGTGATACTCGCAATTAATTAATGGTTTTTATTTCCTCTTCTTTAAATACTTCATAAAAAAAAGAAAAAACAAGAAAAAAAGAAAAAAAATGCATCTCAAAATTGCATTAATTTTGTTGATTCTTCATCTAAGATGTAAAAAACCAGTTTGCACTTTTTTTTTAAATTTAAAAGAAACGTATAGGTACATTTTTTTTCTCTTTACATTGTATGAAAAAGCATTTTTTTTTTCCTACTATTTTCCTGCATACCTATTACTTAAACCAAGTATACAATCTTTATAAACAACTGACGATCGCCGCCAGTCTGACTTACTTTTAAAATGACCTTGACATACTTCCTGTCTGGCCTTCCGGGTGACCTTGACCTACTTCTGGGTGACCTTGACCTACTTCCGGGTGACCTTGACCTACTGACCTGTCTGGCCCGAGTGCCTACCTATCTACTTACGTATCTAGAACGTATTAAAACTAAAAATATTTGATATTAATTATTCTATTGAAAATTAGCTTTCTGGCAATTTTACTAATTTGGAAATGTCCAATAATTAAAAAAGTAATAAATGTTAATAAAAGTTGTAACCTAAAAATGTGTATAAATACCCTTTCATATTTAAAATAAAAAAAATTCTTTTCTTGGCTTCGTACAGTTAAGATTAAAACCAAAAATAAGTATTTTTATTCAAAAAGGAAAATTTGACTAAGACTGTACTCCCCATTAAACACTAACTAAAAGGAGGACTTCTTAGACACAAGCACAGCGTTTACGCTCACTTGTCTATAGAAACACTTAGAACTGAAGTTTTTTTAATGTAATATTACAACATACATTACATGGCGACCTTTGCGAAATAGACAGACGGAAAGGAAAGCAAGAAGAAGAATTAAATTACCTTACAAAATAATAATCGCAATCACTGTAAACAAAGAGCAGAGAGATTTTTTTAATAAAAATAAAAGAATTAAAATTAAAGATGAAAAATATTATCAAAGTAAAAAGGAAACAAAACATAATGGGAAACCATCAAACAAAACTGCTGGACATAGTATTTAGCAACGCAGCCTTAATATCCGCAATTAATAACAACACCAACAACAAAGAAGAGAAAATTTTAACACACACTCTGATTCTTATAATAAAAAAAAATAATATTAACAAATATTGTTTTTTGGAGCACTATATTTAGTGGAGCACTATTATTTAGCAACATATTTATAAAAGTTTTATAAAAAACACAAAAATTTCTTTACACCATTTATTTCGCATAAAATTTTGAATAAATATAAATTTTTTATTGTTATTATTTTTATTATTCATTTAATTATTACTATTTTATTTTATTTATTCTTTTAAAAAAAAACAATTTTAATTTGAAAACATGTTTCGATGCACTTTGCATCATCATCAGTTCATATCTTTAAACTAAACAAAAAACGTAAAAAAGCTGTGTTCTTTTTATTCGGTTCAAGGTCAGAGTTTTATAAAATTCAAAAAACTTTCGGGTTTATGATCTGGATAATTTTTTTAATTTAGCAAACTCTAGTAGTATTGCTATGCCGGTTTGACTCCAGAAAGTGACTTCATGACCATGTAGTATAATTGAATTGAGAATTTTTCATATTCCACTTTGATCGAAATTCTAAAAGTAATATTAAATTAAAACACCAAACTATTAACGGGAACTTTATAAACTTTCGTTCTCACCCAATATAGAATTAATGGGAATTTTAATGTTTTACTTTCAACCAAAATTCTTTCTCGTTCCCATATAAGCGGCTTCTTTTTAAAAATTTTTATTAATTCTTAATATTAGTTCCCACAGAACAAAATACTGTATCAGCAAAATCTTGACATAAATAATATAACGGTGAAGTAAAGTAGTTATGAGTTATCTGTTTCCTGCGGAGTATTTATATAAAAGCTTGTAAAATTTAAAATTTATTAAAAATTAGTAAAATTTAATAATTTTTAATTAATAAATAAATTAATATTTAAAAAGTATTTTTTTTATTTATTTAAAAATTAATAAATATCTTTGGCGAAGTCGGTAGGATGTGTCAAGTAATACTTATTCAAAAGAAATGAAAATAATACGTATATATTAATATTTTATGACAGATTAAACACCTTTTTTTACAAGTGATATTTTAATTAAAGTGAAGCAAAAAGAAACTTGAGCTCATAAACTCAAATTAATATTTGTAAATTATTAAAAGAAGTGATCATTTAAATGTGTAATATTTAATTAAATGTTATATTATTATTAAATATTATAAAAATAATAAATATAATAATAAAAATTTAAAAAAAAAAAACAATTAATCAAATCAATATATTTTCTATAAAATTAAATGAATAAAATTACAAATCGTAAATAGTGAAATTATCAAAAACTATATTAAATACATCTGCAAAGCAGAATAATATAGAAAAATTTGTTAAATAAAGAACAGTTATAAAGAAAAGTAACGAAAAAAAATAGAAAGAAAATATAAAGAAAAAAAATTACTAGAACATCGGCATAAATCGACTGTCAACCAACAACAACGAAAAGTTAACTACCAACCAACAACAACAAAAAATCAACCGTAAACAAACAACAACAAAAATCAACTGTCAACTAACAACAACAAAAATCCACTTTCAACTAAAAAGAAATTCTGCAATTTATATTAAGAAGCTTTCAAAGTAAGTTAATCTTATGTTATTTTTATCACAAATGTAGTAAAATAAATCTTTCAAAATCTATTGCTATAATGTTAAAAAGCAATTAAAATAAATAAAGAAAAATAAAAATAATAAAGAGAAAATTTGGCATTAAATAAATATATATTTTTATTTATATAATTCTATAACATTTTAAAACAGCAACAGAAATTGTTTAGCTATAAATTATAATTTGAATTTTTTTTAACTTTAAATCTTATATCTCATTGAAATTTATTTTATATACCTAACTAATATTATATATAATCTCTATATATATAAAAAAATTAAAATTGAACTAAATTTTTTACAAAAAATAAATTATTATTAAAATAAATTTTTATGAAGTTTAAGTTGTTTTTAAAGTCTATTAGGACCATTAAAAAAAAAATCAATCTTTATCATAAGCATCGAAGATTTAAGTAAATCTCTAAGTAAAATTTCGATAAATAGTAATCCTTCAATTCAAATTTGCTTTAATAAACTAACTAAGTTAAACAAGGCACCTCCGTTAGAATTGACAATTGATCCCTTATTTAGGTAAATTACCTGAAGTTTCTGATAGTTTCAGAGATTTACAAAATTTCGTTGACTTAATAAGTAAAATTAGTCCAATTGTGCTAAAATATAATAATTTATCTCAAAGTATATTTTGTGACATAATTAAATCCAAAGTTCGTGGTAGAGCACGAGAGGTCATTGAAATAAATAACCATGTTTCCTCGTGGCCTGGAATTAAAGAAATTTTAATCAATAATTTTGGCGATAGGTCAAGTTTAGAGGAACTATTCGACCAATTACCAGCGGTAGTACTTAAGACAAATTGCGTTAACTTCTATAAAGACGTTAAAATTGCGCTTAGGCGACTAAACGTTAAAACACGGTTATCAACTAATGGTGACCTTTCATTCAAAATAACAAATATTCTGCTCTAACCTTATTTAAACATAAAATTCCTGAACAAATGAGTTCGATTTTATGTTGTTGCAATCCTGAAACTTTCGAACAAGCAATGGACGTACTATTCGAAGCCCTAAATCATGATTGAAAGCAAAACTAGACCTTTAAAATTCATTGTTGACTCTGGTGCAACACATTCTATTCTATAATAAACCCCCATATCTGTCACCCCAAATTTATAGATATTACCACTAACTAACTTAGAATACGCATCTCAAAACTATAAATCAAGATATAAATTCAAAGAAAAAGTTGTAATCCCTCTTTTCAAGAAATTAGGGAATCCAAAATTTAAAATAGAATAGCACTATGATGGCATAATTGGAAATAATATACTAATACACCTTAAAGCAAAAATTGACTTAAGAAATAAATTACTTACTTTAGAAAATATTAAGAAAATCAATTTAAATTTCCAAATTAAGAAAAATAAATATTTATATAAAATAGGAAAAAGTGGAAACTTTAATCTAACTATTCTTGTACTTCAAAAAGAAGGGTTAGCGTAGGTCAAAGAGCAGGAGTCTTTGGCCGGTGCCTTAAACATATACGAAGGAATATATGATGTAGAAAATTACGAAACATTAGTATCTGTAACAAAAAAATACGATCATTTCTAAATTATAAATTTAAAAACAATTTTAACACAAATTGTAACAGAACAAATTTTAATGTCTTAGAAAAAGTTAACGAAAAACCTTTGTAACAACAAAAATTACCACTATTAACACTCATAAAAAAATATTCCAATATTTTCTATAAAAAAGATCATGTTGTCGCTTACTAATGTGATAAAGCATCAAATTCATACAACAAAGAATCTCCCAATATTCACAAAATCTTATCGATATCCCTATATCCACAAACAAACGGGATATCCACAAAACAGCTTTCAGTGTCGAAAAAGAACATTAGCAATTTTTGCGAATGTCTTTTGGACTAAAAACGGCACTCGCAGTTTTTCAAAAACAAGAATATTATTTTAAAAGATTACATAAATAAGATCTGTGTTGTAATAGATACCTAGGCGATATCATTATTTTCTCTTCCTCTTTAGAAGGACATATTGAGTCCCTCAACAAAATATTTCCAAAACTGAATGAAGTAAATTTAGTGATCCAATTGGATAAGTCCGAGTTCATGAAAAAAGAAATGGAGTTCCTTGGACAGTTCCTTGGACACCAAAGCCAAATCCAAGAAATATTGAAAGTGTGAAATACTCAATCCCTAAAAGTCCGAAAAAAATTTACAATTTTTAGGCCTTACCGGCTACTATCGAAAATGTATACTGGATAATTCCAGAATAGCGAAACCAAACACTAAATACTTAAAGAAAGTACAAAAAATAAATTTTTCTGATCCTGTTTATGTTAAAAAAACGTTTTAATAACCGAACCAATTTTAGGCTATCCAGATTTCAATAAACTATTTACTATAACAACGGATGAAAGCCAATACGCATTAGGCGCTATACTGGCCCAAAACGAACACCCTATATGTTATGCTAGTCGTACATTGAACAACCATGAGATCCTAATATAGTACGATTGAAAAAGAGTTGTTAGGAATTGTATGGGCTACAAAGTATTTCCGGCCATACATCTTTGGTTGAAAATTCTTCATTGAAACGGATCGTAAACCTTTACAGTGGCTATTTTCAATAAAAGAACCCAACTCGAAACTCGTACGTTGACGGCTTAAACTTATGGAATTCGGCTATGAAATTAAATATAAAAATGAACTAAAAACAAAAACGCAGACGCACTATCTCGTATTGAAGAAAACCTTACTGGAACAACAGAAGAAAACTTAACCGAATCGTTTGTAGAAACTCGATCTACAAATATCCCATTGAATACTTCTCCTTTGAACTGATTTAAAAATCAGTTAATAATCAATAAGATACAGTCAGGCTCTTTAAAAATAAGAAATGTCAAAATATTCAATAGAAACAGGAAAACAATCCAAACCAAAACAGTTCATCAAAGCATTGCTGTAACCATTTTAAAGTCACATGTTAATCCAAAACGTCTGAATGCAATTTTCGTAGAAGATCCTGAATGCTTTCAAATGTTAGAAAATGTATATACTAATCATTTTTTCCAAAACGGTTTCAAAATAATAGATACAATAAAATTTTAGAAGATATACAAGATGAAGAAGATCTTGCTAAAATTATAGAAAGGAAGACCTAAAGAACAACCACCGTGGTATAACAGAAAAGTATGTAAAGAATTACAATTATTATACTTCCACCCAAAATGATGTGATCGGGTTTCTCAATTTATTAATAATTGCGAAATCTGCAATGTACAAAATATGAAAGAAGACCTATTAAAACTTGGATAGAATTCAAAAGAGCTCTATTACAGTATCTGTCGGGAGTTACAAAAAATTATAGTTATACAAAAAATTATATTTGATAATGCATTAGGGTTTAATTTAATCGTAATAGAGAAGATAATGAGGTCAGCGCTCGACAGCATTTTGTAAAAGACCCAACGGGAGAGACAAATCATGCAAAATTTAGAAAAATGAATGCAGAAATTTTGGACGAAAACTATATTAAAGATAAAGAAACTGGTTTGAAGTATTAAAACTCTCATGGCAAAAGAACAAACAAGTTTCAAAATAATAATTTCCAAACAATTAAAGCTAAAATTTTTCAAAAAAAGAAAAAATCAAGAAAAAAAAAAATTTCTTTTATAGGTTCATCATGCTAAATGTAAATATCTTCATGCTCGTAGTAGCCCACAATAATTCAAAAACAATAGAAGTCCAAAACATTGACAGCAACCACGAATATATTACCATAAAATTAGACGACAGAAAAATAATAGAAACTTACAAGAAAATCATGCACATTATAAATATTACTGAATACGAGAACATTAAAAATTTAATTTATCAAAACATCCAAAGAAACATTAAAATAAAAGCAAAGTACGTTACACCAATGTATAATAGAATTCTTCATAATTACATGGCCATGTAATTTCGAACGACAAACAACAATTTTTTTCAGCTCTTATTTAAATTCATATTTAAAAAATGTAAAATATAAATTAAAAAAAGGAAATAATAAAATTAATTATTATTAATTTTTAACTAATAAAATAAAACTAAAATTGAAAATTGAATTCCGATAATTAAAAAAATGCATAAAAGATTTTTTTAACATAGTGAAGTTTTTTTTAGCGGCAAGTTGTGAAAAATCACTGTCGGCTAGATCAAAGGCATTAAAATTCAAAAATTTGCAGAAACTATTCCACACAAAATGTGCCAAAATCACAAACCAAACTTATGAGCTGGTCCAGTCTGGAAACTTAACGAGGAAATGCTCGAGCTGTCCTCTCCAATTGAACGAATCACTTGCTGTGCTTGAGGATGAGAATGACCAATTGTCAGACTTAAGTCTAGTTGACGAGTCTGAAGTAAATCAATTAGTTACGTTTGGCTTCACAAATTGTACAATGGAAAATATACTATATTTCGGTATAAGGGATGTGCAGTAGTAGAAAACCGTTATTCACAAATTTTTTTCTGACTAACAAACTAGATACTGTAATTAACGAAAACATATCCATGAGATAGAAAAATGAAAGCTTGTGCAAAAGGGTAAATTATGTGGAGGAACACTCAAGAAATTTGGAGAATAAGAAAAATAGGTTGGAAGCGATTTTGGATGAACCTAATCAACTTAAAAGAAAAAATAATATCATTGTCACTGGTTTGCCATCAGGTTTTAACAACGCTCACTTTAGCAATATTTTCAAAAAGATAAATGTTGATATAACACAGGAAAACTTATTCACCATAAACACCAGTACAAAAAAAACAAATTGAAGGTGCGGCAGAGCGCTGCATGTATGTCGTAAATTTTAACTCTAAAGAAAATAAAAATGAAGTTCTTGCTAAAGAAAAAAATTTGGACCTGTATTCACGGCTTAATTTAATCTGGGATCAGAAGGTAACAATAATGAAATAATCAACATCATCTATCTTTGCTTCAAAGTAAGCTTTATTATGAAGCGAAAACAATTAAATTACCGAAAAAATTGAAATATTTATGGGTTAAAAATAATACTATTTTTCTGCGGCAGAATAAAACCAGCAAAATTTTCAATTTATTGGTTTGTCTAATAATTCCAAATCCAATTGTCCAATAATTGGAATTGGTATTTCCAATTTTAACGATATTGCAAAAATCAGAAATATATTTAAAAATTAATCACTTTCACTTTATATTTACAAAAGTTTTACAAAATACTTTTCATTGTTTCATTTTCATTTCAAGTCTTTTTAATTTGCTGCAAATGTTCTTTCATATATTTTGAAAAATCTACTGATTCAGCCACTCATATGTGTACAGACATGAAAACATAAGTATATTTGTGCATATTATACATATGTAAATTTGTTCCCATGACTGCACATACTAAAAATGACTGGTTGTTAAAACAATTTTTTTTTTCTTATATCACCATAAAAAAAACTTAATTTATTAAAAAACATTTCATTGGATTGCATTGGTAACTTACATTTCATACTTTATTTCATATCCTTTCAGATATTTTTAATAATTTCTGCTTATTCAGCCATATCATATATGTGCAGACATGAGTTGCAAATACTTATTACTGCAAATATTATAATAATTTTTATACTTATTTATTTATTATACCCGTATGAACTATGTTCAAGGGTATAATAAATTTACCATTACGTTTGTGACACCTTAAAGGAGTCGAGCTAGATATAGTGTCAAAGGTATGGATAAGAATCGAATTCTGAGTTGTTTAAGCCATGTACGTCCATCCGTTCTTCCGTCCGCACAATAAAGGTGTTACTCAAAAAATAAAGAAGCTAGGAAGCTGCAATTTTCTTTACGTTACTCTTGAAAAATTGTTAAATTTGCTATACAAGATGAAGATGCTATACAAGATATACAAGATGAAGAAGATCTTGCTAAAATTATAGAAAGGAAGACCTAAAGAACAACCACCGTGGTATAACAGAAGTATGTAAAGAATTACAATTATTATACTTCCACCCAAAATGATGTGATCGGGTTTCTCAATTTATTAATAATTGCGAAATCTGCAATGTACAAAATATGAAAGAAGACCTATTAAAACTTGGATAGAATTCAAAAGAGCTCTATTACAGTATCTGTCGGGAGTTACAAAAAATTATAGTTATACAAAAAATTATATTTGATAATGCATTAAGGTTTAATTTAATCGTAATAGAGAAGATAATGAGGTCAGCGCTCGACAGCATTTTGTAAAAGACCCAACGGGAGAGACAAATCATGCAAAATTTAGAAAAATTAATGCAGAAATTTTGGACGAAAACTATATTAAAGATAAAGAAACTGGTTTGAAGTATTAAAACTCTCATGGCAAAAGAACAAACAAGTTTCAAAATAATAATTTCCAAACAATTAAAGCTAAAATTTTTCAAAAAAAGAAAAAATCAAGAAAAAAAAAATTTCTTTTATAGGTTCATCATGTTAAATGTAAATATCTTCATGCTCGTAGTAGCCCACAATAATTCAAAAACACTAGAAGTCCAAAACATTGACAGCAACCACGAATATATTACCATAAAATTAGACGACAGAAAAATAATAGAAACTTACAAGAAAATCATGCACATTATAAATATTACTGAATACGAGAACATTAAAAATTTAATTTATCAAAACATCCAAAGAAACATTAAAATAAAAGCAAAGTACGTTACACCAATGTATAATACAATTCTTCATAATTAAAATCAAAAATCAGAAATATATTTAAAAATTAATCACTTTCACTTTATATTTACAAAAGTTTTACAAAATACTTTTCATTGTTTCATTTTCATTTCAAGTCTTTTTAATTTGCTGCAAATGTTCTTTCATATATTTTGAAAAATCTACTGATTCAGCCACTCATATGTGTACAGACATGAAAACATAAGTATATTTGTGCATATTATACATATGTAAATTTGTTCCCATGACTGCACATACTAAAGATGATTGGTTGTTAAAACAATTTTTTTTTTCTTATATCACCATAAAAGAAACTTAATTTATTAAAAAACATTTCATTGGATTGCATTGGTAACTTACATTTCATACTTTATTTCATATCCTTTCAGATATTTTTAATAATTTCTGCTTATTCAGCCATATCATATATGTGCAGACATGAGTTGCAAATACTTATTATTGCAAATATTATAATAATTTTTATACTTATTTATTTATTATACCCGTATGAACTATGTTCAAGGGTATAATAAATTTACCATTACGTTTGTGACACCTTAAAGGAGTCGAGCTAGATATAGTGTCAAAGGTATGGATAAGAATCGAATTCTGAGTTGATTAAGCCATGTACGTCCATCCGTTCTTCCGTCCGCACAATAAAGGTGCTACTCAAAAAATAAAGAAGCTAGGAAGCTGCAATTTTCTTTACGTTACTCTTGAAAAATTGTTAAATTTGCTATTTAAATCCAACATTTTCGGTCGGCGGGTTCGAGTAGCTGCCATACAACTTCTTTCTTTATATAGAAATAACTCAGTATCGATTCAAACTACGTTTCTGAAATTTTGCAAATAACGATCAAGTTTTATGGCAACAACTTCTGTAAAATTTGGTTGTGGTGGTGCGGCGGGTTGGGGTGGCTGCGATACAACTTTTCGGTTGAAATAAGAATAACTCAGTGTTTATTGAATTTTTTATCTAGGGCAGCCAGTTCAGGCTTCTTGCACCTCTTAGAACTTAATGAAGCTAGGCGTCTGAAATCTTGCAAATGATGATACAGTTTTATGGCAACAACTTTTGCAAAATTTGGTTCTGGTGCTGCGACGGGTTGGGGTAGCTGCCATACAACTTCTCTTTTAAATGAAAATAACTCTGTGTCCGTCCCCACATAACTCAAAAAATAAAGGAGCTAGGAGGCTGAAATTTTTTGTACGTCTCTTTCGCAAAATTGTTAGTTTTGCTATTTAACTCCAGCATTTTCGGCCGCCAAGTTCGAGTAGCTGCCATACAACTTATTTCTTTAAATGTAAATAACCCAGTGTCTATTCAATCTAGGTATCTGAAATTTTGTAAATGATGATCCAGTTTTATGGCAACAACTTCTGTAAAATTTGCTTCTGCTGGTGCAACAAGTTAGGGTAGCTGCCATACAACTTCTCTTTTTAAATGAAAATAAATCAGTGTCCGTCCGCACGATAACTTAAAAACTAAAAGAGGTAGGAGGCTGAAATATTTTTACGTCACTTTTTCGATATTGTTTGTTTTGCTATTTAAATCAAGCATTTGTGGCCGCCGCGTTCGAGAAGCTGCCATACAACTTATTTCTTTAAATGGAAATAACTCAGTATCTATTCAAGCTAGGTATGTGAAATTTTGCAAATGACGATCAAGTTTTATGGCAACAACTTCTGCAAAATTTGGTTGTAATGGTATGACAGGTTCGGGTAGTTGCCATACAACTTATCTTTTTAAATGAAAATAACTCAGTGTCTATTGAAGCTAGCTATCTGAAATTTAGTGAAAAAGTGTCGAGTTACATGCCAAACACTTTTGTAAAATTTGATTGGTCTAAAGCAACCGGTTCAGCCTTCTTGCTTAATGAAGCTAGGCGCAATAGATTCGGGTAGCTGTCATACAACTCCACAATTTACATAAATATATCTCTGTAGTTAACGTCGGTACTAAAACATCTGAATGTTTTTAAAAGCGATGATCAAGTTTTATAGAAACAGAATATATTACGTTCATACGGGTATCCCAGAGTGACACAGTCTACTCTACTGCACTCTTCCTCGTTTTTTTTTTAATTTAATTATTTTTATTAAAAAACTCACTTTTTTTATATTTTTCTTATATTTAATTATTTTATTTTTGTATGCACTTATAAAATTTTAAATATATTATTTAAAAAATGCACTTTAAAAAATTTAATTATATTAATTAAAAAAATCACTTTTATTAATTTTTTTAAAAGTTAGTATGACGCGTGCACGAAAATACTACTAAAATTTTTATTATCAAAATTATGTCTATCATTCCTAAAAACAGGTGATCAATCTCTATTTCTTCTATTCTCCTCGTCACCCATTATTAATATTACAAAAACAATAAGCTCACATGTTCAAAATTATTTCTATTCTTTTATTTTTTCCGTCATCCATTATGAATATTACAAAAACAATAAAATCATTTTTTGTTTATTTTGCTTGGTACATCATTTAATTTTTCTTTTTTGCTTAATTGATGATCCATAATAATACTATAAACCATTCCTTTGATAAAAATGTTGTCCATGTGTCAGGCGTATGCAACCTAAATTTATTTACAAATAATAGAAGTAATTTAAATATTATATACATTAATGATCTCTGACTCATTCATATGCCATGGACATCCATATTATTGTACTAAGCGGAATATGGATTGTTGAAAAACAAAATACATTTTTTAATATAAATGGATATATTTCGTATTTTTCTAATAGACAGGAGGTGAAGTAGCTATATACATTATTGAAAATATTGCTTCTACCTTTATAAGTAGCGATGAATATAATAAAACTAATATCTTAATTACTAAATTAGATACCCATAATATAAAGACTATTGGAATTTATAGATCCCACGAAACACGTGTATTTGATTATATTGATAAGATAGACTAAATTAGTGCTACCTATAAAAATTCTATAATACTAGGAGTTATGAACTTAAATTTACTTGATGCTAATAATGATCAC
Source organism: Poecilobothrus nobilitatus (assembly GCA_947095535.1). Taxonomy (NCBI): domain Eukaryota; kingdom Metazoa; phylum Arthropoda; class Insecta; order Diptera; family Dolichopodidae; genus Poecilobothrus; species Poecilobothrus nobilitatus. The sequence goes on along the minus strand of OX352772.1, from coordinate 141,691,014 downwards.
GTTTCTATATATACAAGCACTTTGCTATGTAAAGGGTTTCTAATTAAAATAAAATAACTCCAGAATTTGCTTCCAGAATTAGTAAAACAACCAGAACAGTTATTGACCATTTGATTACCGATCTAGTTACCTACAAATACAACTTTGTTATCACAACTACAGCCCTCTCGGGCCATGAAATGTTTGTTATTAATTTGAATCTCGAACCCATAATAAAAGAGGAAATAGAATACAAAGCAATAGAATAGAAACAATTTAACTAGAAAATTTTTGGTCACAACTTGAGACTTATGTCGATTGTGATCACTTTGTCACCGATTTGGATGAGATCGCAATAAAGAATATCAAAAAAATTGCGGTAAAGAAGGGAAAGCACAAGAAAAAATGGATGACGAAAGAAATATTAGATAAAATAAGTTTAAGAGACTCTTACTACAGTTACACTTGCAAATATAAAGATAACACTCGAGTACTTGGTTTATATAAAACATCGAGACTTGAAATTAGCAAAATGATTATCCAAGCAAAAATAACTATTACTCAAAAGATCTCAATTCTGGAACAACAAATCCTAGAAACTTATAGTATTTTTATAAAAAAATTATTTATAATAAAGATTCTCTTGGATCTAACACAAATGTTAAATACTTAGAGATTAATAATGAAATTTTTAGCGATGCAAGTGACATAGCTAACAAATTGAATTCATTCTAGGTAAACATCACTGACGACATAATATCTCGTCTCTTCCATTAGACTACGAGTACATCATTAGAAGAAATGCAAGAAGAAACATATTTAATAATTTCAGTTTAGACTTAACAAATGAAGAGGAGGAAAAACAAATAATTGACAAGCTCAATCCTTCTGCGGCTACTGGTCATGACAATATTTCTACAAAACTCTTAAAAAAACTTTCATCTCAATTAGTTCCAACAATAGCAAGATTAATAAATAACGCCATATAAAACTCAGTCTTACCATAAAATCTTAAATTAGCAATAGTCACTCCCATACCCCTTTCAGACCTATCATACACAAATGTGCATCTAATTTTTAAAGTCATGTAATTTTTAAAATTTTCATATTTTTGCATTCGTTCCTAAAAGCATTGATTGTGCTTTTTTTATTTTTGTTATATTGATTACTATTTGTGAAAAAAAAATGTATTTGTATTGTTTTGTAATCAGTTTACTGGAAATCGTCGTATTGACTGCTACTATGGAGAGACGTAAGTACAAAACATTTTTTGAATTTAAATGTACCGTTAGCATTCAATAGATTTAAGTAAAATCTTTCGTTTTTAGCGTTAACTAACAAAATTATATGTTTTAAAATAGACATAATGTGCACAATGGTGTTTAATAGGAACAACTCCATAAATTTTTAAAATACAGCACTTCTGTGCTTTTGTTATAATTATTTTACAAAACTATGTTTTAGGTAAACCAAAAATTCGCAATTGTTTTTTGAATAACAATGCAATTAACAGTATTCTAGAAAACTCAGATATAGATGATTTTAGCAGTGATGATGGGGTAGATGATCCACTGTATTAATTTTCAACTAATGTAGATTTGGAAGATGATGATGAAGATGAAGGTTTGGAAGAATTTGTAGAAGGTTTCCCAGCTTTGTATTTTTCTTTTAAATAATAATTCCTTTTTGTTTTCAATCTATTTATAAAAATTAATTTTGTTACACAATGAATTTACTAATGTGCAAGATTCTCAATATATTGTTAACAACATCAACATTATGTTAATAACATAACATCAAATCAACGGAGTTAATGTTACTGAATCTGAAGAAAACTCATATACTAAGGATGCATGTAGAGTTAATGTTACTGAAATTGGAGGAGATACATTTATTAAAGATACACGTAGAGGCGTTTGGAAAGCTAAGCGTTTTGAGAAAAAAGAACTACCATCTAACGATTCTAATGACGCTATTAGTTTGAAAAGTCCTATGGAATATTTTAATCAATATTTAGCCGAAGATCATTTTGAAAATAGTGCTTCCTTTACTAAGATGTACTATATGAAAAAAGCTGGGAAGGCACTTAATGTTTCTGCAAATAGTATAAAAAGACTATATGGGTGCCAAATACTTATAGAAGCTTTACGGTTTCCTACAGTGCGACTATTTTGGTCCACGTTGTCAAGAGACAATTTTTTCTTATTGAGAAATAATCTTTATTTTGTTGACACTACAGAGCCATCGAATACGAATATATTTTCGCAGATTCAACCAATCAAAACGCTGTGCAATAAACTTGCAATTAGACCACGAGAATTCTCAATTGATGAACGATTAAAGATAACTCTAGAGCAACCGGTTTAAAAAATTTTGTTGTTGCTACTAGCGCAGGTTTAGTGGTGGATTTTGCAATATACCGAGTTGCTGGTTCATTTCTTACTACAAACGTTCGTATTGGACATTCGGTAGTTTTAACTTTAATTGAACATTTAGCTAAAGGAAGCTTTTTATATTTTGATCGGTATTTTACTACCACTTCGCTGTTGCTGAAATTATCGGACTTAGGTTTCATTGCTACGGGAACTATTCTTTCTTTCGTCTTAAAGGAGTATCTTTCCCTTCAGATAGGAAAATGAAAAGGGGTGATATTATTCAGTTTATTTTAAATGACAAAGTAGCAGCAGTCAAATGAGTTATTGTAATATCCACGGAAAGCGGAAGGAACCTGTTGGCGTTGTGTCTCTGTATGTATATTGTTATGTATTATTATACAGCAAATTGAAATAAACTAATTTGCTTAAAATCTTTCATGGTCAGTTACTGCAAAGAAGACAGAAAAGGATACAAATTCCTTGTCCAAATGCCATTATAAGGTACAATTCAAAAACGGAAGGAGTTAGTATTATCGAATACTACAGAATTAGAATACTACAGAATGAGCATTAAAACTCGGAAATGATCAGTAAAAACAGCATTTCATTTTTTGGATTTGGCTTTGTGCAATTCGTGGAAGGAGTATATTGAAGATGCAAAATTACTAAAGATATCCAAAAATTATAAAAAGATTTATTGAAATTTAAAATGGAAATAGGCGAAACACTGACGAAAAGTGTTGAAAAACGTGAATTGCTACAAAATAGTGACATTAAACATAACTCCGAATGGTGAGCCCCTAACAAAAAAATATAAAAACTATTGACCCACCAATTGATTTAAGATTAGATGGACATTGCCACTGGCCTGAATCGACTGACTTAGTCACTCCATGCAGAAACAAAACATGCAATAGTATAACACGAACGAGATGCGAAAAAAGCAATGTGTTCTTGTGCGTTGGAAAAGAAAACTTGTTTTAGAGATTACCATGTATAAGATTACAAGATAAATTATCTATATACTTATTAAGTTTATAAAATAAATTAAAAGGTGATGTACAAATTGTACATTGAAAATTGTATGAGATTTTTTGATTTGTGACAGACAATTATTGTGTAAGAAAGTAAATTTTGTAATAAAAATAAATTAAGCTAAAAAATGTGTGCATTCTATATATGAGATATATGAAAATCGTTATGCAAGCATATGTATAATATTGCACTTTTTTCTTTCAAATCAAATATTTTTTTTCCTAAAAATTTATTAAAAATTAGAAATCTGATTTCTGACAATAGAAATGCTTAAATTTTATTTTTAATAAAATTTCAAACTTACTTGTTTAATTTTAGATAGGTTATATATTATAAACTAAAAATTTTTAGTGAAACGTTTGCAACATACAAATTCAGTTATAAATTTTATTTAAGCCCACGCTTAAAATAATTTCATTAGCAAAAAATAAATAAGTAAACCGACACTAACAAGTTAATACAAATACAAAAGCATATCTTAATATAATAAAAGATAATCTCCTGCTGCTGCTGCTTCTGCTATTCGCCTGCTCTTTTATTAAATTTCAGAGCACAATCACAATATTTCTTACTAAATACTAATACCAACAAGAAAAGAAGTAAAACAAGGTAGAATGTAAACCAACGGTTTTTAATAGCGCACCCAAAACACAATACAAACTGTTTAGAATTGTGACTTGCACAAAAATTTGAAAATTTAAAAAATAAAATTATATGTAAAATATGTGAAAATAGGACTTTTCTGGAATTTTGAGGAGCTGTAAGTCCGGAACCCAATGTAACTAAAAAAACCGTTAACACACGTAAAAATATAATACTGGAGCTTTAATTTTTGTGTCTTGCCGAAGAAAAATGTGTACAGATGCTTAAGTTACCGGTGCCTAAAAATAGCAAATTTTCAATTTTTCAGTCCTACTACCTCTTAAACAGGGGGTGGTACAAAAAAAATTCTAAGGAAACTTGTACTAATTCTAAAAGTTCTTTCTTGTCACAAAATTTCAAGCCTTGGTTTTTCAAAATTTGGTTTTCACATAACGGTAAATTTAATTACTAAATTTTAAAGAAATTGTATAATTTTGATATTAATTTAGAAAGCTAAAAAAAATACCTGTTGAATGACGTTATCAGATTGAAAAAATCTTAAGCAGAACATAAGATATATGCATTTAAAAATAGGGCTTTTTCAAAGTTTAAGAGGCTGTAGCTCCGTAATGGATCGGGCTACATGAAAAAGTTGTTCCATAAAATTAGAATTGTAACACACGTAAAAATATAATAATTATATTTAATACTATATTAAAATATAATAGAACTTTTTTTTTTTTTTTTTATAAGTCTTAATATATTATATTTATTTATTATAAAGTCTATATATATTTCGGCATCACTGCCATCATCAGGGGGAATACAATTTAATACTTATATTATTAATACTTATATTATTAAATTAATAATTGTATTCGTCCTGATGATGGCAGTGATGCCGAAATATATGTAGACTTTATAATAAATAAATATAATATTTTAAGACTTATAAAAAAAAAATAAAATATTAAATTATTTTGTGGACAAAAAGTATAAATAAAACCAATATAGAAATACTAACTAAAGAATATTTTGTTCATTCTCCCTCTTACAGTAATTTCAATAATAGAATGGTTTTATGTTGCTTTTTACCCACATTAATTAATGGTTTTTTTTTGTTTAGGTAGTAGTAAAAAATTAATGCATTTAATTAAAGCATGTGTAAAAAAGAAGTGGTGCATCTTATTGTAATATATAATCATTGGTAAATACTAAATACTATCAAAAACGAGAAAGAATACAGTTCCTTTGTCAATTCTTAGATACCCGTACGAACCGTTAGGATGTTCACAGCTTGTCACTCTGTCAATTTTATAATTTCTAGAACTATAAGTTGTACATATATTCAAACTATATGTTTATACATACATAACGATTATCAATCCAAAACTTTTTCAAATATTCTATAGTACCATTTAATACTAAGCGGTAAATGTATATTAAATTATGAAATAGTAAATATAATTTTAAATATTATATTATATTAATGCGGTTATAGTATATTTATATTGTTATAAGTATAACGCCATACATTGCAAAATTTCTTTAAAAATATTTCCATTCATAGAATAATTTCTTATAAGTACAATAAAATGTACATACTCGTATGTATGTAAATACGGCGTTATATAATATATATCTATACTCTTATCATTCATTCATTAGTGACATATACGATATGTTAATAAACATGATATTATATAAGTATGTATGTATATCAATATCATATAAATAAAAATTCTTCAAGCAACCGTTATGTTGTTTATTTATTTACATTTTTTTGTACTACGCATTATATCCTCAACGACGTCAAATTATCGAGTGAAACAAAATGCAAAAAATGTGTTCAAGTTACAGATGTTTAAAAATAGGAAATTTTCAGTTTTTGACCCCTTACAGCTCCTAAACGGGGGGTGATACAAAAAAAATTTCTGAAATTTTTAAAGATCTAACTTCCGTCTAAATTTCAAGTTTCCAACTTAAATCGTTTAAAAGATAGAAGGGTTAAAGGATTTTGCAATAATTCAGTTTCGCATAACGGTAAATTAAGACACCGTATAGCACAAGTGTATATTTATTATATACATGTTTGTAAAGCTCATAATAGCACCTATCGTTTGGAATTTTCAGATTGAAGATATATCTTAAAGAGCTTGTGTTATAACAATTTAAATATAGAGATTTTTAGAACTTTGAGGGGCTGTAGCTCCTTAACGGCTACAGAAAAATGAATACAGTTAAAATTTATGGCTCTATTTCACAAAAATTGTGGAGATCTAAAAGTTAGTTGTTCGGGAGGTACCCGATAAAAAGTAAACCTACGATTCTCCTAATTCTAATTTCAATTTGTTTCTATTGTAGTATATCTTGACTGTACTGTAAATACCAAAACTGCAATCACCAAAATAACTTTAAAAATAAAAAAATTATTATCTAATAATAATAATGCTGACCTAACATTTTGTGTGGTCATAATTTTCAATTGCTAACATCTGTTTGTATTTTACAATAACAAGTGCATTCACTTGTTTAGTAAGAATATTTGAATGAAAATAAATAAATAAGAAATCCGATTGCATGAAAATAATGTATTTTCGATAATAATATTTTGGTTGATAATCTGTACATATGTAAATGAATTCTAGGTCAAGATATTGCTTTGTTTTGTCCCAAATAGAATTCTTTGTAAATTCGTTGTATAATTATCTTTGATAAAATTTGTATTGGATTTGGTAAAATCCAAATAGTATATAAGGCTTGACTTTTGTTAAATAAATTCAGATATAATCATAACTCAGAATTAGTTATTTCATTTAAATTATAAGAATTATATATATTAGTATAATACATGCAGGGAATTATAATTCTTAAAAAAAAAAATTTCAGAACTATTATTATATTTTAGTTTTTGTCTTGCATATATTGCGAGGAATCGCTAAATTATAATATTTGTTTTATCATATATATTTTGGTATGCCGTACCACTAATACGGAAAATTTGGCAGAATTGCCAGGTGTGATGCGATATCCTTTCTCGCAGTTTAAATAATTGAAGGAACTTTCTGCATCATAAATTTGGTAAGCATCTAAGTATGCTCATATCTTTCTGATCAGAAACTGTTAGGAAATAAATAAAACAAATTCAAATAATAGATCAAATTTATTGCATGGCGACCCTGCACTTACTTGGAATATAGTGCAGTGAACAACAAAAACAGTTCATCCCACGCCTCGCGAGAAGAGAAAACATAACTATTGCAAAGGAAATAAAAAAAAATAACAAGAAATGGGTTTCTTCTCTGCCGAGTCTAGTTCAACAATAGTGCAAGAAGCTAATTTTCACACTAACGAGGTCTTAAAAGAAGTTATAATATCTCTCATCATATTCTTCACCTATGAAGCTATAAAATATTTTGTAAACAAAAAAGCAGCAAAACGAGCTCGACGTTTAGCAACTATATGAACAACGAATAATTATTATAAAAAAAAAAAAAATTTTTTGTTTTTAATATAAATTACTAATATGTATACCTAATTAATTTTTTTAATTAAGAATTAAATACTTAATAAAAATTCTATGGAATATGAAAAAATTCAAAGACTGAAGGACCTATTACGAACATTAAAAAAGAACCCGACGAGAACTTACTTTGAAGTTCTGCAACTTACTTTGAAGAGAAACAAAGAAATTAATGAGGTTTGGGGATATTTTGAACAAAAAGGTAATGTTCAGTTTGAAACAATTTTTAAAATTAAAGAAATAATAAGAGAAATAACAACGGCAAATTTTGATTTAACTACAGCTATTAAAATTATACCTCAATTTGAAGGAAATGTAACAGATATTTCAAATTTCCTTGGTCTAATAGAATTTTATGCTGATACGTTAAAAGATGCAACTGAGAAACTAAATTAGTAAAATTTATATTAGCTACTAAACTTTCCGAAAAAATAAGCAGCATAAACAGTGATAAAAGATGTACAAACATAAAAAATAGTAATGATTATCTGACACTATTGATAGACACGGGAGCAGATATATTTATAATTAAAAACGACGAAAAAAAAGGATATATATAGAAAAAAATAAATTTTAGAAAATGAAACTTGCCAACTTGCCAAACTTGGCATCACAGATAAAAATTTTATGACAAAGGGTGTAATAAACTTAGAGTTAGAATTCGAAGAATATATAATTAAACATAAATTTCATGTTATTGATGAAAAAATCAATATAGCAAACAGTATTTTAGGTAGAGATTTTCTATATGATAACAAGTGCAAAATAGACTATGAAACATGCATATTAATCATACCTAATCAAAAAGAGGATATAGTATTACCAATGAGTGTGAATACTAGAACTCTATCTAACATCACGGCACAACCTCAAACAGAAGCAATCATAGATATAAACTAAGATGTAAAAGAAGATAGTATAATTATAGGCAAAGAAATGACTAAGGGAGTATTTATAGGTAATACAATTATTCCAGCAAAAGGATTAAAACATGTAAAAATTTTAAACACAACACATACACCAATAACTATAAATACAACTGAAGTTGAAGTTCAATCTTTAAAAAATTATCAAATCTTATATTTCAAGAATAATAACATTTGAAAAATTAAACAAGGTAGAATGTAAACCAACGGTTTTTAAAAGCGCACATTTCCAAAACTCAATACAAACTGTTTAGAAGTGTGACTTACACAAAAATTTTGAAAATTTCATGTAATAAGAAAAAATGTGAAAATAGGACATTTTTGAAATTTTGAGGGGCTATAAGTCCGGAATCCTATATAACTAAAAAACGCCGTTAACACACGTAAAAATATATTATTAAACCTTTATTGTCTTGCCTTTCATGTCTTGCCGAAGAAAAATTTGTACAGGTGCCTAAGTTACAGATGTCTAAAAATAGCAAATTTTCAATTTTTGAGGCGTAATAACTCTTAAAATAATAATTTTACCAAATAATTTTCTGAAGAAACTTATACTAATTCTTAGTTCGTTCTTGTCTCAAAATTTCAGGTTCCTATCTAAAGGGGTGCCGGAGTTATGAAAAAAGAAATTTCATGCAAAATGTGGTTTTCACATAACGGTAAATTTAAATCGTAAATTACAAAATATTACATAATTTTGACATCGTTTTATATAGATAATAAAATTTTCGATCTTCTGGCGGTTTTAGATTGCAACGGTTTTATTACGCAGGTTATTTACGCAGTTATTACGAAACGGCGGTTTTATTACGCAGAGCCCGAGATATATACATCTGAAAATGGGGCTTTTTCACAATTTTGAAGAGCTGCAACTTTGGAACCCTTTACAGTTAAAATAAACCTTTAACACACGTAAAAATATATTATTGTAGCTTTAATTTTTATATCTTGCAGAAGTAAAATGTGTACAGGTTCCTAAGTTACAGGTGTTTAAAAATAGCAAATTTTTAATTTTTAAGCCCTAATAGCTCATAAACAGGGGGTGGTCCGAAAAAACTTTCTGAGCAAACTTATACTAATTCTAAAAGTTCTTTCTTGCCTCAAAATTTCAAGGTTCTATCTAGAAGCGTGCCGGAGTTATGAAAGTAGAAAAATCATGCAAAATTTGGTTTTCACATAACGGTAAATTTAAATTAAATACTAAATTTAAAAAAATTGTATAATTTTGATATTAATTTACAAAGATAAAAGAAATACCTGTCGAATAACGTTTTCAGATTGAAAAAATCTTAAGCAGAACATAAGATATATGCATTTAAAAATAGGGCTTTTTCAAAGTTTGAGGGGCTGTAGCTCCGTAATGGGGGGCTACATGAAAAAGTTGTTCCACAAAATTATTTTTTTTATGAGACCTACCTATGGTTAAAATTTTTTTTCTCTATCTTTAACGGTGTAGAAGTTTTGTAAACAGACGGACGGACGGACGGACAGAGTGAAACTAATAAGCACATTTTTTCAAAATTTTTTTGGGAATGTGCTAAAAAGGATATAAACATAGAGAACTTAGACACGAAAGCGAAAACAACAATATTAGACATTTTGTCAAAGATTTCAAAATATTTTTCATTTGGAAAACGAGATGCTGACAATAAATAATTTCTATGAACAACGGATTTCCACAATAGACAAGCCACCAGTATACATAAAAAATTATAGAACACCAAATGTCCAATTACAGAAAATTGAAAACAAGTTTCAAAATTAATGGAAGACGACATAATTGAGAATTCCACTAGCCCGCACAACTCAGCATTACTAATTGTTCCCAAGAAAAGTAAAGAAGGAGAACAAAAATGGAGATTAGTTGTCGATTTTAGATCTTTGAACCAGAAAATTGTGGATGACAAGTTTCCATTAACTAAATATATTAGATGATATACTGGACACATTAGGAAAATCTAAATATTTTTCAACACTGGATATGACAAGTTCGTTTCATCAAATTCCGTTACACCATTTTTCCGTTACGCCAGCATTTTCGACAAATAGATGACACTACTTGTTTAAAAGATTACCATTTGGAAGGTATTGGTTCTGGTAAGGTTCTGAAGGTATAAAGACAGATCCTGCTAAATTCGAGACAATAAGAAATTACCCAACGCCCAAAGATGCTGATGAAGTAAGAAGAGTTCTGCAATTATTCCAGAAGATTTATAAAAGGCTTTGCAGAAATAGCCTTTTAATAAACTGACCTTTACATCAGTTTATAAGAAAAAACAAATGTTTGGTTGGAGTGATGAAAGTAATAATGCTTTTGAAAAATTAAAACAAAAATTAACAGAACTACCAATACTAAGTTATCCAAATTTTGCTGAATCATTTATATTAACAACAGATGCATCAAACTATGCGCTTGGAGCAATTTTATCACAAGGAAAAATGGGAGATGACAAACCTATCAGTAATCACTATGCTTGCATTGAGTGTACTACTTACTAAAACATACCTTAAAGTATAATAAAATCAAAATAAATCGTAAACGTTCAAGAACTGTTTTATATGATGCGCACGAAGCATCCGAAAACAACAAAATGCCGAGAAATAGCCGAAAAATTAAAAAATTTGATAATAATGTATCCTCTAAAAACTTTCTTGCACCATTGCAAACTATTTCAGAGGCCAATATGGACATTGATTCAATTAGTGAAACTTTAAATAATAATGTTGAAAAAGAAAAAGTAATGTTGAAATATCCTATCACAGTGTTAAAATGTGGTGCTGAGACAATTCCCACTTTTCTAAAAGAAATAAATATAAGTGATTACTATATAAAGTCAATTTCACTTGGAATTAAAATATTTTGTAAATCAGAACAACCATTTGCATCTATTTGCAATTTGCTTAAAGATAAAAAATTTGGATTTTTTATGCATGAACCAAAAGAAAAAAAACTTTTTAAAGCTATTATTATGGGTTTGGATAAAACTGATGTTAATTTTTTGCAACAAACTTTGATAAATCTTGGCTTAAAATGCTTAGAAGTTAAAGAAATAACCAAAAAATCAAAATTTAACACTAATATTGAAATTTACTTTTACTTAGTTTATTTTGAAAATAAATCCATAAAAATTAACACTTTAAAAAATAACTTTTGTTAAATAAATCACACCAAAATCAGATGGGAATATAAAATAAAATCCAGCAACAAACTAACTCTATGTTATAATTTCCCAATGTATGGCAATGGGGCAAGAAATTGCCACGTGAAAACATTTTGTAGTTATTCCTCCCAAGATCACTTAATTGAAAAATGCCCGAATAAAAATTTACCTAAATGTGTAAATTGTGATGGACAATATTACTCAACCGATAAAAACTGCCCTGGCAGTTTGGCATACATGAAGATACTAGTTAAGCACAAAAACTTTTCAACACATGGTGTCGGTGGTAAGAATAAAAGCTTTGATGCTCTTACTAACTACAATAGTAACTTTCCACCTCTACATTTACAATCTCAACCAACAGCATCAACATGTTGGAGTAATTATAAAACCTCTAATACAATCCAAATTAATAAATTAAATAATACTAACCTAGATAATAATAGTAATTTCTGTAATACTAATAATGATTTATTTTCAATCCAAGAAATTAATATGATTGTTCTGGATATAATATCCAAACTCAGCAAATGTATGATTAAACAACAACAATTTTGTGTTATGTCTGAATTAACAAGTAAATATGTCTATAATAATCATATTTGCATTAACAAACCAAATTACAATTACTTTATTAAAAACAAAAAGCTTTTTTCCATGTTTTATTATAAGCATTGCACGTGTTTATTCATACAGTTGCATAATTGCATTATATTATAACTATTGCTTAACAGCTTTCTCTGCATTTTAAAAATAATTTTTTTCTTGTTTTGTAATTTTGTTTTTTCTTTTCTAAATATAATAATGGACATGTCAAATAATAAATTAGAAATGATTATTTGGAATGCAAGGTCGCATAATAAACTTACAGAGTTTTTCGACTTTTTACAAAGATCTAAAATTGATATTTCTCTAATAAATGAAACGTGGCTAAATGAAAATATAATAATAAATAACAAAAATTACAGCATTTATAGAAATGATCGTATTACTGGTAGAGGTGTTGGTGTAGCGATTGTTATGTCTAAACATATTAAACATGTAGTACTTCCTCCAATAAAAACCAAATGTGTCGAAAATATTGGTATTGAAATTAAATTAAAAATAATGAAAAAATTAAAATATATTCTGTTTACTTTCCGGGAAATAGCGCAAAACTAATAAATACACCTAATAAAAATATTGATAAGAAAACAATAAAATCACTTTTGAGATCAGATTTGTTATAACTGTCAAGAATAACAGGGAAATTCATTATAGGCGGTACTTAAACTGCAGAAATAGACTGTGGGGATGTATTAGGGCAAACTGCTGGGGGAACATTTTAAATGAAATATCGTCAAGTGAATTTTCAATAAATTATCCAAGCGAACCAACATTTATTCCAACCAACGAAAAGCAGAAATCAAACATACTTGATCTAGTTTTGACTAACCACCAAGAACTGTTATCTCAACCTAAAGTGATTAATAATCTATCTTCTGATCATTTACCACTTTATACAGAGGTTAACAGTAACATAATAAAAACCGAAAACACCTACCTTTATTACAAAAAGGCTAATTGGAAAGTTTTTGCACAAAATTTAAATGATAATTTAGAAGATGATCTCAACGAAGATTTTTATGTTAATTATCATGTAATAGACAATAAGATATTTAACATTGTAAACAGTATAAAAAACGCTACTGAAGTTTCTGTCCCTGCTAACAATGTCAATACATATAACAAAGCTCTTCCTGCGCACATATGTTCTTTAATAAACATAAGAAATTCTATAAGACGCAAATGGCAAAGATTAAGATAACCCATCTGCAAAACTCAACTGAGTCATTTCAATATAAAGAGCTGGAACAAAAAGTTATCCTTAATGTAAACCTTTTTGGAATCTTACTAAAATAATCGAAAATGAAAACAGAAGTTTATCTGTTTTAAAAGATGATAATAAAACCTACTACAGAGCAAATAAAAAAACAGAAATTCTGGCCACCACTTTTCTAAGCAAACGTTTCTTAATTTTAAACTTAAGACAAACTTTAAACTTTAAATTTTAAATCAAGATACAGATTTATCAAGTAAAGTAAACGAAAACATCAGGAAAATTGACGAATCAATTATTAAGGAAAGCTCTTTCATTAAAATAAAATCGAGTGAGGTACATGACATTTTCCGTAATTTAAAAAAATAGCAAAACACCTGGTGTTGATAATATTCCTACAGTAACAGTCAAACAGCTACCCAAGAAAGCTATTAATTATTTCACTTCAATTTTAAATAGTTGTCCAAAATTGGAATGTTTTCCTCAAAACTGGAAAGAGGCCAAAATGATTCCAATCTTAAAGCCAAGTAAGCCTGCTGACAATTCTAACAGCTATAGACCTATTAGCTTCCTAAATATATTGAGTAAAATATTCGAAAAAATAATAAAAGCGAGGTTAAATCTATTTTTGGATTGTAGCAATATAATACCAGAAGAACAGTTTGGCTTTAGATCTAGCCACTCTACCGTTCACCCAGTAATGCGTTTACACCAATTTATCAAATCAAAATTAGATAACAAATTATCTGTAGGTATGATATGCTTTGATATTAATTCTTCATTCGACACAGTATGGCATGAAGGGCTAGTGACTAAACTATGTGATTTAAAATTAGAGACAATTCTGATTAAAATAATTCAGAGTTTTCTGCAAAATCGAAATTACAGGGTATTTACTGAAAATACTAGTTCAAATATGAAGCTTTTACCTGCTGGTGTTCCTCAAGGATCAATACTAGGGCCTATCTTATATATCATATATATCCATAATATACCTAAATCAGTACATACTAAAACAACTATCTTTGCTGATGACAATTCAGTCTGTGGTTCTGGTAAGCTAAGTAAAGATATAATTGAGACCTTGCAAAATGCTTTAAATATTATTAGCGACTACTTCTATAAATGGAAAATTTCAATAAATGCTGAAAAAACAAATTCAATATTTTTTACAAAAAAACGTGAAGGTTGTTATATTCCAAACACTAATTTAACATTAAATGGTGTTGATATCATTTGGAAAGACTCTGTAAAATATCTTGGAGTGACCACATTGCTAACATACTAAATAAAACAAATAAAACTATTTGCACATTATATCCATTTATTAACAGGAGATCTGAACTTTCTAAAGATAATAAAATAATTATAATGAAAGTTATTTTTTAACCAATATTGGTCTATGCCTGTTCAGTATTTCACTATATGGCTGAAACTCATAAAAAAATTGCAAGTAGCACAAAACAAAATTTTGAAAATGATGCTTAATAAACCATATTATTTTTCAACAAGAAAGCTTCATATGTTAGCTGGTATTACTCTAGTATTAATAAATCAAAATATAAAAATAAAAATAAATCAAATAACCACAAAGTTTTTCGAAACTTTGTTTAGCACAAAACAAAATTTTGAAAATGATGCTTAATAAACCATATTATTTTTCAACAAGAAAGCTTCATATGTTAGCTGGTATTACTCTAGTATTAATAAATCAAAATATAAAAATAAAAATAAATCAATTAACCACAAAGTTTGTGGCGACTCTGAAAATAGCATGATCCGTGCATTGTATGCTCAGCAATCGTAGCACTAATATATTTTATAAGTTTTTTTTTTTTTTTACGTTAAATCTCCAGGTTAAGTTAGATTAAGTTTTATATAAAAAATATCAAATGTAAGGTTTTTTCAATTTTCCTTATGTCGATATTATGAAATAAATTTTGAAAAAAGAAAAGATACAAATGTACATATAATATTATAGCTGTAAAGATCAAAGAATTTAGATCTCTTAAGTTAAGTTCATTTTTCTCAAATGTAAACAGTAATTATGAAGTAATAAATAAAATAAATAAATAAAAAATAAAATAAACAAACCTATAGCTTATGCAAGTAAATCGCTAAATAAGCATGAATTAAATAAACCTATAATTGAAAAAGAACTTTTGGCTATTCATTGTGGTATAAACTATTTCAGACCATATCTTTTTGGTAAAAAATTCATAGTATATACTGACCATTAGTGAGTTTATTTACGCATAAGAATCCTTCATCAAAACTTAAAAGAATACACGTAGATTTTTGATTCAAATAAATTGAAAGATATGATACCGAAAACGAATATATCTGTAATCACGAGAAATATGAAAAATAAAAAGGAGGAAGGAAGCAATAAAATAATTAATGAAAATAATAATGAAGATAGAAATAATAAATGTAGATCCACCACTAAAACCTTACAAACAAGTATGGACAAGGGCCCTTTTCACATTTGGAACGCAACATCAATATCTGATATAAGGTTTATGCATAAATTAAAATTTAAAAATAATAATGAAAAATTAACTAAATTCAGAAATAAATATGAAAATAACAAGAATGATGAAATTGAAAATAAAATTAAAATTGTAGCAGCAAAAAATGAAATAACTGCCGAATATAGCGAAAAATCATTATCAGAGATAAAATTGATTCTGAGAAAGCTATAATTCAAAACAAGCAATTTAAAAATAGAAAATTTAGCATTGGTAAATAATGATGAAATATTTAAAATTATGGATGTCCAAACATTTAAAAATATGTTTAATAAACTGCAAAACAATACTGAAAATACAGATTGTTTAAATATTATATTATATGTTCCTCCTATAAAAGTAATAAATAAAGAAGAAATGCCCAAATTAATTAAAGAGAATCATGATTCATTATATGGTGGACACTGTATCATAAGTAAATGCATCAGTAAATTAAAATAAAAATATATATATCAAAAAATATGAATAAAAATATAAAATATTATATAAACAATTGTAAAATATGTAATGAAGTTAAAATAACAAAGTATACAAAAGAAAATTATCAGATTACAGACACACCCACAACATCATTTGAAACTATAACAATAGATACTGTAACAACAAGATATAGATACTATCTAACAACTATAGATATGTTCTGACTCTACAATGTGAGTTAACTAAATATTTTGAAGCATATCCAATAGAAGCCGAATATGCTAAAACAGTCGCAAAGACAATCGTAGAAAAATTTATATTAAAATATGGATGTTTCAAAAAATTAAAAACAGGTAAAGGTACGGAATTTGCAAATGAACTATTAAAAAAATATTTGTAAATTTCTAAATATTGAAAAAGTAACGTCAACACCTTTACATCATGAAACGTTAGGTTCTATTGAACTAAATCATATTATTATAGTATTAAATGACTATCTACTGAGTTTAAAAGGACAAAACGTTTGGGACGAATACTTATCTTACTATACGTACTTCTACAACTCAACACCACATAGTACAACAGGCTACTCACCATTCGAATTGGTATATGGTAAAATAATGTGAAATATTAAATAATAAACATAGCATTTAAAATTTAGATAACTATTTAAATGGATTAAAAATTAAATTAAAATATGCAAATAAAAAAGCAAAAGCTATTTAATAAAAATAAAGAAAATAATAAATTAAAACAAAATAATATTAATGAATCAAATTTTAAAATTAATAATTATGTAATGATAAAAGTAGGAAATAAGAAAAAATTAGAAAATCCTTTTAAAGGACCATTCAAAATTATTGATTAAAACGGTACAAATAGTACTATATTAATAGATAATAAAAAAGAAGAACTAGATAATAATATCATTAAATCTAGAAAAACTATAATAAATTGTTACAAAAATAAAAATCTGTAAATACGAATAAATTTAAAATTATTTTATAAACAAGTATTAATATTTTTTAAACAAAAATATAAGTGAATATAGAATAAATTATATTTCTTATTATATTTTCTGAATGAAAAAAGTATAGTATATTGATATACACAGTACTTCTACACATCTAAATATAATAAATTTAAATCATTATTTTGTTTTGTTTAAAAAAAAAAGTAGAAACAATCATAATATAACCATTACCCATACTCTTTAGATTCTAATTTTATTTATATTTACTTGTTAAATGCAATTTCTAAGAATGTTAAAATCAAAGTACATTATATTTATTACAAAACAATAAGTAGTTTCACTAACCACGTGACTACAAAATTTTCTTCTAGCCCAAAAATACATTTACAAAAATTTACTCAAATTGTAAAGAGTAGATAGTAATAAGAATTTATCATGCACGAAAAAGACGAAAAATTAAAAAAAAACTATTTGAAATTGAAACCAAAAATTATCTATTACAATAAGATGAGCCACTCTGACCAAGTGAGCAAATTTTTCTATGCAACTCGAAAAAACTAAAAACAAAAAATCAACAAATTGAAAGAAATAGATATTTATAAGATTTTATCAAGTGAAAAGAAGTCAAAAAATTCATATGAAACCATTTGGCATTCGCGATACCAAATGTCAATTTTGAGACTTCTGGTGGAGTTTGAGTGAACAATCTATTCTATATAAACAAAACGTAGGATATTTTAAAATACATGGCGGATTTTCTACACAAGATAAATTTTTATTAATATAAATAACTATAATCATTTTTTTATGAAAAGCAAAATGAGTCAAGAGCAATATTCGTTGGCTTTGAAGAGAATTATTGTAAGTTGGCAATAAAAGGTAATTTTGAGGGCCGAATAACGCCAATTATTTTAGGCAAACAAATTTTGGATGCGGGATGGCTCCTTAAAGTAGGTTTTCATTCCGGTAAAACCTACGTTATTGGAAAATTCTTCAATGAGATCAGTTCCACATGAAGTGAAACACATAGGGAGTTCCTTGAAATTCCAATGATCGTGCAAAACTGGTAAAGGGGAGAAGTGCAAACATATTTCCGCTTGTTTGCATTATATGATACAGTAAGGGTAATTCAATTTTTTCAATTCAATTTAATCAATATTGCTTTACAGAAATCCAATGGTACTTCTATTTCAGAATTGTGCCATATAAAAAGTAAAATTAAATTTGAAAATGAAAAAATAAATAAAAATTTCCAAAATAAATTTGCAATGTAAAATTAATGTATTTTTATTTAAAGTTGTTCCGGGTTCAGAATTTAGTAAAATGTTTAACTGTAGGAGAAATATTGTAGGAAATAAATGTTTTCAAGTGGAAGAAGATAGTTATGAATTTTTCAAATTTAAAAAAATATGTTGGTACAATTCAATCTTTCAAAGACACAAGAATCTCACAAGAATCTCACAAGTAAATTAGAATTTTACCAGCAAAATGTTTCAGTTTCCATTGACCAGGCTATTGAAAAGAATCCATTGACCAGGCTAAGAAAAAAAGAATCACTGCCAGTATGTCGTATAATTTATATACATACTTTTTCAATAAAAATTGCAATTGGGAAAAGAAAATAAATTCGATGTATAAATCCAATTTTAAAGGAAATGGTTCTACCCGTTTTGGGTTGAAAGCGGAGAAGATTGCAAAGAAATTATACGAAAAAAATTGTTTATTTTTTGCGACCAGTTTAATAATATCTCCCCATCTACCATTTTTGGCTGGCAGTTGGAGATGTGTGGAACCTGGTTGAAATATAATCGCCAGTAGAAGAAAATGTTTTTGGTTCAATTGATCTACATGCAAAATTAAAATATATTAAATGTGTAGATGGTTCGTTTTCGTTAAATGAAAGACATATGTGTTATGATCAGATCCAACTGAACCTAGCCATTAGAAATTTAGCTATCTTATTATTTTTAGTGCCTTTTCTAATTCAATTGAAGTTATCAATATAAAAAGGAATGATAGTTTTTTAAAAAAATTTATTGAAATTTTATCTAAAATTTTTATAATTTAAAAGTTATTATTTTTATGCAATGAAGTTAAAACAACAAGAAATGTTAAGTTATGCAATATTTATTTAAAATTTTTTTTGTTTGTTTGAATTACATATTATTTATTTTTAGATTTTAGTTCCTTTTATTATACCCGTACGATAGGATCGGGTATAATAAAATTACTCCTCCGTTTGTAGCACCTCGAAATAAGCGAGCTAGATATACCTTTAAAGGTATAGATCGGATCAGAAAAAAATTCTAAGACTTTTGAGCCATGCCCGTCCGTCCGTCAGCACGCTAACTCAAAAACTAAGAAAGCTAGAATCTTGAAATTTACACAAAATATTCTAGGAGTAATTTGTAGGTTCCCTATTTTTTTTGGTTGAGTTTGGACCAAACCTTAAGGTAGCTCTCGAACACCTAACTTTTAGATCCCCATATTTTTTTTTAAATAGAGCTATGAAATTTTAACTGCTGATAGATCTCACAAAAATATTAATTTTATTTTTAATAACTTTTTTTGTAGCCCCACCCGTTACGGAGCTACAGCTCCCCAAAGGTTGAAAAAAACGCCGAACGATTACTACTTTTATTAGCTTTAAAAGTATATATACAATAAATATATATTTATTGCATACCGTGTCTTAATTTACGTTATGCGAAACTCAAATTTTGCAAAATCCTTTAATCCTTCTATCTTCTAAACGGTTTAAGTTGGAAACTTGAAATTTTGACAGAAATTAGATCTTTGAAAATAAGTATAAAATAAGTATGAAATAAAGTATAGATGTATATTATATAGCGCCGTATTTACATACATATATGTATTTTATTGTACTTATAAGAAATTATTCTGTCAATGGAATATTTATATATAATATAATATAATATTTAAAATTATATTTACTATTTTGTACTAAGTAAATTTAATATACATTTACCGCTTAGTATTAAATGGTACTATAGAATATTTGAAAAAGTTTTGGATTGATAATCGTTATGTGGAAGGTTAGAATCTGCTTTTGAAGAATGTACATATAAACATATAGTTTGAATATATTATGTACAACCCATAGTTCTAGAAATTATAAAATTCACCCAAATTATTTTAAAATTATAAAATATTAAAAAAATAATATTGTAAGCAGAGTGACAGGCTGTGAACATATTAACGGTTCGTACGGGTATCTAAGAGTTGACAAAGTCAACTGTATTATTTCTCGTTTTAATTTATACATTAAGTTTTTTATTTTTATAAATATTTATCATCTTTCATAAGTGGTTGCGATAACTTTGATATCGCGCTTATAACAGTTAGTACTTCACCAACATAGGGCAGAACACTAGCTGGCATTTTATTAGCTAACATATTAAACATTTTCATGCGGCCAATCCGCCTTTCAACAATTACACGCGCACTGGCAATTTCAGAACTTCGTATAACTTCTGATTTCTCTAATGGGTTGAATGCAAGATCTGACCTAATCATTTGAATGCCTGCCTTTTCTAGCTGCTCTTTTATCAGAAAACCTTTGTCTACCATTACAGCATTACCAGGTTCAAATTTTTCCAGCAGATTTGTCAAATTAAATATTGCTTTATCCGAAGCTCTACCAGCAACGGCTGTACTCATATGGTTTATTAGACCTGATGGAATCACGCCTATTAACACTTTTACAGTATGAGTAGACTTGTAATGTGAATAAGTCGATGTTCAGCATGCCAAGCAACCAAATGCAACCGTTTTTATTTCTGTACAATCTAGTACAGTTTGCTCATTCGAAAATGATGAAAAACTTTTAGGAAGACTCTTCGAATTTTGTTCTCGTGTTGGCTAATAAATTAATCAGTAGTAAGGATATGGCGGTGCAAATAGCGGAGCTTTTAAGCTTGCCATGTAAAGATATGGCGGTGGAAATGACGGAGCTTTTAATCAGCAAAGCTTAGCAGGTAAAGATATGGCGGCCCAAATGGTGGAACTTTTATACGGCAAAGTTTTTAAGCGGTAAAGTACGAGTAAAAGGTTTGTGTCTTTAATATTTTTCATGATCATGTGGAGAGGAGCAAAACATTGGCGCTGCGGCTGCAACGGAGTTTTTAAGCGGTAAAGTATGAGTAAAAGGCTTATGTGTTCGATATTTTAAATTTCTTTAAAGATTTATTTTTATTAATAAAAGTTTTATTGATTTTGGAACTTAAGTTTAAACTTGAGTTAATGTTTATATAAAAAGTTTTTAAAGCTGGATTAAAAATTGGTGAATTATTATTATCTTTGAGAAGCTTTAAAATTGCTAAATATTCAGATAAATTCAACCACTTCAATTTGAAAAGTTTTTTTAAGTTTGGTTTAAATACTTCATTAAAAATTTAGTATACTAAAATAAAGCTTGGTTTAAATATAGAATATAGAATGTATTATAAAAATAAAATTATTATAAAAATATTCTGTTGACTAGTTCTTTTTTCGTAAACAAAAACCCATGCTGTTTTGAAATGATATTTAAGACAATGTAGAGTTTAAAAGCTAATATAAAAATAATAAAAAGTTTTTATAATATTGGATGGAAAAAAACAAATAAAAGTAACTTAAATAAATTTTATTTATAAACATAATGTAAATGAATTTTTTTTTTTTATTTATTATGCAAAATTATTGCTTATAAACTTTTTATAAATATGATCAAATTACAATTTCAGCTAACACATCTAACATATCATTAAATAATATATTTATAGGGCAAATACCAAAAGCTCTTGTATTTTGTATGGTTAATAATGAAAATGGTAAGAGATCAAAAAATCCATACCATTTCGACCATCAAAATCTCACACAATTTCAATTATATGTGAATGGAGTGCCTACACCAAACTCTGCAATTGAAACAAGTTTTACATCGAATAATTTTTGTAATTCTCGAGCATATTTAACATTATTTAGCGGAACAGGTATACATCAATCTGATAGAGGACATCAAATTTCAAAAGAACTATTTTCAAAAGCTTATACAATACTGGCTTTTGATTTATCACCAGACGGCTCGGGAACAGATACATGTCAGAGTTTATTAAACCAGGGAGTAGTAAAGATTGAAGCAAGACTCGGCTCTCCATTAACTTCAACACTAACTTGTATTGTATTTGCAGAATTCGATGCTAACATCGAAATTGATCAAAATCGTAACGTTTACATGAACATATGAAGGGAAGTTTAGTGAACCATCTCTATTCATTTCAAAATAACATGTGCTCTAGTAGATTTATCGTTCTGTACAGAAGATAACAATACAATATTTGTAAAAAATATTGCTGTGGCTGGTATAAAAGAAAAATGTAGGAATATTGTAAAAGAGTTAAAGTATAAATTTCCTGTCAGAGATTTAAAAAAAAACAGATATTGAGAATTACTCTTTTGGACATATCGATAACGAAAAAATAACTAATAAATTAATAAATTTGCTTGAAAAAGTCGATATAGTCTTAACAAATGGAAAACTTAAAACAGAATTTATGAGAACATTTATACGAGGAAATACTCGACTAATTGATATTTCACGATTGCAAGATAATGAATACACTTCAGATTTCGAAGGTCCTGAAATGTAATAAGTTAACACATAAAATATTTAGAGGGGTTTATTCTCTTGATCAATTACCAAAACAAAATTTTAAAACCTAGTATTTTGGTGGTAAATACTGATACTTCTAATGAAATAAAAATGGAACACATTGGTTAGCAATATTTGATCCAGTTCAAGGGTGTGCAGAATATTTTGATTCATTTGGAAACCCCCCTTTTCACAATGAGATTATAAAATTTCTACAAAATCAATTTCGGACATCCGGTACCCTACCCAGAATCAAGAGAGGTGGGTCGCCAGAATAAGGGCCCACTTTAAAAAGGACCAGACCTCAGGGGACCGATATTGGATTTTTGGGGAACGGATATCGGCTCTCCGGAAACAAGGGTTGATTTAAATGGATTAGTCTGAAAAATATTTGTTTCAAGAAATATAAAATACAAACAATTTTACAATTTAAAATTAAATAATTTTTCTTTTATTAAATAGTAAGGTCTATGTTTTTTTATTTTTTTTTATTTCAATAAATAGTTTTTTTTTGGGAATCAATACTCGTCATTGGTATTAACTCGAATAGAGCCATGTTCCATCTGAGTTCGTCTCTTCCCAAGAACTTAATATAGAAACCTACTTTGTTTAATTCGCTTAATTCAGAATCTGTTGACGCTTTTTTGGTTAATATAATGAGGCTCCACTAATTTTTTTTAGAAATATAATGCATTCGTAGTTTCTCTATTCTGATTAATTAAAAAAACTGCATAAACTAAGTAATTATTAGTTTATATCTAATGCAATAGAACTATGTCAATTATCATGTAATTTCTTAAATAATTGCATGACACATATGTACCTCGAATTATTATTTATAGCAACCAGGAACTAAACTAAATTTATTCATAAATTCCTTTGTGAAAACAATAAACCTTTTCAACAACTTACAAGTTGCGTTTTGAACATTGACTTCAATTCGTGACACATCTCAAACTTGATATAAAAATAAAAAAAATTAATAATACAATGTTGTAAAATAAAAAAATAAAAAATAAAAAAATGATTAAATAATCTTGAGTAGATAATAATTCAATAACACATGGAATTTTCAATGCAACAATTAATTTTTAATAGAATGAAAATAAAACATTTTTACTTATACATTACATTTTTACATTTATTGTAGCATAGAATTAAATTAAAACTTGTAGCATAGAATTTAATTTATAATAAATTCAATATCTAATATGGTGCAACATTGTTGCAGTATTTGAAAAGTTGTCAAGGACTTTTGTAACATTTTTCTATTATTATATAAATTGATATATGACTTTCGCATTTATTTTATAAATTAATTTAAAGTGAAATAAAAATATTCCAAATGTATTATTTTTTTAGTTTCTGTATGCATAAATGAATTACATAAAAAAATCTTAAAAATTAACATTATGACATACTTACTGTATTATTTTTAAATCTTAATAAATCCATTATAACAATTTCAAAAAAGCATAAAAGAATTTGTGTAATTTAAAATCGATTCATAAAGTTATATTAATAGCATAACATAACGTTATTTTTTATAAAAACAAAAAAAAAAAAAATAAGACAAGAGATCAAAATTAGCTTGTGAAATCTGTTCCAAGGAATTCACAAGAGCTGATAGCCTGAAAAAACACTTGAAATTGATACATAACGCTGAAAAAGAAGATTTGTTTTGCAGCCCCTGTGCAAAATACATCTCTAAAAAGTTTCAAGCTGCACATCTGCGTACAAATTCACATAAAATGAATTCAGCTGAACATGTTACTAAAAATTTACGAAAAATTAACCAGTCTTTTGATGGTAGATTGGAAACATACCTGCACGATAATGAAAAAGAAGCGATTTTAAATCCTACTTTGTTACTACAATGCTCAGTAAGAAAGCATAATGCTATAAAATTCAACCTCGAACTCTTTGGAGATTATATAAAGCCGATTGATGACGATATAGAAAATTTAACAACCAAATCTTTTTAAACTCAAATGAAAATTGCTACACGTGCGGATGATCTCTCTTCTATATATGATAATATAACAGAGAAGATCCAACAACAAGCTGAAGAATTTCAAGAAAAAGATAGGGGCTGGGCGATAATACAAATTTTGCGGGTTGAAATAAATATAAATAAATATCAACCAATCCCTGGATCATCATATATCGCTCTCCCAATATCAATGATTTGAAGGAGAGCCTGTATAAATGTACGAAATAAAGACATATACTGTTTCAAGTGGAGTATGATATCAGCTATGCAACGACTTGCATCACAATCTAGTGAATATAAAACATCATCGTATAAAATTAGTGATATAACATCCCCAACTGTTGATTTAGAATATGGTTATGTACGTCAACTGCATTTTAAGGGTATGTTATTTCCAGCACAGTTAAGCGAATTACGTATTTTTGAAAAAATTAATGATGATATAAGCATTAAAGTTTTTGGATTGGAGTATAAGAATGCAGAACATTGGAGTATAAGAATACAGAATTGTTGGACCTTTTTATATAACCAAAGAAGAAAAACTAAATCACGTAAATCTACTATTAATTGAAAAAGATGAGAACTTCCACTTTGTTTATATAAAGCATATCTCGAAGTTATTACGGAGTTCTATTACATATCATGAACATCAAATATATATATCTAATTCTTGTTTGCAATATTTCTATGATCCTCAACAGCTTATTACACAAGAAGGAGTGTAAGAAAATTGTTGCGATATTTCCTACTAAAGACAACAACACTCTAATATATAAAAATTACCAACAACAAATAGAAGCTCCTTTTGTGATTTATGCTGATGCAGAAAGTATTTTATCGCCAATTTCCACATGTAACCCTAATCCAAAAATTTCATCAACTATAAATATACATAGACATGTACCAATAGCATTTTCATTTTATTTTAAATGTACTTTCGATGATTACTTAAGTGGTTATGAGGAGTTTGTAGGAGTTGATTGTGCTAAGCAGCTTATAACATCATTGGTAAATAAATGCACAAATATATTTCAAAATCAACACATGCTACCTAAATCAATGGCAAATCTAACATTAGACGAAGAATTATACCAATTAACAGAGAGGAATAAATTGTCACATTTGTAGTAAGTCTTTAGATTAGATATAGAAGCCCTGCACATTTTTCATGTAACATATTATATAGAAGACCTACTTTTTTTCCTATATTTACCCATAATTTTTCAAAATACGATTGTCATTTATTGTTTAGGGCTTTGAATGAAATTAAAGGTAATATTGCTGTATTACCTTTAAATAAAGAACTTTACATTTCACTTACCAAACAAATTAGACTTGACGGAGACAATCATTTTTTATTTCGTTTTCCTGACAGTTTTAGATTTATGGCCTCAAGACTTGACTCATTTTGTAGGAATTTAAATAAAGAGAATTTAGAGCACATCAGAAAAGCATTTGATTCTGAGCAAAAATTTGAATTAATGAGGCGGAAAGGAGTTTACCCATATGAATACATTGATTCGATAGAAAAACTTTATGAGGAATGTTTACCACATCAAGAAGCATTTAAGAACCGAATGACAAACACCGCTTGTTCTAATACTGACTATAATCATGCAAATACCGTATGGCACACATTTAATTGTAAAAATCTCGCGGATTTCATGAAAGTATACTTAAAAACTGACGTGTTAGTATTAACAGATGTTTTTGAAAATTTCCGAAACATATGTAGAAAAATTTATGAACTGGATCCTGCTAATTTTTACACTGCACCGGGCCTTACTTGGGCTGCTATGTTAAAATATACAGGTGTTGAGTTAGAGTTATTAACTGATATGAATATGTACAATTTTTTCCAAAAAGAAATACGTGATGGTATTAGTCAATGTTCCTTAAGACATTCAAAAGCCTACAATAAATATATGGGGGAATATTATAAAAAAGAAGAAAATTTAACATATATTGTTATTTAGATGCTAATAATTTATATGGCTGGGCAATGTCTCAATATGTATCATATAAAAGTTTTCAGTGGATTGACAATCCCGATAGTATTAATGTAATGGAAATTCCAGATGATTCGGAAATAGGGTATGTTTTAGAAGTTGATTTAGAATATCCACAGAATTTTCATGATCTGCATAATGATTTTCCGTTTTGTGCACAAAATAAAATTCCGATCGGTAGCACAATACCAAAATTATTGGGAACAACATATTTTTGGCGTATTTATATACATCAAGTATTTTTTGTGTAAGAACAACTTTGGCGTACCTTTATAATTAGGCGTGCTATTACACATGGTCCTTCGAGCCGGATGAATATAGATTGTTGGTTGAAATAATGCAGATTATTGGTTGAATCAATGAAGATTGTTGGTTGAATTGTAAGTTAAAAAAAAAAAATAGTGTGTAATTTTTTTTATTAAAATACAAAAAAAAAAAGGAGAAAATTTAAATATATATACAAGTATATAATTTTTAAACTTATTAAAATTTATAATACTATAAATTTATATAACGTTAGTTGAAAAATAAAATAAATTTTAAAATAATAAAAAATTTGCCCGCTAACTCTAATAAAAAAACAAACTAATTGTAAAATACAGCATTTATTGTCTTTTTAATTAATTAAAATAAAAATTATATAAAAAAAAAAAAGAGAAAGGAAGGTTTGGTTAGGCAGCAAGGAGAAATTCGTAATTCTTTAATTAGGCTCGAGACTAATTACAAAAAAGATTCGAAAACGCGTAAAACAAAAATTTATTTTAAAAACAAATTAGACCAGTTAGAGGTCAACTGGCAGAAGTTCAAATCAAATCACGAGACAATAATTCTTGATGCAGATGAAGCCTGTGCAGAATATTTTAAAAAACAAGTCTTTGGTGAAGTTGAAGATTTTGTATTTGACTTCAGAAATACTTTAGAAGAATACTGTTTCAGCATCCATTCAAAAAAACCGAGTGATCTTAGTGAACAAGAAGAAAAGAAAGCTACTGGAAAGGAAGAAGTAAATTTACCAAAAATAAATGTACCAATATTTGCTGGAGAGTATAATCTTTGGACCTCATTTCATGACCTATATAACGTTAATTCACAACAACAAATTAATTTCGAAAGTCCAAAAATTACATTATCTTAAAACTAGTGTTATAGGTGAAGTTGCCCAAGTAATATGACATTTCAACATAACAGAAAATAATTACGATCCAGCATTAAAAAACCGGTATGATAATAAAAGAGTCCTTATCAAAACACAACTGAAGATTTTGTTTTCACAACCATATAATTCTACTGATACAGCCTTTAATATTAGAAAATTAATCGACACTATAAATGTGAGTAGATACGCTTTGAACAATTTAGCAGTAAACACAAAGATTTGATACATAATCTTCACTTATGTGATAAGCAAACGTTTACCTTCAGAAAGAGAAATAGGTGGTACGAAAGACTTTTCCACTTACGAAAAATTAACAACATTTTTAGAAGGACAATTCAGAGAGTTAAAGGCGTTAAACATAAAAGAAGAGTTCAAACTGTCAACATCCAAGGGAGTTTTCCAGGTAAGCACAAGCTATGGTTGCCAAATGTGTGCAGGAGCACATTCCATCATGCAGTGTTCACAATTTATTAGTTTGAACCACGAGAAGAAAAGCTGTAATCGATAAAAGGCTGTGTTCAAATTGTTTGTCAAAAGGGCATATAGCTACAAGATGTCCAAGCCGTTCGTCGTGTTTCAAGTGTAAGCATCGGCATCATACATTGCTACACAATCACACAATAATTGCAACAAAGCAAAGTGAAGGAAGATCAGAGCCTGGTAGCTCACAGGATCTAAATAATGTAACAAAAATACACCACGTCGGAACTAAATGTGTAAACAAAGATATTTTGTTAACAGCTTTAGTAACCATAAAATCTGCAGATGGACAAGAACATTTAATTCGAGCGTTAATTGATCAAGGATCACAATCAACATTCATTACAGAAGCACTCGTCAAAAAATTGAAACATTTAGAGGGTTTGGAGTTGGCTGATCCCAAGTATTACGAACCCGATAAGATTGATATGATGTTGGGAGCGCATACATATTGGAAAATTATTTTAAAGGGTGTCAAATTTGGCGAGCCTGGCGGCCCTATAGCTCAAAATACCGTACTTGGATGGATTGTATCTGGGGAAGCTACGAGCAAGCAAATAAAAACTGCAATACTAGAAGTTTCAACATATCTTAGTCATCTCACGATTCAAGATGAATTACAAAAGTTTTGAGAGATAGAAGAAATTACACCTGTAATAAAATACCTCACACCGGAAGAAACATATTGCGAAAATTTTTATGCCAAAACAGTGCAGTCCCAGACTACCGTTCAAGGACACAAATTCTAAACCACAGTTTGGCAAATCTCGGTCATCATCGTTTCCAGGTTTAAAAGTTTAGAGACCCAATTTACAAAGCTTCCTGAAAAGCACGCAGAATATGAGAAATGATTACAAGAATATTTAGACTTGGATCACATGGTTTTAGCTAAATCAGCCGAAATCGAAAATATGTGGCAAAACAAAAATGGAAGAACATTCTATAAAACTAATTATCTCCCACATCATGCAGTTTATAAAGAAAGCACTGCAACGAAACTTTGTGAGGTGTTTGATGGCTCCAATAAAACAATTGATGGGCCATCACTCAATGAGATGCTGTTAAAGGGTCCTAAGATACAAGATGATTTATTATGGATTTTATTAAGATGGCGCAAATACAAAATTGGTTTTACGGCTGACATCAAAAAAATGTATCGGCAAATTTGGATCAACACTGAAGATGCGGAATACCAAAGAATACTTGGGAGAATAAATCCAAATGAACAGCTTCGAGATTATACGTTAAATACAGTAACTTTTGGAACTTCGACGGCACCTTATTTAGCAGTTCGCACATTACATCAAATAGCAAATGATGAGAAGGATAATTATAATCTTGCAACAAATATAATAAAAACAGATTTTTATGTAGATGATTTTTTGACAAATGCTAACACAGTAGAAGAAGCAGTGCAAATAAGAGATCAAATAAATGATCTTTTGAAATCAGGTGGATTTAATCTTCGTAAGTGGACATAAAACATTGAAGAACTATTGGCAGGTATTCCTACCGAAGATAGAAAACTAAATGGTGTGATTAAATTTGACATAGATGAAAGCATATAAACTTTGGGCATAAATTGGTTTCCAAAATCAGATAATTTTAAATACAAATTAACAATAAAACTTTGCGAAACACCTCTATCAAAACGTAAATTTTTATTATTATTATTTTTATTATCAAATTTCGCAAATATTTGACCCGTTAGGATTTTTGGCACCATTCACCATAAAATTGAAAATCATAATGCAATCACAATGGCTAAAAGGAGTGGATTGGGACCAGAACCTTCCTCCAGAGATTCAAGATATATGGAACAAGATACAAAAAGAAATTTACAACATTGAAAATATCACAATACCTAGATGGATTGAAACTACATCCAATTCGGTGGAGATTCATGGCTTCTGTGACGGCTCACAACACGGTTATGAAGCAGTATTATACGTTAAAATGCGAAATCAAAAGGCAGATACAAAAATTCAATTATTAACCTCAAAAGCGAAAGCCACTGCTGTGAAACAGATATCAATACCACGCATTGAATTTTGTGGAGCTGTATTATTATGCAAGTTATACGAAACCATAAAAAACGCCATGAAATTCGAAAAAGTTAAATTTTATGCATTGACGGATTCAACAATTGTATTGGCATGGTTACGAAGTCATCCCGGTAATCATAAAAATTTTGTAGCAAATCACATCTCACAAAGACAAGATATGAGTGAAATTGAAATGCGGAGCCATGTTCCAACAAACAGTAATCCAGCCGATCTAGCATCTAGAGGACTTTATCCAAATGAACTACTCAAAGCAGATTTATGGTGAAATGGACCTGATTGGCTTTTACATAAAGCACAAGGTTGGCCAAAATTACCACAGTTAAACGATACATTATTGGAAACAAAAAAGTTCAAGGTACACTTAAGTGCCAACTCTCAACCAAGCATTATAGACCAATTATTCAATAAGTATTCAACATTACAAAAATTGGTAAGGGTCACAGCATACATTATGCGTGTAAGAAATATTATAAAAAAGATCAAATTGCATTGAAATCATTTGACTATACCGGAATTAGAGGAAGCTGAAAAACTTCTAATTAGTCACATGCAACAAAATAACTTCACACATAAAATAAAAAACTTAAGGGCTGGAATACCAGCTGGTGAAAGACGATGAGAGATGCAGATAACATTCTCAGAGTTGGCGGATGGTTGCATCACGCAAGCATTCCATGGAAAGAAAAACATCCGGTTATCATAACCGATAAACAACCTTTAACTTCATTAATAATAAATAACATGCACAAAATAACATTACATGGAAGTACTCAATTAATGATCGGTATGATTAGAAGAAAATATTGGTTACTAAACGCGAGAAATGAAGTCAAACATCACACATATAAATGTGTCATATGTTTTAGGCAAAAGGCTCAACAATCTCAACAATAATGGGCACCCTACCATCACCACTGTTAAATATGGCAAGATCTTTCCAACATACTGGGGTAGATTATTGCGGCCCAATTGAAATAAAAACATCAAAAATTTGAAATGCCAAAAGCATGAAAGCATTTTTATCAATTTTCATCTGCCTGGTCACTAAAGCGATACACATAGAGGTAGTGTCAGAATTAACATCACATGCCTTTTTAGCAGCTCTAAAACGCTTTGTAGAAAGACGTGGGCTGTGTACTGACTTATACTCTGATAATGGTACAAACTTTGTTGGATTTAGAAATATTTTAGAAGATGATTATCTAAAATACCTAAAAAAAAAATGAAAGAAACCCCAGAGTTAACGGCAAACGAAAACATAAAGTGGCATTTTATACCACCAATGTCTCCCAATTTCGGTGGATTATGGGAGGCAGGTTGTAAAATCGGCCAAATATATTTAAAAAGGATATTACACAACAATAAATTAACTTTTGAAAATCTACCACCGTGTAAATGGTTACTGGCAAGAATACTGGACACACATTCTGGAACAGATGAATTAATACGAGTTGTAACACTTAAAACTAAAGATTCCATATATAAAAGAGCTGTTTCTAAAATTTGTTTACTAAAAATTATAGATAACCATTAAACCTACCATAAAATAATAGGCAACCTAATACAAAAATTAATAATAAACAACTTAACATGTAATATAAATAAGCATAATATAAATTGGAAAATAAATTAACTAACTTAATATAAAATAATAATAAATTCGATAACCTAATACAAATTTGAAAATAAATTAACTAACTTAATATAAAATAGTATATACATAATATATATAATTTGTAATTATATATATAAGTAAAACTTACAGTTCAATTAACAATGGTAAATCCAATAATCAATCCAAATATTGTAAATAATCTCTAAGCAAGCAACTTCACAATTCAGCATAAATTAATTCACTTACAGTTCAAATGTTATAACCTAAAAATTTCAAATAACATTTAGTACACAGTAATAATATAATATATACATGTATAAATATTAAATTATAATATAGTGTTCAATATGAAATATCAAACCAAATGCGAGATATCAACTTTATTTTGGCATCTATGTTATCATATATGCCAAGGCCGAAGTATGTTCCAGAATCACAAGCAACATCAACCTAAAATGAAATAAAAAAAAAACACAAAGAACTTTATTCTTTTAAGCATTTTATAAAGTTATACTTATCTAAATGAACTGGAGCATCACAGCAACATCATCTGGAATTTCATCTAAAATCAATAATAGAAATGTATTAGAAATTGAATATATTAAAAATTAATTTTAAAATTTATAACAATTAAATATGAACTTACTTGTGCTTATTTTAGAAATCTCTGTAAATGTCAAAATAATATAAAGCTCTTGGATAAAAAAAATAAATAATTGAATTATAATAAATTATTGTTTAAAAAGCTTTCTAAGAAATGAATTGAATTGTATAATTATGTAATATGAAATTAAAAACGAGAATCGAATTAAACTTACTCACTTTTTTTGTTATATACCATCATTATATACAAGAAGTAAAACATATGATGATAGGTACTTTTTCTTTTGTACATAAGAAAGGTTACTGAACTCAAACCGTAATGTAATTTTAATTTAAGTTTGCATAATAGTATACAGTAATATAATTTTAGTTTAAGTTAATATAACAGTTTTAAGGATCATTCGTATTTAAGTAGTAGAAAGAAGAGAAGCAAAATTTGATTATAAATTAAATTAAATTAAAAATAAAAAAAACTTTTTGGAACAACATATTTTTGGCGTACTTATTAACTATTAAGCATTTTTTGTGGAAGAACAACTTTGGCGTACCTTTATAATTAGGCGTACTATTAAACAAAAGATGAATTCAACTGTAGAATTGTTTCTGAATTTATTGGTTTAAGATCAAAAATGTATTACCTTGAGTCGTTTCAGAATGATCAGGTAAAAAAGGCAAAAGGTGTGAAAAAATATGTTGTAAATGACTTAAATTTAAATAATTGTGAAGACTGTCTATTAAAAAATAAAATTATATATAGAGAAATGAACAATTTTAAATCATATTTACATGTAATTTACATCCAAAACTTAAATAAAATAGCTTTAAGTTATTTAGATAATAAGAGATATATATTACATGATAAAATTCATACCCTTGCATGGGGTCATTGTAAATTAAATTAATTTATATAAACTTTATTGTAATTATTGTAGACATTATAAAACTAATGCAGGCTTAGTTTAAGGAAATTTATAATTAAAATTATTAATATAGTTTTTAATGAAAAAACAAAACAAACTTTTATTATGAAATGCAAACTGTTTTTTACTTATAAAAATAACTTTTTGAACACAAATTTATTAAGAAACTTACACAAACAGTACACAAACAATACACAAACAGTATTAAGAATACTTAGATTTATCATAGCGAAACTTTAAAAAACTTTCCATATCTTCATTCTAATTTAAAATATTAGTACTTTTAATTTAACTATAAAACTTACTTTTGAAACCACTTTTTAATGAAGTATTCAAACCAAACTTTAAGAACTTTTCATATTGTCGTTGTTGAAGTTATCTAAATATTTAGCAATTTTAAAGCTTCTCAAAGATAATAATAATTCATCAATTTTTAATCCAGATTTTTAAACACAAACCTTTTACTCGTACTTTTCCACCATTTGCGCCGCTATATCTTTACCTGCTAAGATTTGCTGATTAAAAGCTCCGCCATTTGCACCGCCATATTTTTACCTGGTAAGCTTAAAAGCTCCGCCATTTGCACCGCCATATCCTTACTACTTTAATCCATCTAAAACCTTTGTAAAAACATAATTAGATTTTGTATAAATATGTGGAAAATCATCATTTGTTAATAATTTACTTGAGCTAATAGTTGAATGGTTTCCACAAAATACTTTTTCACAGTGGCAAAACTATTTTCAAAATTCGCAGCGAAATCCGAAAACGAGGGATTGCATTTTACTTTATACATTGTTAATAGAATTCTTTCTTTTAAAGGCAGAATGTGTTGGTCATTATTAACTCTTTCGCAAAGTTCAACTATTTTATTTAAAACAGCAGATGAAGAAATACCTGTCATTGTCTTTAGTTTTTTTCTCAGTATTCCAAAGGGAAGTAATTAGAAATTACGTTATAATATTGACTTGTACCTTTTGGTCTTTCATAATTGAAGTGGTTAATTCACACTGAATTTGTACAGATTTTGTAGAATTAATCTCTTCGTTGTTTGTAATAATATCGTTCTCCATTACGCTACTTCAAAATAAAATTATTTGATCATATAATTTACTAATTTTAAATTAACTTATACTTACTTGGAATCAGAAATTGATGAATTAAGCGGTTTGCGAACAAGAATACGACGAGATTTTGTATTTTTTGTACTTATAATAGATACAGGTATTTTTTTTTGTAGGAAACACATTATTCGATAGTAGCAGTTTCTGTTTTCTTGATTTACCTGTATGAGGTTTTGCCAACATTAGTAAATATCTGGTTTCAAAATGTTCACTGCATATTTTAAAGCGCTTCGGAAAATTATTTCTCATCTTTAGTGCAATCATCCATTCTTTTTTTTCATTTTCATTTATTAAAACTTAGCGAGGAGGATTGTGCATAGAAATATTTGCGTTTCCATAATTTTTGCACTGTACTACACCACAATAATCATTCACCATATTTTTTTTACACAACAAACTTTAGATAAATTTACAAAATTTATAAATTAACATCAAATCAAATTGCTTTTAAAATTAAAATTATTCACTTTCCTTCGTAAACAAACTGTAAAGAAATATTTCATATGGAATTAATAATTCATCGAATCGCCGGTAGCTGATTGTCAAAATCAAGAATAATGAAGAAAAGAAAATGCAAAACGCTAAATAAATTTAAATAAATTGTAGTTTTAAGATTAAAAAAAAAAAAGGGAAAATGTAAACCATTTTTAAAAGCGCACCGGTTTTTAAAAGCGCACATTTCCAAAACTCAATACAAACTGTTTAAAATTGTGACTTGCACAAAAATTTGAAAATTTCATGTAATAAGAAAAAACGTAAAAATAGGACATTTTTGAAATTTTGAGGGGCCGTAAGTCCGGAATCCTATATAACTAAGAAAAGCCGTTAACACACTTAAAAATATATTATTAAACCTTTAATATTCATGTCTTGCCGAAGAAAAATTTTTACAGGTGTCTAAAAATAGCAAATTTTCAATTTTTGAGGCGTAATAACTCTTAAAGAGGGGGTGTTACCAAAAAATTTTCTGAGGAAACTTATACTAATTCTAAAAGTTCTTTCTTGTCTTAAAACTTCAGGTTCCTATCTAAAGGCGTGCCGGAGTTATGAAAAAAGAAATTTCATGCAAAATTTGGTTTTCACATAACGGTAAATTTAAATACTAAATTTAAAAAAATTGTATAATTTTGATATTAATTTACAAAGTTAAAAAAAATACCTGTCGAATAACGTTTTCAGATTGAAAAAATCTTAAGCAGAATATAAGATATATGCATTTAAAAATAGGGCTTTTTCAAAGTTTGAGGAACTGTAAGTAGATAGGTAGGCACTTGGGCCAGACAGGTCAGTAGGTCAAGGTCACCCGGAAGTAGGTCAAACTGTAATTAGGTCAGACAGAAGTAGGTTAACGACATAAAATTAGGTCAGACAGGCGGCGGCGACCGTCAGACAACTCTTGTTGTTTATAAGGATTGTATACTTGTTTTAAGTAATAGGTAAACATGGAAAAACAGTAAGAAAAATATTTTTTTTATGCTTGCAAATTTTAAGATGTTGTTGTTTGTTGTTTTTTTATTTGTTGTTTTTTCTTTCGTTTTTTTTATGAAGTATTTAAAGAAGAGGAAAGAAAAACCATTAATTAATTGTTATGTAAGAATGTTGAAAAAAAAAACAAGAAATCAAAAATATCTAACGTGGTACAGGTCTACTTCTTATTGATGTATACTTGGCTTAAGTAATAGGCGCATATGAAAAGTAGAAACAAAAAATGGTTAATGAATGTAAAAGGAAAAAAATAAAAAAAGTTTAAACGTACAAGATAAAACACTTTTAAAAGGTACAACCCATCTTTAAAATTCATAAAGAAAAAGTGCAAACCTGTTTTTATGTCTACATAATGATCAAACCATTGAAAAAAAATTATGCGATTTTAGATGTACCTAACTATTTGTGTTGTTTTTTTTTTTTTCTACTTTAACTATTTAAAGAAGTTAAAAGAAAAAAACTAATGATTATTGTCGGTGTGTCGTGTAAGATATTTTTTGTTTGTAAGAATGTTCAAAAAAAAATATGAATGAAAAGAAGACAACCAGGAAATTAAAGCTGTGGAAGTACTTAACGACTAACATGTTGCTTAAGTGCATTGTATGTTGCATAATCTGCGAAGAATAAAAAAAGAAAAAATTTCAAGTAGGTTAATTGCATTTGTCACCTATTTTGAAAACAAGAATATAAAAATAAAACAGATTTATTCTGTGTTCAAGAAAAAAATATGAATAAAAAGAAAATAACAAGAAATCAAAAATATCTAACGTGGTACAGGTATACTTCTTGTTGATGTATACTTAGCTTAAGTAATAGGCGTATATGAAAAGAATAAGAAAAAATACTTTATAAAATTTAAAGAGAAAAATGAAAACAGAACAAAAAGATGTGTAACTACGTTTCTTTAAAATTTTAAAACTAATTTTAAAAAAATTAAAAGAAAAAGTGCAAACTGGTTTTTAAATGTTACATAAAGATTCAACCTTGACAAAATTGATGCAATTTTGAGATGCTTTTATTTCTTCTTGTTATCTTTTTTCTATGAAGTATTTAAAGAAGAGGAAAGAAAAAAATTCTTAGTATCACCGTATAAGATTTTATTGTTATGTAAGAATTCAAGCGATTCAAAATAAGTTACGAGTAATTGTTTTTTTTAAAGTAACAAGCAAGACATTATGTATAAATTGTGTAAAAAGTTAAAAAATTGTTAATAGAGGGAAAATTCTAGGATTAGAAACGTTCGCGATTGGTTGTCTTAATAAAATAAAAATCGGAAATTAAAAAAAAAAAGAAATTAAAATGAATACAGAAAAATTCACAATAAAATCAATAAAATCAGTGAATGTAAAACGATTCAACATTTTTGGAAAAAAATTGGAGTTTATAATAAATGCAGTACCAGACAACAAAGATCCAATAGATTGGATTAAAACCGGTATTGAAGAATTATTCAGCAATTTACTTGAAAATGTTGATCCTACTGACAAAATTGGTGTCACTTTTGGATGCCAATGGTAACATGGATGAACGTGGTCCAGCCTGGATCAATTTTAAAGAAGCAAAAGATCTTGACATTTCGGAAATTTGGGAAGTTATTTCAAACATTTTTCAAAGCAACTCCGAAGGATTATCTACAGATACGTTCTGTATAAATGTTACATATATACGACTTCCAGCAGGAAGTGGAAGAGGAAAAAGATACAACAATTTTGAAGAAGAATGTAATAAAAGAAGAGGCATAATTTCAATCAAAAACAAAGATAATTTATGCTTACCACGTGCATTAGTTGTTGCTATCTCATTCATAGAAAAATCAGTTGACTACTGTAAAATGCGAAAAGACACAGGTCAACTTCAGTTGAAAGCAGCATTACAACTAATAAGAAATTCAAATGTAAGCATCCCAGCAAAAGGAGCTAGTATCAGTGAGCTCAAAAAATTTCAACTGTACCTCTCTAAATATCAAATTGTAGTTTTTGATTTCAGAGGAAAAGGAAAATCAATTATTTTTCAAGGTGAAGAAGATAAGGAAAAAAGATTGAATTTGATATACGATGAAGGTCACTTCAATGTAATTACATCATTAACAGCAGCATTTAGTTGTGATTACTTTTGCCAAACATGTAATGTTCCGTATAACAATAGATTGTCTCACAGATGTAAACAGTCGTGTTTCTTTTGTAAATCATCTCCAGCATGTGACGTAAATTTTCCAAATATTAAATGTGATGTATGCAACCGAAGTTTTAAAGGTCAAACTTGTTTTGATAATCATAAAGCAACATCATCTACAAATAAAAAATCTATTTGTACTCTTACAAATTCCTGTGCAAAATGCTTTAAAGTATACAGAACCGATGTAAATCATATATGCTATGGACATTTGTGTAAAAACTGTAATATAAATGTAGTTTCAGACCACCAATGCTTTATTACACCGTGTAAAGAATTAGCTGAAGTTAAAAATATATTATATATTTTCTACGATCTCGAAACAACTCAAGATGATATCATCGGGAAGAAACTTCATGAAGGTGTTGCAATAGGGGATATAATTGAACATCAGCCTGATTTATGTATTTTTGAACAACGTTGCACGCATTGTATATTGTCTAATGTTGAAAGATGCAATTTTTGTGGACTTCGAGAACATGTGTTGAAACAAAATCCAATACAAATGTTCTTAGAATATATACTCAACCAAAGAAAGATATTTCATAAAGTTGTAGTTATTGCACATAACGGACAAGCATTTGATAATCAGTTTTTATTAAACTATATCTTAGAGAAAACCATCATCAAACCAAAACTAATTATGAGGGGAACAAAGATAATTTTAATGCTGTTAGATAACGTGAAATTTATTGATTCACTAAACTATTTTCCAATGCCGTTATCTAGTTTACCGAAGGCATTTGATTTAGATATAAATTTAAAAAAAGGATATTTTCCTCATATGTTTAATCGTAAAAATAATATAAAATATAATGGAAAGTTACCCGATCGGAAATATTACTGTTATAATTCAATGAGTGCATCAGAAAGAAAACAATTTCTTGAATGGTATGAAGAAAATAAAAACAAGTCTTTTAACCTCCAAAAGGAACTTGTAGAATATTGTATGAATGACGTAAAAATTTTGACAGCAGCCTGTATTAAATTCAGACAGCTATTTTTGGAAGAATGTAAGGTTGAGCCATTTTTAGAGGCCACTACAATTGCATCAGCGTGTAATTTGGTTTTTAGAAGGAATTTTTTAAAACCGTATACAATTGGACTTATACCTAAACAAGGATATCGCTTATCAGAAAACCAGTCAATCATTGCCATAAAATGGCTAATGTGGGAAGAAAAACGAAGAAAAATAAAAATTCAGCATAGTGGTAACGGAAAGGAAAAACTAATTTTTGGTCTTCGTGTTGACGGATATTGCACAGACACAAAACAAATATTTGAGTTTTATGGCTGTTATTACCATGGCCATCCAAAATGTTTCAAAAATAATAATGATAAAAAATATGAATCACGTTATGAGGCTACATTATCCAAAGCCAATAAATTACGCTCTATAGGTTATCAAGTAATTGAAAAGTGGGAGTGTGAATTTCGAAACGAAATGACATCAAAAGAATACATAGAATTTTTCGCAAAATTGGAGAACGAAAGTTTGATACCACTAAAACCACGTGATGCGTTTTATGGCGGTAGAACAGGAAACACAAGAACATATTATAAATGTGCGCCTGGTGAAAAAATAATGTATATAGATATATGCTCACTATATCCTTGGGTGTGTAAATATGGAAAATTTCCAGTGGGTCATCCAAAAGTTCATGTTGGAAAAATTTAATGCAATAAATTAAATTTAAATAATACTGAAGGATTAATAAAGGCATTGATACTTCCCCCAGAAAAACTCTATCACCCGGTTTTGCCTATAAATCAAAATAATAAGCTAATGTTTTCCTGCTGTCAAACATGTAGTTTGGAAATGAATAATGATGACTGCTCGCATGACAATCGTAGTAGGTCAATTTTAGGAACGTGGGTTATAGATGAAGTAAGAGAAGCTGTTAAACAGGGATACAAAATTGTGGAAATATACGAGGTATGGGAGTATACTGTTAAACAATTTAATCCCCTTACATCACAACAAGGAATTTTTACAGAAATGATGAACAAGTTCCTTAAAATTAAACAAGAAGCTTCTGGCTGGCCTAGCTTTTGCAAAACACCAAAGGAAAAGTGCAAATATTTAGAAAAATTTTCGAAAGTAGAAGGCATAAATTTACAGTTTAACGATATAGAAAAAAATCTTGGACTTAGATCATTAGCTAAGTTAATGTTAAACTCTTTCTGGGGTAAATTTGGACAGAGAGAAAATCAATCAAAAACTGAAATAATAAATGAGCCTTATGAATTATTTACTATTCTTACTGATCCTTCGAAGAATGTAAATCAAATAACTCCAATAAACGAAAAAACAGTTTTGGTAAATTGGGAATACAAAGAAGAAACAGCTGAATCATTATCAACAGTTAACGTTTGCATAGCTGCTTACACTACCACACAAGCTCGTTTAAAATTGTATTCTTACTTAGACAATTTAAAAGAACGAGTTTTGTATTACGATACAGATTCAATAATATATGTAGCACGTGAAGGAGAATATAACCCTCCAACTGGAGTTTTCATAGGAGATATGACAGATGAGCTTGAAGAATATGGAATTGGAAGCTATATTACAGAATTTGTTAGTGGTGGTGCAAAGAACTATGCATACAAAATATATAGTACCAACTCCAAATGCGAAAAAACTGTTTGCAAAGTGAAAGGTATTCGTTTAAATTACAACGCTTCACAAGAAATAAATTTTGGCTCTATGAAACAATTAGTTAAAAAATTAAACAACTTTCAACAAATAAATATAACATTTCCTAGTATTCGCCGAACATACGATCACAGAGTCATCACTGTTCCTGAAATAAAGTCATATCGAATAAATTCCAGAAAACGAGTTTTTGCAGATGATTATACTTCAGTTCCTTATGGCTTCAAAAAGAAAAAAATTAAAAAAATTATTGTTAATATGTATATTGTAAAAATTTTGTATTAAACTATTAAATTACAGCATTAAACAAAATCTTTTAATTTTACCGTTTTTAATTTTCAGAATATAGCCAAAAAATTATTTACATATATATATCAGTATATATATATATATATATATATATATATATATATATATATATATATATTTACTGATTTTATTCAAATTCACATTTGCAGTTTAACTCTTCAATAATAATGTCAAAAGCACAAATAGTATCTGAAATTCATCGTCCAGTTAGACGTAGATTTCGGAGACGAAAAATATCTCAAAGAGGGTTAAATGATACATTGGAAATTGATCTTGTAGATATGTCGGCCTATCAAAAAGTAAATAATGGATACAAGTTTCTCTAAACTGTTATCGATATATTTTCAAAATATGCATATGCCGAAAAAGTTAAATCAAAGGCAGCAGATGACGTAGTTAAAAGTATGGAAAAGATTTTTAAAAGGGAGGGGAAGTCTCCAAAAAATATTCATTCTGACCAGGGAAAAGAATTTTTCAACAAAAAATTCCAAAATTTAATGAAAAGCTATAAAATAAATCACTATCATACTTATTCAGAAATGAAGGCTAGTGTTTGTGAAAGGTTTAACAGAACATTAAAATCAATTATGTGGAAACAGTTTAGTTTACAAGGAAATTTTAAATGGATAGAATTTTTACCAAAACTAATTGAAAAATATAATAACATAAAACATAGTACAATTAAGTTAAAACCAAACCAAGTTACATCACAAAATGAAAAACAAATTCTTCGTTCAATTTATAATTACCCTAAAATATTTAATAAGGGAAAATTTAATGTTGGTGATTTTGTTAGAATTGCAAGGTCTAAAGGTACTTTTCAAAAAGGATATGAACCTAACTATTCAACTGAAGTTTTTAAAATAGCTTTCAAAAACAAGACAGACCCGATTACATATAGTTTAAAAGATTATAAAAATAAATTAGTTCGTGGTGGCTTCTATGAACAGGAACTGACTAGTGTCAAAGACCCCAATGCTTATTTAATTGAAAAAATTTTACAACGAAAAGGCAATAAAGTATATGTGAAATATTTAGGTTTTGATAATAGTCATAATCAATGGATAAGTAAATATGATATTCTTTCATAAAAAGTGTAATAAGAATTTATGTAGAAAATTTTTTCTTAACTTTAGAGCACTATTAAATGCAACAATGTTGTAAAAATGTTGTAAAAATGGTAATAGAAAAAATAAAAATAGAAAAATATTTACTAATAAAAATAAATAATTTAGGAATAGGTAAATAAAAAAATAATATTCTTTCATAAAAAAGTATAATTAGAATTTATGTAAAAGATTTTTTCTTAACTTTAGAACACTGTTAAATGCAACAATGTTGCAAAAATGTTAATAGAAAAAATAAAAATAGAAAAATATTTACTAATAAAAATAAATAACTTAGGAATAGGTAAATAAAAAATAATATTCTTTCATAAAAAAGTATAATTGGAATTTATGTAGAAGATTTTCTTAAATTTAGAACACTGTTAAATGCAACAATGTTGCGAAAAATGTTATATAAAAAAATTATAGTTTTATTATTATCAATTAGAATTTATTACATTAATAAACAACTTACTTTACAACTTTTTGTTTTTAATTAGTTTTCTTAAGGATTTTGATTTCTAAACATTGATAATACAATTTTTTAGAAGAAAAATTTAGTATAAATAAAGTGGAATTTTTCTTAAGATATGTCAA